>PVIA01000515.1:0-426384 GCA_004024845.1 Tonatia bakeri | reverse complement strand
GGGGGGGGGGGGGGGGGGGGGAAGGGGAAGCAGCAGGTGAGGCCCAGAGCTGGGCAGATGCACTGGAGGAGGGCAGAGGGGCCAAGGATGAATGAATTCGGCAAACAGTACTGGTGGGCTCGGTCTCTTCGGGGCTGGAGTCGCGGGCCACCAGCTGCTCGTCCTCGGCACCGACCAGCTCCTTCAGCACCGCCTCCACGATGGGCATCACCATGGCGGTGGTGGACGTGTTGGACAGCCACATGGACAGCAGCGTGGTGCAGCTCATGAAGCAGAGCAGCAGCCTGGAAGGCAGGGTGGGCCGGGCAGGGTGTGGTGGCAGGGCCAGCACCGTCCCACTGCCGGCTCACGGGGGTGCTACCTGGGGCCCCCTGCAAACCCCGTGGTGCTGGCCTGGAATGCCGTGCCCAGCACTTGTCCAGGAAGTTGGGTTTTTAGGTCTCACCTTCAGCTTTGCCCTCCCAGGGCTCCGCACAGAGTAAACAGTAAATAAACATTCGTTGAATGAATGACTCACACTTTATGGGCCAGCGGCCTTAAGCCAGAAAAAAGCCCGTAGTTAAGCAAAGAACAGCTTTGGTAGTGGGGTCAGAGGGCACGGACTGACTGATCGCTCTCTCGCTCTGTGGACATTAGCTTGGTGATGATGTGTATGTTTTGCATAGAAAGGAACTCTAGTTTTGCCCTTGCAGCCAGTGGTTCTACGAGTCCCATGACATTCCTTGCTTTGCAGCCCTGTCACCATGCTTATTAGTGGCCGAAACCTGGGGCTTGCAGTCGGCCCATTCCTGTCCCACCGTGAGCCTGCTGAAGTCACAGAAGTGTCGGATCACTGAGCGCCCTGTTTCAGCTCCTATCTTAAAGAGTCCCGGCTTGGAGGAAAACAAAAGATAACTCCCCTGTCATTTGTCTTTGACTTTGAACACGCACAGAGTGTGTCTGTGCAGACCTGGCTCTCTTGCCTCTGAGATACGCCGACCTGAAGGAGGCTGTTTATCACGGTGGGCAGAACCACTGACTTCCCACAACTGGGGGGCCACACACCTATCCTGGGCACCTGTCCCGGTGAGCGGAAGTCCTGATGGTGTTTTTGTTTAGCTCGCAAGTGACACAAGTCTGCCTGCCTTGGATCGGCAAGGGCAGAGGGCACCGCACGGGCTGCAAACGGGCGGCGCTTGAGGCAAATAGAGACAAGTGGAAACATAGTGGGATTTAGTTCCTGAAGATAGTACACAGGGGTTTTAAAGCACCTCAGAGCCCCAAGACGATGTGAGGGAATGCTACCGTGGGCCTGGGAGGTGGGTGCGAGTGTTACTAGTGAGGGGTGAGCGGTGCTAAATTAAGCTGCCAGTAACAAGGAGACGGGGACATCCTTTTAAGCAAAACCTGTGTTCATCTAATGACTAACGTTGCAAATTAACCCCACAGTGTTTGTTCAGACTCCAAAGGGGTTGTTGGACTCCCAAAGCAGTCACGGCACTTTGCATAAAATATAGCGAGAACGAGAACGCTGTGCCCTAGAAGGAGGTGAGAAGCTTCTCCAAAGGGAAGGGGCAGGGCTACCCAGCAGGGCAGGGGCAGGGTTAAGCCTGGACGGTCAGTGCTGACTTTCCTGCATATTCCCCCGAGGCTGCGACCCTGCTCCCAGATGGACTTCTGGACAGCAAGGAGAGAAGAGGAGGCTGCTGAGGGCGGGCTGGGCACGGCAGGTGCCGGGTCAAATGTGACACGCCACAATGCTTGGGTCTGGTCAGGGACGACAGAAACTCGGGGCGTGTGGGAGGGAACCCTTGCATCTCCTTAGATGGCAGAGGAGAAGCCACCACTTCCTGTCCAGTCTGTCTCCTGACATACCAGAAAAAGGCGGAGAAACAATTTATGTTGGCATGTCTTGTTTTGCCTGATGAGCCCCTCCTTGTTTGGTAACCTTGCTGTCTGGGTTGCTTGGGTAAGTTATTTAGATTGTGACAGTAAGTGACACCAGAGTCACTCACTCCAATCTCGACTCTGTGGCTACATGTCCTGTCGTTGGAGGGGCAGGTGGGATCCCTGTGGCCCTGGTGTGCCATTCCATGCCCTCTGGTAGAGACACAACCCTAAGTGGACATGCCCCGGTGGCCCACTGTACAGGTGGCCCACTACGGCTGGACACCCCAAGTGCCACTTACATGCCTGGCTTGGCTCCAGCCATCATGACCATGCGCAGAGCGATGCGCTTGTGCAGGTTCCACTTCTCCACTGCGGCTGCCACGCAGATGACGCCCACCAGCAGCAGCGTGGTGTTCTTGAAGTACTCCGCCGCCACCTGTAGGGGGCAGTGTGGTCACCCCCCACCCCTGCAGGGCCGCCCCCTCACCTGCCCCTGGAGTATGGGACTCGCCAGACAAAACCCATTCTCGAGCAAAGACTGGCCAACAAGGAGCAGGGGGTGAGGGTTATTAAAATAGCCAACTGTTATATACATTAACATTTTTTGAAAATTTACATACACACACACAAACACACACTACCTTGGGCAATCAGTATACCAAGAACTTGCAAAGATGATTTCTTTTAATCCTGGCAATAACTGCATGAGGTCAATAGTCTTCCTCACTTTTTTAGGTATAAAAACTCTATGATTATGATTCCAAAGAATAAACATATTTATAATTTTATCTTAGTCCTTAAAAATTATTTAAGTAGCCCTGGCTGGTGTGGCTCAGTGGATGGTGCACTGGCCTACGAACCAAAGGGTCACAGGTTCGATTCCCAGTCAGGGCACAGGCCTGGGTTGCGGGCCCGGTCCTCAGCAGGGGGCGCATGAGAGGCAGCCACACGTGGATGTTTCTCTCCCTTTCTTTCTCCCTCCCTTCCCCTCTCTAAAAAAAATAAAATCTTTAAAAAATTATTTGAGTAACCCTGGGCTTGCCCCCCAAGTCTCATTTTTCTTTAGCTTCTAAGGGCACTATGTTTATTTTTATTAGAAAATCCATACATGCTCATTCTGGAAAACTTCAAAATATAGAAATTTCAAGACAAAACGACCCTGAGTCCTAGTACTCTTAACGTTTTGGTGTACGTTCTTCAGTTTTTGGAACACCTGTGCTGTTTCAGCGCTGGGTCTGTGCGCTGCGCGCAGTCTGGCAGCCTGCTCTTCCTTTTCATCCTACAGCACGCCCTGGCCATTCTCCTATGAGATTTACATGTACTGGAAAAATCCATGTTAATGGCGGCAAAACGTGCCATGAAATTTATTTGGCCATTTGCTCTACGTTGAATATTTAGGGTCGTTTTTTCCTACTACAAATCCTTAAATTGTTAACCTCACATAATTGTGCTTATTTCCTTAGGATAGTGCTCTTAAGGTATCTTAATAACTAGCTTTAAATCTTAAAATTTAAATAACGCTAAATAATCCAAAAAGTTCCAAAGAGTTCCAAAATGATGATAGTACAAAGACTACCCACATACTACCTGTGTACATAATTGTTTTTTCCCTAAACCATTTGAGGGTAAGTTACATACACTTTGGCTGTTTACCCCTAGATATGTCAGGGGCAAAGGGTGCTTTATATTACATGTATGTCGCCAAAGAGGAGGGATTTTTCTCTTACACAACCACAGCCTCCGCCTTCAACTCCTCCCACTTCTTATTGAGGGGGAAACTGAGACCTAAGCCTGTTTGGGGTTCTTGGGCCAGTGCTTCCTCGGTTCCCCCTCACGTGGACGCTGCCTTCTCCTCCCTGCTCGTCTGTGCTGGTCAGGCTTCACGGCCCAGGCCAGGCCGGCACCCTCCAGAAAACTCCCTTGTGACCAGGTAGCCTGTCTGACTCCAGAACGTTCCCTGAGGGCACCAGTAACTCCGCCCACTGCAGAGCACTCCCGGCAATGCTGGACTTGTTGCTTCATGCTTGTGCTTGTTGCTTTTCTATGTGAGCTTCTCTTGTCAATTAAATTTAGACCATGTTTCTTTCTACATCGTGTTTCTTTCTGTATCTCTCAACACCTGGTAGAGTAACAGGGCAAATGTAGATGCTTCCTAAGTATTTGTCACAGACATGAGAATTGTTCCCAGCTGTGGGTCCATGACAGAGGCTGAGAGGAGAAGATATACAACAAAGTTTAACTTTTTCTTTAGAAACCCTCTGCCAGGGAGAAAACAAGAATGCTTTGAACAGTAGGCAAACTAAAAATTGACGGAAGAGGAAGCGTGGAGTGAGATTCCACCGTGTTCAAAGTGAGCGACATTCATACAGCCACACGGTCCCACACCGACTGTTGCAGCGACACAGGTCGTGACAGACTCATGTGGGGAGGGTGCAGCGGGGGACTTGGGGACAGAAGTGGGCAAAAGCCTCGTCGGCCCTCACGGGGAGTCCACTAACAATGTCTAAAAGTGAGAACCCAAGAATTTAAATCAGAATGCATACGAGAATATGGAGCTTAACACCAGAAGACGCAGTTAAAACACTTAAACCTTACTGACCCAGGTGGGAGAGGTGGACCTGGGGGAGGGGTGTGCAGCCAGGAGGGTGGGGAAGGAAACTGCTGGTTTTCCATTGTGAGCTTTTCAGTGTCGTCTGATCTTTACACTGTGCACGGGCCACTTTGATAACATAACAGTCGAAATAAAGGCAGCTGACACCCATTGCCCCTCTGTCCCTGGTCCCAGTGATTCTGTTGTGTCTGGTCGATGAGTTCTGCGTAGGAGAGGGGACATCTGCCCTCTCTGTGACCACTGCCTGGAGGAAGAGCCCTCTGCTCTGGTAAATCTAGTCCATGTCCTCACCCTCAGTCTTCACTAACACTGTCACTGTGCTCCCAGAGGGCAGAGAAGGCCACCAGACAGGTGGGTCCTACGGATGGAGATACTGCCCCCTAGTGGGAGGTGGGAGCCTGCAGGGGAGGGCAGGAGCTGAGCTGGGGACCTAGAACCATGCTCACTGCACCCTCCTACCTTCCCAGGATATCTAGGAGGTAGCTTTTGTGGTGGAATCAGTGTTTTTAGTTCCTTTGTCTACCAAGGAGGGAAGTTTTGGCACTGGCTCCAGAATAAATACTTTGAGCCAGGACAAGCTGTTTAGCAGCATGTGCCGTTTTCTTATTTTGTTTGGAGCGCCCATGTCTACTCATGTGCCCTCCTCTGCCCCTGTGAGTGATGCCACATGCTTGGGTGACAAGCCTGGATGTCGTTTGTGATTAGGGAGTAACACAGGCAAGTTGTAAAGAATGGGGCCTCTGCAGACAGCCAGGACTTGGCTGTGTGACCCAGGCAAGTTGTTCGACCTCTCTGGGCTTCGTTTTTTTCATCTAAACATATATGAGGCCCTGACTGGTGTGGCTCAGTGAGGGCAGGGGGAGGGCATCCTCCTGAAAAGAAAAGTGAAAGGTCATCAGTTGGATTCCTGGTCAGGGCACATGCCTGGGTTTCGGGCCAGGTCCTGGTTGGGGGCGTGTGAGAGGCAACCGATCTGTGTTTCTCTCCCACAGAGATGTTTCTCTTCCTCTCTGTCTCTCTCCCTTCTCCTCTCTCTAAAAATAAGTAAAACCATTAGAAAGTAAAAATAAATGAGGATTACGTGCGCTTCTACCTTTTGTGAAGCTGTTGTAAAGATGAAATGACACATGCATACCAGCAGGCAGCCGCCGCGTTGACAACCAGGGTCCCTGGCGGCGCTCCCCGACACTAAGTGGGCCACACAGAGGCGGACCTCGTTAGCACAGCACATGAAGTGGGCCCAGGCACAGGACTGCCTTTTCACTTTGATAATTAAAATCCCTTCCAGCAATGGTGTTTGTTAGCTGTCTAACCCACTGAGTTTCTTTTACAATAAAACCCCTCAGGAGCACCGGAGTTCTAGGATTCTTGAGGATTATCTTAATCATTTTCTAAAACGTGTTGCATTTAGAACTCACATTTTCACTAAGCCTTCTCCCCTGCCCCACTATCTCATTTCCCAGATTAATATTCTGTGAGTTGGTAAACTCAATAACGAAGCTTGTTAGAATTATTTGCCCAGAGAAAAGAGATTTTAAAATGAGTGCTCCTCCCATGAGCAGAATGCATGGGTTTTGTGACATTTGCGTTGGCGATTTTATTGCTGTTTCTGCTTTTCTGCTCTGCGGTTTTTCTCATATGCCAAGTCACTGGGCCTGGAGAGCAGAGGTGTTCCTGCACTGTGATGTAGAAGGGCTGGGCCCAAGGGGGCTGCTTTGAAAAGCTGGAGCCAAGTATAGCAATTGAGGGCTTGGGTTCCAGCCCAGGTCAGGTAGCTTAGTGAGCTGGGACATCCCCTTGTACACCAAAAGGTTGTGGGTTCGATCCCTGGTCAGGGCACATACTTAGGTTGCAGTTTCAATCCCTAGCGGGGCTACATACAGGAGGCAACAGATTGATGTTTCTCACATCAGTGTGTCTCTCTCTCTCTAATATCGATAAACATACCATATTTTTCGGACCATAAGGCGCACCTAGGTTTTAGAGGAAGAAAATAGGGAAAAAAATTTGAGGCAAAAAATGCGGTAAAATATTTAAAAACATAAATAACATAATATTTCACCAATGTAAATGTAAACAGAATTCAACAGCGCCATTAACAACCATTATTCCTCCCAAATTGGGGTGGGGGAGCGTCTTATAGTCTGAAAAATACGGTGTCCTCAGGTGAAGATTGAAAAAACAAAGCGCTTGGGTTCCCACTTCAGGCTGCCTGGCTTTAAGTGGTAGCTTTATTGGCAACGCGTCTGATTGGCTGGATGAGTTGTGTGCTGTTGGGCAAACTGCTGCCTCCTTGTGACCTGTCATGCCAGCGTTTGCAGTGGTGGCTAATGACACACAGCTCATTTAATGCATCATGACAAGGGCCTT
Organism: Tonatia bakeri; assembly: GCA_004024845.1. Lineage (NCBI taxonomy): Eukaryota > Metazoa > Chordata > Mammalia > Chiroptera > Phyllostomidae > Tonatia > Tonatia bakeri. Next base: position 419,534 of record PVIA01000515.1, on the reverse strand, counting down.
CGGTGAGCTCATGCAGGTGGGCTCTTAGAACAGTGCCTGGCATGCAGGAAGTGCTCAATACGTGCTCATTCTAATCATCACAGAAGTAGGAAAAGACGAAAGGCTTCCTTCCAGGTGAGATCGAGGGTGAGGAATCAGGTGCTCCAGCACGGTCAAATGGGGGAGTAAGAGAAAGAAATGAAATAAGGAGCCACGTGGAGCTAAAAGACAAAGGTTCCTCCAGATTTTAAGTGAAGGGCAAGTGCGTTGCCAGAGCTCTCTGACCAGCCTGGATTGAGCGGCACAAGGACGGACCTGCTGGTGAACGAACTCCGCTAACTCACCCGTCCACTGTTAGTGAATCTGCCGCCGGCGGCATCGGTTAGTGACCAGCTTTCAAGAGCCTTCCTTTCTTTGGATACAATTATGGATTGTACTCTAGATAGGTTTTTAATTTTTTTACCGTTTTTTAAAGGGGGGAAGGGGAGTCGTGGCTCTATTCTAGAAGTTTGAGGAGAATGGGAATCTAGCTGTGAACCTCAGATTCACACTCAGAATTGTCTCAGATCCTCACGACTTCCCATGAGGCAGGAATTTCTATTATCCTCAGTTTCAGACGAGTAACGGCAGTTTAGGGAGGTTACGCGACTTGCTCAAGACTAGTTAGTGACAAGACTGATTCCAGCTTGGCACCCCCTGCTCCCACCGTGGACCCCGACCCTGTCAGCGCAGCCATTCTGCTTGCTCCTGCTGGGGCAGCCAGGGACCAGCGAGGTGTGGGGGCCGACTGTTTCCGTTCCCCGATGTGGGCATTTGGTTGCATGGGGCAGGTCCCCTCAGAAGTGCAGCCACCAGCGCCCTGCTGCTGGCCTCACAGACCCAGGCTCTCCTTGCAAGTCACCAGCCCTCAGAAGCCCTGTGGTGGCCTCTGGCAGTGGACCTGTTGGGAGGGTTTTGTGTTTCACCTGAACAGCTTCGCAGTGAAACCCTGTAGACCCCAGGAGGGGGGTGCCTGGACGGTTCCCCATCATTGCTGGAGCCCCAGTCTCCGTCATTCCCGCCAGTGCCCCAGCCGCGCAGGCAAACCCAGAGTGCCTGGCTCTCAGCCTTGCCCGGGGGCAGGAACGCAGCTTCTGCGGGGCCAGGGTATGTGGGCTCCTCTGAATCACCTGGGTCACCTGATTTGAGGGCAGAGGCTTTTGAATCCCACTCACTGCCTGTGGGTAGGGCCCTAGCAGCTGGGCCCCGTCCCCTGTTTGAGTGGGCCTTCCTCTCCCATCCATCGTATGCATTGGGTCTCCTAAGACTTGCACTAATGAAAAAGTTTCATTGCTTAAAATATTTTTTTTCACAGAGAAGTCTCAAGCAGAGAGCCCAGATGGGTGCCTACCGGGCCCAGCCCCGGTGTGGCTGGGAATGCTGACATAAAGAGCCCCCGGTTCTTTCGGGGACCGTCTGAGCTGCCCAGTGGGGGACACTGGGCTGGGCTCTGGGCCCAGAGGCCAAGGGGCGGCTCATTGTCAGGGAGCAGGCCTGCCCACAGAAACATGAGCTCAGCCTTGGAAGGCTACGAGTTCTAGAGGTGCCTGCTCAGTCCCCACGTGAGGCCTGGGTGTGGGGCTCAGCTCTGGGCTGGGCCAGGAGGGCTGTGCCTGGAGGGTTGTGGGTGATGAGCAGCCTGGATTCAGGCAGGTGGCCGGGCCCAGAGGCTCAGCCTACATCCCCCCACACCTGTAGGCGGAGGGGGCAGCCTGCAAGGTGTGGCGAGGCCAGGAAGGTTGGGAACAAACAGGGAAGCCAATTCATGCCACAGGACTCAGGACTCACACAGCACTGGGCTGCGGCGGCTGTTCCGGTATCCCAGCCGGAGCTGCCTCTTTTCCTCTCTCGACATGACAGGAGCTGGGATCTGAACAAGGGTTGCCGGGGGCCTGCTAGGGAGGGCCACTGAGGCAGCGGGGGTGGGCGGTGTGGGGGTGGGTGGAGACAGAGAACAGGGGTAACCACTCCCAGAAGCAGTCCTGACCCTGGGCATGCTGGGGACCATCCCAAGCTCCAGCGTTCAAATCTCTCTGTCTGCTCCCCCAGAGAGTCCTTCAGCCCCTCCTCTATGCCAGTCTCCCTTCAACAGTAACTCTGAGCTGGCTTGACTGACACAGGGACTGGCCCAGGCTATGGCAACACATCAGAAGGGCTTAGAGAACTTCAGAAGCAGACAGAATGACAGTAGTGAGAGTCACAATGGAGGCAAAACAAAACAAAATGAAAACCTAAAAACTGAAATACAGGTCCGAGCTCTGCTTACCAGTGGAGGGAGGTACTGGCTAGATGCCCACAAGAAGATTATGGAATCCTAAAGTCCAAGGGCCCTTAGCATCCAACCCTCTGCCAACACACAAAGCCCACTCTCGCCTCCCTGACATGGTCGCCTGGCTTGTACTTGGACGATGGGAACCCTCGGAGCCCCTTCCAGCCACAGCGCAGATCTCCCTCACGGCGCTTTGGGTCTTTGGTTCTGGTTTGACCTGTGAGTCTGGTGTGATGAGCCGTAGGAGTCAGAAGTCACCCCCCTCCTGAGTTTTCTCTTTCCTCCTGCGAATCCTGTTCTAGGTGTTTGGTGTCTTGGCCACCTACCCGTGAATGAGCTCCTTATCCAGAACCAGATACTCTGAACACATACGCTTATCAATTCAGCACATTGCAGAACATGTTGGCCAGTGGGGAAGAGCAAAGTTCTGGGATCATGTAATCCTGGTTCAAGTTTCACTACCTAACAGCCGCGGGACTTCAGTAAGTCACCTAACCTCTCTGAGCTTCAGTTTCCTTCTCTGTCAAGTGAAGGTACAAATAACAGCCACTTTCTAGAGACTCAGTGATCGAATGCACGTCAAAGACCTCCCACAGTGCCAGGCATGTAGAAAATGCCAGAAATTTTGGCAGCCGCGTGGCACTGAGAGAAGACGCTCACTGAGTTCGTGCGCCCCTGAGAGCCAGGGTCTTTTTCACAGGCGCCGCTGACCTTTATCCTTACTCAGCTTCATTTCGTGAGCTTTGGTTCATTGTCTCATCTGTCAGCATCGATTCCGTCGCCACACAGTAGCTAGACCACCCATCGTTGAGTCATCTGCAAATTCAATAACAGGCCTCTTCTATTTTCATTTGAGCTCTCTCTCTAGTCTGATGCCAATATGTTACTCAAGACTCTTTAGGTTCAGCTGTCCAACCAGCATTCGAGTTGCTCAACTGTGCTATCACCCGGCCCACGTTGGCTCCCCTGACTGAGAATTTCCCCCCGCCCTGGGAATTGTGAAGGCTCCAGAGGAAAAGTTAATCTCTGTGCAGTGACTTCTGTTTAAAAGACCAGGGAAATTAGAAAGCCTTTGAGAAAGGCTTTAATCAAAAAATGGTCAACATGAAGCCTGGGTACTTGACAGAATGAATTTTATTTATCTACAACATTCCTTCATGGGGAATTATGTAAATCCTCTGCAATGCCAGAAAATGAGGCATTCTTGCCTAGGGTCTGCTGTGTTTTTCCACGCGCTTTACACTCTCTCCCTGCCAGAATAGGAACTTCTCAAGGTCAAGTGTCATTTCTATCAGCTCATATCTTTTTTCAGCTCCCGAGTTCTGCAGAGGGAAGGTGGTCTAAGCTTTGTGCGCAACAAACCCCTACTACCTGGGGACCAACAAGTCACCATAAAAAGCGACCCTGTGCAGGCACGCGACGAGCTGACGGTGGGAAACTCAGAAGTGTCGGTGGTGAGATCTAAGAGGGTAGAAATGACATGTTTCACTTTTGTTGCCCTCGGGTATCTGTACATCCTGTATTGCACGTGGTCAACACAAAACTCAGAAAATACTTTTCTGAATGCTGAGTGAATAACATGAGAGATGAAAGCCACAGTCCCAGAGTCACACTGACCCTCAGAGTCACGTGCCTGACTCCATATGGAGAGTATACTATGGACACACCATCCAGAGACGTTGCAATCGAGAAGCATCAACTGAGGGCCCACTGGCCATAGGTGTTATATGTCCCAGAGGGTGGGAATCTTGGTGCAGAGGGAACACGTCTGCAGAAAGTTGACATCTGGTGCATCTCATGTACCACTTAAAGGCCAAAGGGAGCCACACTTTTAGCCAAGGGCTTTGGAAAGGCCTCACCGAAGAGGGTGATGGGTAGGATTTTAAAGGTTGAAGGTGTTGGAGAGAACTTTCTAAGGTGGGAGAATGGCCTGAGTCACAGCAAGGGCTGTGTGACGAGTTGGTCCGTCTGCAATGGGGCTTCCTGCAGATGCCCAGGCTGGCTCTCCCTGGTGACCGTGGCACACGCTGGTACAGGGGCGGCCAGTGGCTGCGGCTCAGTGTTAACTGGCTCGAAAAGAGCGGTAACCCATGTCCTCTCTCTTATTGGAGCTGTCTTCGGATCTGAGTTTGAATTCCAATTACACAGATTCTGTTTGGTTTAAACTGCTCCCTGTAACCCAGCTGCCACTTTACCAGACAGATGGTGTAGGAGTTTTCACCCCAAATAATAAAACGTGCCCTCTGGCTCCCCCAGTGCTGCCCATCTCCAGCCCCAGCAGTAACAATGACTAACTTCCTTTTCCCCTTGCAAAGTCATGTTCCCTCACAAACCACTGCAAGGGGCCATTGAGGGAGATGAGGTCAAGTGTAGGGGGAGAGGAACACAGGGTCTGGAGCAGCCGGTGCAGAGGCCTAGTGCTAAGGGGTTGTTTCAAAGGATGAAGGAGCCTTCCCCTGAAGTGTCTGTGCATCTCCCTTCCCCTCGGACCCTCTCTCACTGGCCTGGCATTGACCCGAGCACAGGGCTGGTCTGCAAGGGGCCTCACCTCGCTGGACCGGAGGACACCGAAGAATGGGTAGAGGAAGGCGGGCACCAGGGCCGCAGCTCCGAGTGGCACTGCCTCGGACACCCAGTACACAGCGGTCACGATCAGCACATAAGCACACGCCGCCTCCTGGAAGGGGACGAGAGGGGGCAGTTAGTCACGGGGGTGGCCACTGGCACTGAGAGTCCAGATGGGACCCAGGACAGAGGAAGCGGGCACCTGGACTCAGACAGGGACCCTGGGACACAGCCCTGGCAGGTGCGGGCCCTGGCGGGAGTGTGGTGGGGACGCGTGGGTCCTCTACATTGGTGTGTGAAGCAATGGCTGCTCCTGGCTGGACAGATGGCCGGCACGTGGTTTGCACTGGCTGGCACTGGGTGGCTCCTGCACTGTTGGGACGACACAGCTCTGCTGGCTCCTGAAACTGTGTGGGGCAGGGACTGCAACTCTCTGCAGTGTTCAGGGCCAAGGTCATATATAAAGGTGGCGTTCCCAGCTTTAACTTGGACTGGAGCAGGACATTTTTCTGTCAAGCTGAACAATCACTAGGTGTTCTTGGGGTACTTGAAGGAAGGAATCAATTTGTGTGATCGGTTCACCTATGAGCTCTGAGACTGGCCCCTTGGGGGCCGTCCAGTTCCTTGTCGTGGGGAGCTGCCCTGTGCATGGTTAAGATGTTTAGCAGGACCCTTGGCGTCTACCCACTAGGTATCAGTAGTACCTCCCCAGTTGTGACAACCTAAAATGTCTCTGGACATTGCAAAATGTCCCTTGTGGGGAAAATTGTCCCAGGTCGAAAACCAGCACCCTCAGCCGTGTCTGGTTCTCCTCGCTCTGGGACCCCATTTCCCCTGCTGGGAGCACAGGGAAGCATTCTTTTGACAAAGGAAGTCCTGAGCACTGTCACCCAGAAGGCAGGAAAATTTACCAGCGTTTTCCCCAGGGCCATTCACTTTGCTGGTTGTACAGCTTCTTGGGTGCAAAGAATAAACTAATACAACATCCTTAGAAAAAATTAGCCCTTCTTAACCTTGGCCCCCAGTAATGCTGGTTGCCTGAAATAGCGTGGATTAATGGTCACTGGTGTACTATTGGGTGAGGCCACTGTCCAAAGGCCTTGAGGATGGACTCGCAGGGCCTCTGTATAGAAGATCTGAGCTGGCTGAGTGTTTCCCCATTTACACACAGTTCTAAGCCATCTGGGCTCCCCTCTGCCCTGCCCTGAGGCTGGCTGGCGATCAAGGAACCTGACGAGTCTTGTTCTGTTTATCTCTCCCCTGGGTTCAGAACTCGTGTCCTCACTCTCCTGCACAAAAGTTACAAAAGGTCGTGTGGCCAGCGAAAGTCATCAGGAGAGATGAGCCCAGCTTGGCTGGATGGGCCCTGGCTCCCTCCCGACACACATGGATGATGGGGTTGAGGCTTGGGAAACAGGAACTGACGCCAGCAAGTGCTGGCTGTTGCTCCCGCTGACAATCCTCTGGGGCCAAAGATCGCAGAGAAGTTAACATTTTTTTGGAAGTGCTGATAAGGCAACAGGATCAGCAGTGGAAAAATTAAAAGGCTCCACTTGGAAAAGAACGCAATTTAGAGAAATATCCCCTTTGTTGCAGAAATAACGCTACCAAAAGGAGTTCAAAGGCCCTTAGCACACTGAGTTCACTGATTCCCATCCCTGTCCTCTGACGGAGACAGAGCGGCAGGTCTGGACTCCAACTGCAGATAAAGGGGACAGAATGTCCCTCCCTCACTGACATGGGACTGTCCCTTCCTGAGAACCTTCAGTCTTTCTTGTCCTCGTTAGGACAGGGCGACCCATGACAGCAAGGGGTCAAAAGTGAGAGACAGAAACTTTCTTTGTTCGAGGCACCTCTTCGCTTTGAATTAGGAGAATTTGGGTAAGGCGAGGCAGACTTTTTGACTGTAACTGTTGTGAAGAACTAGAATAGTTACTGGAGGGAGTCACCGAGCCACCTTCACCCAGCAGCATTAGGAACCGGATAAGCTACCATCACTGTTACCTGGACTTCCCTTAGAGCGGAAGACAGAGGCAGAGGCCCCTCCTCACTCAGTTTACCTGTGAAATTCACACAGACTTCCTTTTGTCCCTTCACAACCTCCTCAAAATTCAACAGGGCAGCTTACATTCGGACACCCCGAAACACTCGGTGAGGTTTGATGACAGGGGCCAGTGCCCCCATAGCTGGCCAATGGCTGGCAGGCAGCTCAGGCACCGTGGGCTGAACTGAACTGGGCTGCTCTGCTGGCCAGCAGTTCCCTGTTACCTACTGGAGAAAATATTTGGAGAATCCCAAGCCCTTTATCACCGCCACTGGTCCCAGATGTGCAGGGCGCGGCCAGTGTTTGGGCAGCGACATTTCAGCATCAGTTGGTTTCTGCTCCTGCTGCACAGAAAGGAGAGAGTTCACGGCGGGGGGCGGGGGGCGCTTTCCCCAGATCAGACAGCTGCCTCTGCTTCTTTCATGCTGCGATATCGACCATCCCAGCTTCACTGGGGGGGCTTGTGGTCTGTGTCTGCTGTCATGAATGACCGGGAGGCCTTTTTGAAATCTACCTTGGGGTCTGGGTGTTACTTACTTTTATTCCCCTCCTGGGACACCGAAGCAGGGCTTAGTTATGGAATCCCCCTCTTAGACCCTCTTCTGTAACATGGTAAATTTGGTCTGGGCCCTGGTGTGAGAGAGCTGGGCAGGAAAAAGGGAGGTCATTCTAACTCTTCCTCAAATGTCACTTTGAAGACCCCACAGAACCATGGGCGAAAAGCTCTGCCCCAGTCTCTCAGTTCCAGCCCAGAGCAGGCAGGCCATTGAGGACTGTTCAGGATTACAGAGCAGAATCTAAAAGTCTGGTGCAAGGTAGGAAGAACGGTGACCTCCAAGTGCTTGTCCGGCCTCAGAGAGGAAGAAGAGCAGGGCCCTTGTTGGGACCGTGATACACACAGAGGTCACGCTGGGGTGGGTGGCAAGCAGGCTGGGCTGCCACCCGAGGGCATCCGCCACCCCGGGCTCCATCTAGCTGCCCCAAGGGATACGGTTGTCAAAACATCTGCCCTCCACCAACCCACGGGCATTGACTGGGAAGCTCTGAGGTAGCATATTTCTATTTCCTTAAGGCTCTGCTTCTCAGCTGGGGGCGCTGTTGCCCCACCCCCACGGGGTTATTTGGTGATATCTGGAAGCCCTGTCGGCTGTCACAATGGGGGGCACGCCATGCGTGTTACAGGCACAAGTTGGTAGAGACCAGCGATGCTGCCAAACATCCTATGGTGCACAGGACAGCTCCCCCACCGCGAGGAGTGGGCCCAACACCCCTAGGGCGGCTGTTGAGAAACCCCGTCCTGACAGAAAGAGAAACTCAGTCTGAAACAAAGGGGCTAAGTCAAGAAAGGGCTCTGTCCATTGGCCTTAAAAGTCCAGCTTTAAAAAAAATCTGCAAAAATTATTTATGGACCCAAACCAAGCAGAGGCTCACCCGTCCTTCCTGTTCTCTCCTCTGGTTCTGCCCACCATACCCCTTCCCCCCAGACGTATAGGTTATTTTGCCTACTTCAATAACTTATCGTTTTGTGGGTACTTCTTACTAGTCGTTGGTAACTAAGGCGCTCAAGACAAGGTCCCAGAGTGAAATGTGGGGAACACAGCATCCTACAGGCAGGGTTCCCAAGGATGGGACTGACTTCAGGGGACACAGCGGGTGCCTGACACTGCTGTGGAGAAGAGGGCAACGAGGCTTCGGTTGGCACTCCCTTAAATCCATCTGATACCAGGTCAAAAGAAAAACCATGAAAAGTAAAGGAAAATCAGCTCATTTGGACAAAGCAGAAAACTGACTAGTGTGCAAGCTCAGAAAACTGTCAGCAGCAATCACTGTCTGCTAATCCCAGCCCGGTCTTAATCAGCGTCTCGCTGGCACTTGGAGTATTTATTCTACTAAAGATTTTGGCCAGTTTGTTTTCAAGAAGCATCCTAATCCCCTCTCTTTAACTGTATGGCTTAATCTTGGTTACCAAGTTACTCAGGGAGCTGTGTGCGGGAGGGTGTTCTCTCCCTCCCACAAACACGATAACCTCTCTCAGCTTATTTTTCCTAAAGTCTCAGGGGTGCTGGGGGTGGGCAAAGGGTAAAGCCACTGGGGGGCAGAGGAGGGGGGAAGAGTGGGAAAAGAAGGAGAAGGAAGGGGAGGATGAGGAAGAGGAGGAGAGAGGGCAGGAAGAGGGGAAGAGGGTGAGGAGGGAGGGGAGGAGGAACGTGGAGGAGGGAAAGAACGGGGAGAGGGGGGAAGGGGAGGAAGAGGGAAGAGGCAGAGGGGAGGAGGAGAGGGCAAGGAAGGGAAGGGGGTCCAGTGACGGCCTGAGAAGCCAGCCGAGTGCGGAACCAAAGCTGCAGTGCTTCTGCTCACACAGTCAGAAACTAGGTCACAGTCTGGAAGTGGGGCTCTCGCTTCTTTTTATCACGTCATTTGGTGTTTCTCCTTCCAGAACACAGGGAAGAAAACACGGAGGATGCCAGCAAGGAGGGGGCCATTGCAGGGGACCAGAGTGAGGGGCTGAGCTCTGCTTTCAGTTCAGCGTTCGAAGGGAGCTTTGGAGGTGAAGTTTCAAATCCTGGTTCTCAGAGCCCCAGACCCGCCCGCCAGCCCATGCTCCGTGCACAGAAGCCCCCTCAGGGCCACACCCCACCCCACCCCAGTCCTGCTGTCCCCCAGGCACTCCTCAGTGCCATCAGGATGAGGTCTCCCTGCCTCTCCAGTTGCTGTCACATACAGACGATCACCTGCTGAGCCCTGACAACTACAGGACAAGGGTGTCCTTCTTATCAGCACATGGGCCCAGCCCTGTCGCCAGGGGAGGCTGGCCCACAGATGTGTGTGACACATAGCAGCCAGCTCAGCAGCCCCTTCTCTAGTCTCACTCCCAGATGGGGGCGCTGGCCAGCTGGGGACGCTGGGAAGAGGGACTGGAATGAAACAGAGGGATGAAAATGGCAGTGCTTAGGAAGTATTTTAGCACCCACCCCCACCCTGGGAGAATGCTTCCATGTCTTTAAACCCACAGAGAAGCACCTTGGGGAACAGCATGAGCACCCCTTCCCTCCATCCACCTCCCCTGCTTGACCTCCCACCTGACCCAGTGTCCCCAGGAGGGGACAGGCCAGTACTCACACTGCTGGGGTGGAGCAAGGGCAGTGGCAGCAGCAGGAAAGGCACGGAGAGGGAGAGCAGCAGTTTTCCTTCCCGGAGGAGGCCCTTCAGCAAGCCCATCCTGGACCTCCACGCTCTGGCCCCCTCGGAGCCCAAGGGCCGGCCAGACAAATGTCTTTGCTCCTGGCGATGTGCTCGCGCTCGGTCCAGAAAGACTTCTCACACCTCTCTCGGCTTCCAAGAGTCCTGTTTCTTCTTGGGGCAGAATAGGAGGGCAGTTACAGCTGCTGCTTGCACAGAAGGCTGCGCTCCTCGCCTCCTGTTTTAGGTGGGATTGGCGAGCATGGTTTTATGCCCAGCCAAAAGGAACCGGGAAAGGATGGCAAACCGGGGCATAGTGGGTTCCCTCTTTGCCGGGTTAGTAATCGAGTGTCTTCATGCTGGGGCCAGCAGAAGCCCCCTCAATCAGTCAAAATGCCAACCCTGCTGTAGCTGTTCGGCCTTGAAGTCATTCAAAGGCTTTAAAAAATTAAAGATACCAAGAGTACCGCATGCCGTCCATCATGTTTCCTCTCTCTGATGGCCTGCTCTGGGCAGTTTCACTTCCTACCTGTGCTCACTGTAACCCCCTTTCCTTAAACCAGGCCCCCCCGGAGTTTGTCAGCAGAGGATGCAGACTTCAGATAGGACTGGGCTCTTTTCCCAGGACCTGGCACCTCAACTGAGTTCAAATTTCTTTCCTTCGAATTGATTTCCCACTTATAATTTGCCTTGAGCCTGGGCCTCCGGAGCAGGAAAAAAAAAAAGTCCCCAAGACATTCCTAGTTGTTATGGGACAAAGTCTTGCTGGAGACCCACCTTAACTTTCATTCACCTATGGGAAGCCGGACAGAGGCAGTAGCCCCGCCCCCTCCCACAGCCAATCAACACATCGGAAAGAATGAGTCCGTATCTCTTCCCAAGGCACTTGTTGATTGGTGCCAGCAGGAGCCTGCTGATCCTGCAGAATTTAGGCAACTTGCAAAGCTTATTTTTGTTTCTCAAGCATCCTAGGGGCCGGAGTGATGGCCATCACTGTAAGCATAATCGCACTGCCCCAGGCATGGCCTTGCGGCAAGAGACCCTAGGACCCAGAACTTCCCCAGGAGGGCCACTGTTGATCTTGTCCTTAGGAACATGATGTGTCTGATGGCAGGGAGAAAACAAAACCTTAATTCTGGAGTAAACTGCCCCATAATGTACACTATTAACCCTTTCAGATTTCCCTGGTGGCAAAGGGCATTTGCGAAAGGGTCTGAGTCAGCAGAGGGTCCAGCCTGTAAGAAAGACCAGATCTTTACAGGGAGAATTGGAAGGATACCAGCCTCTCTGGAAAAGTCTAGATGCCAGTCTCATTTCAGAGGTCCTTGTAGCACAGAGTCCATGGTCTTTCCGGCTGGAGTGGTGCTCAAATGCTCCTCTGGGAGGCTTTTTACCAAACCAAACCAAACCAAACCAAACCAAACCAAACAAGCAGAATGCTTCCTTTGGCTGGGCTGCAAGGGGGAGGTGGGAGGGCTGGGAAGAAGCTGACAAGTTCAGGGACAGGGCCTTCGCTGCAGGTGGGACCCGGACCTCTGCTGCGTGCAGACCAGGAGCAGCGGTTGGCCTTTCTCAGAAAAGACGTGTGGGTTTGAGGTAAGGAAGAAAAGAAAAAGAAAGAAAAAACCTAAATGTTCTGTAAGTGGGGGGGTCCTTGCGGCGTTGCCTTGATCTGACATATGCTGAACAGAGTCAAGGGTAATGCAACCCAAGTTGTCTTGAATTCATGGAATGTAAAGAATGGCGTTCCAAGATCTATAGCTATACCGGTTGGAAATAGTCCCCAGGCTAACATGAAAGCGGCTGGAAAAGAAACTCCAGAAAACCAGTTCTTCTGGACTTCTAAGGTCCCCTTAGAAATTCTCTTGCTATTACAGAATGGGTTGTGATGACTTATCTCTTTAAATGCACGTTAAAGACTCTTGTGTTTACCACATTGGGACCTCATTTTTGTGATGATTTTGAAACTCACAATGAGCGATGACATATGTGTGAGGTTTTGGTGGCAGATATTAAACAGACCAGATAATCACAAATGGCTGTGGAAATCAACATCGTGGCTCAACCCACGAACCACTTCAAATCCCTCAGTGAGGTCATCCGAGATAACAGAACATTTCCACTGACGCCCAATAACTCCATCACGACATATTTATTCCACCACCAGTAAACATTTATTAAATAAAATTCGGTAAAGTGAACGACACCATCAGGCCAGTAGTTTTTCAGAACTCTGTCCACTTCTCAGACGAAAGAAAACATTCTCCAGAGGACCAGGCTCAAGAAATGGGAGACAAATACCACTTCTAGGAGGTGTTGAAAATAGTCAAACTCTTAGAAACAGAGCATGGAATGGTAGTTGCCAGGGGCTGGCGGGACACGGAAAAGGGGATTTCCTGTCCCATAGGTGCCGTGTGTCCAGGATGAAGTTCCAGAGACCTGTCATAGGGCTATGTGCACATCAGTGACACCCCTGTGCACTTACAAATGGCTCGATGGTAAATTTATGTTGTGTGTGTGTGTGCGCGTGCGCACGCACATGTGCACACTTACTACAGTAAAAAGAATAAGACACGAATGGTTTAGGAAAGTAAGGGGTGCCGTGTGAGGTCATCGAATGAGCATTTGATTTCAGATCAGTTTATCTGTGGAAATACTTTCTGGCTGACCTACCACTGAATCAATTCTCTTTCAGTGAGATTCAAGGTGAGGCGACAGAGCGATGAAAGTTTCGGCACATGGATGTTTTTCAGTGTCTCTTTTGAGTGCCGCCAGAGGTAACCATGAGGATGCCAACTCTAGAGGAAATTTCCAGAATTTCTAGATCCTCGAATTTCCCAGCAATATAGAAACGGCAGAATTGGTTCCCTAAGTCACAGGCAAGTTTCTACTACAAACATCACACCCGAAATTATTCTGTTTGTGAGTAAATATGACAACATGTGACTTGGTTTGTGATTGTGTTATGTACAGAGTGGCATTCAGGAGGCAAAATGGAAGATTCTATTTCTGTCCAGGCTTCTACCTTCTTGTTCATGGGGCAGAGAGGCGGGTTTTTGGGTGGTGGTTGTGAGCATGATATTTGATTTTGCATGTAAACGAAGTCATTGTTATAAAACTCTTTGTGGGTAAACAATTAATTTGTGGTCCGACTAAAATAGTGTTATTAGAGTATCTAGTCACTGAAATTGAAATTCTCATTTGTCTTTTAAAAAAGTCATGCCTTTCTTATTTCTATTTTTTCCATCATGAATTACCACATAAATGTGGGCTTTGATTTATGAATACAAAAGTGCCTTTAATTTTTCATTAGAGGGTGAATGAACCATGATTGCTGTCCCTGGTCTGGGAACCTTCCCCGCCATTCATGGATCTCCCCCCACTGGGAGCAGCCATGCATCTCAGGGCATGGGGACCAGGGACCACAGGGTGGGTCTTTCTAGATGGTGATAGAAGGCTCTCAGACCCCTTCTAGTGGGGTGGAGTCCCAGGGTGGGGTGCAGGACTGGCTGGGTGTCTATTGTCTGGCGTCTAGGGACTGAGGCCTCTGCTGACGCCCTCCACACTCCCCAGCAAGGACAAGTACAAACAGTGAAGGCAGACTGCAAGGCTGGTCTGCCTCCTGGGCAATCCCAGCTGTGTCTCCACGTTGACCTTTGTTCTAGCCTGACAGTGATGCCCAAGGGAGACCGAAAGCCAGTGAGCTCAAAGCATGGATGCGGGCCAGCAGATGTCAGTCACCAGACACTTGGAGCGGCTTCAAGGAACAGATGCAAAGATAAGCAGAATCGGGCCCCGAGAGAGAGTGCAGAGACATGAACTAACACTTGGAAAAAGAGGGAGACCAGCACAGTGACCATCAAAGAGAACAGGTAACATTAGAAAGGAAAAAGTTGAGCAAAAAGCCTGTATCAGCCTGCAGTGGAAGGAGGCACATGAGCAGTCTGATTAGGGAATGAATGAGAGTGTGTTATGAATCTTCTAAGCCTGAGAATGTCAGGATGCAAAGCTGTGTTGTCCTAGTATTTCAGTGTTTCTCCAAAGAAATCTCGCAGCTAGTGCTGCAGAGCTGAGCTCCCTTGTTCAAAGATTTTAAAGAAGTCCAGGCCAGCTTTTGCCATCATCCAATGATGACTGTTAAATACCTGGTTCAAAATCAAGGTTAGCCCAGTGAATCCTCACTCATTCAAAGATCAGACTACTCACGACATTAGCCTCCTGGACCAGGCTGTAAACCTAGGAGAAGCCAGAAAGATCTCTGAGCTACTGAGGAATCTTTAAAAAAAATTTGTTTATTATCACTCACAGACATGTTTTTTTTCATTGCTTTTAGAAAGAAGAGGAGAGAGAGAGAGAAACATTGATGCGAGAGAGAAGCATCAACTGGTTGCCTCCCATGTGCATCTGCACCAGGGATCGAACCCATAACCTTTTGGTTACAGGATGATGCTCCGACCAACTGAGCCACACTGGCCAGAGCAGCGAGGAATCTTTATTAGAACCCAGGCACTTCACTGCTAGCAGACGTCTTCCTCTAGTAACTCTTATTTAGCATAGAACAAAAAGCAAAGGGCAACAGGCAAAAAGTAAAGGGCAAGAAAAGTGCACTCTTGTAAGCCTGATGGCGAGGAAGGCAGCAGAAAAACTCACCCCCAGCACAGAATTAGCCAAGTCTGGGGACTTCCAGGGGTGCTACAAATAGTCCGGCAGACCTCTCGGGTCCGGGATCCTACCTGCAATACCTCCCAGGTAGTTCAATGATTGTGAAAATCTCGGAAGTCGAAGAGTCTTAGAAATGATCTTATCCACCTCCTTCATTCCAGTGGTTCACAGACACCAAATGAAAGCTTAAGGTACTTCTTATGTGTAGTTTTCAAAGATATCAAGTTGTTATTGCTAAAATGAAAAATTGGCATTTGAAAGGGTAAAAATCTGTCATCTGAAAATCATTTTCACTGGGAGCACGTAATTCTTGGATGATACTGAATGATTTGAGTGTCATGACGGGAGGGCAAGGCTGCTGGTGCCCCCCCGTTTGGGAGGATGACCCTCTCCGCATTAGCTCGGCTTCTGCGTTCAAAACATGGGGCCTGCCTGTGCGCAGTGAAGCAGCCTTCATGTAGGAAGACACCAGACGTACGGGTCATACAATCACCAGCATTCTACCTGATTCTTCTGGCGACCTTTAGAAAAGTCAGGAGTAGATCCTCAGCTAACAATGTATTTTTGCTTGGCTGCAGCTCTAGCTTCCATGTATCTTACTACAGAACCTTCAGAAAGATGTTCATTCCACCCAGTACCCTGACTTCTTAGAACCAAAGAAATCTGTCCCCCGTCTTTCCACTGTGCTCAAACCCCTACGATTTGCCCCAGCTCTGTCCTCCCTCTTGCATGTTTGTGGCAGCCACTCAGTGTCAAAGTGTGTATCTGAGATACTGCATGTCACCAGGCAAACTGTTCGGCCTCTGGGGACATACAGAATGACCTCTCTCTCCAGCCCTTTCTTCCAGCCCAGGTCCCAGTATGACATGAGTTGGGTGTGCTTGTCAGGAAGCTACGTGGGCAAAGAGCACGGGGCTCCATTATTTTATCTCTGCTGCTCTGAGGCGGAGGCGTGTGCTTTGAGGCCGGCCTCTGTAAATGGAGTGGAGAATGAAGAATTTCTGGATTGCAGCGCGTGCTGGGCCCTGCTGGGCAGTCCTGCTGCGGGCCGGTCCCTCAGGGAGACAGTCTGGAGCCTGAGGACCGCACCAGGTCTTGCCTCAGGGCCTGGAAAAGGCTGAGGAGGGACTGGGCCCAGATGTCCTTCTGATGCCCTTGGGACAGGGCTGTGCGGTAGGCCGCATAGGCCAGGGTGAGCACTGTCCTTTCAAAGTCCTCTTTCTTGAGGACGCCGGGGTGGCTGGAGAGGCGGGCGCTCAGCCGGCGGATGTCTGGGATGCGCTTGGGGATCACGGCGTTGCAGACGGTGCGGAAGTCCGAGGCCTTCCGCAAGGAGGCGAGCTCCTCGTCCTTGATAGAGATCTCCAGGTTGGGACCGATCTCAAGTTCAGCTAGCAGGAACTGGTGAGAAACACAAGAGGCGGAAACACATAAAGCATTTGGGCATTGTTGAGCTCATCCCCGTTTTCAGTATCACCTGCATTTGCTTAGGGAGGCAGCTGCGGAAAGAGCTTCAGAATCCAAGGGACCTGGGGTCCAGGTGTGCCATTCCCACCAACTGTGTGACCTTGGAGGAGCTACTAGCTTCTCCGAGCCTCATTTCCCTCCTCTGTGAAATGGTTAGAAACAAAATACTTTACTGGTCTATTGCAAGATGTAAATAAGACCAGTATGGCCACCATCTAACATTGCCCCTGATACAAAGCCACTATTTAATGACTACTTATTATGTCTAGTGTCCCAGATTAACCCATTCTTCTGTTTCTCCCTCCCAGCCACTGAGGGTTTTCCAAAGCATGAACTGACTATTTCAGATAATTTTAAATCAGAAGCTGGGGATCAGTGGACTCAGAGAGCTGTGCCAGGAGTTAAGTGGGATGCAGAGATCCGTCCTCCTGTCTCACCTGTTCTTTAAGAGTCAGGGTGGGGTCTGCCCTGTGCATCCCCCGCTCAGCCAGGCTCACATCAGGAACGTAGCAAATCCTCTCGGACTTGGGTTCTAACTCTCGTCTCTGTCTCCAGCTTTCCCCAGCTCCCATCTGTCTCTGTCCTACTGTTATCTTTCCAAAGCAGATCTGTCCATATGACCTCCACGTTCAAGGCATGGGGAAGGCTGTGCGTTTTCCTGTCTGTTCCCTGTGATAGGACTTGTAATCTCCCCCAGGCTCCTCTGCTTGGCTGCAGCAGGCTGTCTGTCAGCCAGACACTGCTGGCACATGGAGGACGTCAAGGCAGGAGGGGAGTGAGGAGATTTGGGCCCAGAGAGACACGGGGCTTCTGCAAGGTCACAGAGCTGATGGGGGGCAGAACCAGAACTAACACTGCAATCCTGAACCTGGAATTTTACCACCGAACAGAATGCAGCAGCCCTGGGAAATTGTCTGTGGGTGGAGAAGTGGGGTCTGCATGGCAGAGGTGTGAGAGGCAGAGGGAGACAGCCCTTGGGGTGGCCCCAGATGGTCAAAACCTGGGCTGTCACAGTAGGTGGTTACTGTAGCCAGGGCTCCACTCAGACATCGGGCGTGGCATTGCCCGGACCCTGTGACGAGTCTGGCCTCGCAGCCTTCACTTGAGACTGTGGCCCACTCTGCTGCTGGGGTGCTGGGAGTGGTCAAACCTAAATCTAACTGCACCTCCATACCTCTTCCAGCCATCATCCCTGGTTACGGCATGTGGGGAAGGAGAAGAGAGATGAGGAACTCCTCACTTTGGGATGGCCAGGATGTGTTGGCCTCCACAGGGGAGTCGGGGAGGGTCCCTGTGGCAGCAGATGACACTCGTTTTCAGGGGCTCTGATCACGTCTCCAAGAAACGGAAAAGTTGCGATACCTTTGGGGTGGCGTGGCCACTGGCGCCTCTGCCTACCTCATAGAGCAGTTCTACTTCCTCCAGGGAGTTCTGCAGGACAGGGTTCAAGGGCATGGAGGAGGACCTCTTCGGCCGGTGGGCTGCAGGGAACAGCACAGCTGCAAGGAACAAGAGAATGAGCCCCGGGGGCTGCATGCACTTGGCACCCCCCCCGACCTTGAGGTCAGCCAGCCAGTCTTGAAAGTGACGATTTGAAGCTGTGGTGGTCATAAAACAGGGGAGATGACGGACAACTCTGGTGTCCCAGAGAGCTCCCGGGCGTGGCAGACGGGGTAATAATAACCATACTATTTCAGACCAGTGACTTCAAACCTGGCTCATCCCAGGAAGCTTTGAGAACTGTATAGTGCACAGGGGTGGGCGGCGGCAGGTTTACAGTGTCCGTACGGAAGAAGACACGTGGGTTATGACGATTACAATAGCTCTTTTCACTCTGTGTTTCAAGCACTCACAACCGGAAGCCTGCTTGTGCCCACCCCTACGTGTCGAGGGCACTTATGTTGAAGTAAAACACAAATGAGCAGGCCACAAACCCCTCCAAATTTAACAAATGTGTTCCCGAGTAACCCGGTTTGCTAACAGTGATGCACATGTTAGCACTTCATCCGTATGAAGTGCTGGTTTATATGCAAGGACAGCCCTTTTAATCAGAGGGTGAGACTTCTGGCTATTCCCCAGCCCTCCAAAATTGGGTTGCCGAGAACAGGAACACAGGTGAAGAGGAAGGGAGCTGCCCCAGACTCTGACACGTGGTCCTGGCCAGGCGGCTCCGCTGGTTGGAGCGTCGTCCGAAAGGCTGCGGGTTTGAACCTCTGCAGGGGCGAGTAAGGGAGGCAACTGATGGGTCTCTCTCTCTCTCTCTCTCTCTCTCTGGGGCTCAGGATGCGCTCTCTCCCCCTCTTCTTCCTTCCCTCTTTTGCCTCTCCACCTCTCTCTAAAATCAGTTAACATATCCTCAGGTGAAGATTAAAAAAGAAAGATTCTGACACATGGCTCTAGGTGTGTGACACCAGGCTCAGGGTTTCCCACAAGGGCCAGGGGACTCAGAAACGCATTTGGGACAGTCAGTGGCTTGCTAATGCTGTTTCTTGTGGTTGCATTTAGAAACAGTAGCTGAAGGAAGATGGATGGGCTGCTATGGCAGAGAGGGTAGCGAGAATTAGGACCTTACTGAGGACTAGTGAAGGAGAATGCAGAATGCTGCCAAGTAAAGGAATAATCATTATAAATTGCAGCTTTCCAGGGTCCTATCAGGCTGTTAGCAAAGAGCCCCACCCACCCCCAGAGCCCTGCTGAGCACCTGGGTGCTGTGCAGACAAGATCGGCAAGCCTGCTGCCAGCTGGTAGAAAAAGGAACAGCTTCTTGCACATAAGGTAATTGTCAAATAGTAAAGCATAAGTCAGATTCCCTTAACCTTAGAAGACCATTCTTTCTCCTGCAGTATGCTGCCTTTCAAGACAACCCTTCAAGTCCTGACTGGGCTCGAACCACCAGCACAGCAATTAAAAGCAAAACATAAAGAATTGTACAGAGTGATTTGGGTCAAGTCTCATGTTACAGGAGATGCTTTCAAATGCATAGATAAGAAAGTAAAGTTCTCTATATGGCTTGGTACTTTGGGCCCAGAAGCAGAATGGACACATTCTACCATTTGAGGAATTTATGTCTTGGAAGTACTTAAAAGAAATCATATCTTTAAAAAAAAGAAAAAAGTACAGTTTCTTCAAGATACTGTATTGTGATTTCCCAGGAAACTGGGCAATGAACTATAAAAAAATCTGAGACTTTGAGGTGAACAGCACCCCCTGAGGTTGCACAAAACACAATGTGCATAACCAGGCACCACAGCTCTGCTGCTTAATGACAGGGTCCCGGGCCCATCAAGAAAGGGCCCCTGGGTGTCCAGTGTGCTGTGTTAAAGGAGGCAGGGAACTGCATAAGCATTTGAGGGGAAAAAATCCAGCTGGAGTGATAATAGTGACCCATCTTTGACAGAAAGACATTTCCTGAAAAGCTCAGTGGTAGGAATCTCCCGCTTCCTGGAAGAAACCGGTTGGGTGGGGCATTGCTGGAATGTTGCTTTTCTGTACTCGCCTATTATCTGTACCACAGGTCCCTCCGCGGTTAGCAGAAACACGGTCTTAGGTTTCTGCACCCCCACCAGATCCTGGCAGGCTTCCAGGCTTTGCTCCAGGGGCCAGGGGCAGGGGCACCATTGCGGGCTGACCAAATCCACTCATCAGGGAGGCTCTGACAGGTGGGGGACCTCTGCTTCCCCAGACCACTGTGGGGAAGGAGCCAGTCACCTCCAGGGCGACATTGTGTAGCCTAGCGTTTTAAGAGAATTGGTTCTCTTTGCCAGAAATGTGTTCATTTCCCACAGAATCAGAGATTTGGGGGCTTCACCTCTGTTCACTCATTGCCTCCACCTGTCGTTTTAGGCAGAACTCCGGAGAGTGAGGCTTCTCCTCCTCAACCCCACATTGGACGCCCAAGGGGCTTTAAAACATGCTGATGCCTGCATCCCAGCTCCAGATGTTTGGGTTTGATTGAACTAGACGATAGCTGGGCCAGGAAGATTTTCAGAAGCTTCCTAGGTGCCTCCAATGGCAGCCATGGCTGAGCAGCAGAGGGTGCTGCCTCAGCTCTCCCACTATGCTTAGGTTAGCCCAGTGGGTCTCACCCATGTCCGCACATTAGAACCACCTGGGAGTTTTTTTAAAACCCAAACACCACCTCCCCGGCCAGTTCATGGGCATCTCTGTGGCGGACATAGGCATTGGGACTTTTCATGGCTCCCAGGTGATTATAATAGGCAGGCAGGGTTGGTAACCGCTGGGCTGCCCAGAGCCACAGCCAAGCACGTGGTGCCAAAATGCAGAGCTCACTCCCCTCTGAGGCCTTATGGAGCCATCTGGAGAGACCGAGGCAAACCAGCAGAGACACTAGAGGCACCGAAAGAGGGTGTGTGCCTGGATCCTGCCCGCTCCTTGCTGGGAGACAGCACGGGGACCAGAACTGGTCTGAGACCAGGATGTGGGTCCCTCTCACAAAAAGGTAGGGGGGCCCTCTTCTCGGGATAGGATCTGAGAGCAACTTCTTTAACTCTTCTTCCAGAATTTCTCTCTTATTGTGGAATCAAAGGTGTGGGACAAGGATGACTTCCCCTCCCCCAGAGAGGCTGCAGGTCGTGTCTGCTCCATGTCCAAACACGGCTGCAAAGTTAACCATAGTCACCCCAGATGTTTTACCCCATAAAGGTGAAGTCGGGACCCTGCCAGAAATGTAAACGGCAGAGGCACGGGCCCGACCAACCCTGGGAGGCATGCATGCAAGGCCTGAAACCAGGCTCGCTCCCACATGGTGAGAACGACAGCCCTGCTCCCCCAGGAAGCTTCCCTGGGGAGCCCATCACTCGCTGTTGCTCCTTTGCTGTCCTTGTGGTTCCGGGTCACCCCACATGTCTCAGATCCTGGGGGGAAGTGGGCTTCATGCTTCCTGTCCCTGACCTTGGTGTCCACTGAAACTGGGCCCCGAGTGCTGGCTCAGTAGCTGTGTTTTAGAATGATTTTGAAAACATCCGCTATTTAAAAAAGCAACAACAACATAGGACATCCCTGGAGACTCTTTCACTCACGCTTTGCTGGGTTTTCTTCCTCTCCCTTCCGTCCCGTCTCCCAGATTTATGGAGGTCATTTTAAGTTCAGCAGCCATGGGGCAGCACAGTGTTCGCAGGGCACAGAGGAGGGAGGCCCGTGTGCCCCACCCTCACCAACTGCCATTGGTGAGGACCCCTTCCCTGAGGGAGGAGAGTGAGGGGGTGGGCTGGGGAGATCGGGGACTGGCAGAAGCACCCCGCACCCGCCCAGGCACAACCCGAGCATTAAGCCCCCGGCAAGAAGATGGCTGGGACAGTGTTGTCGAAATCACTGACTTTGTGTACTTTTTTTTGGTGTAAAGCTGGGCCGATTTGTGTCCTTCCCACTCAGTGCTCCACACCCAGCCCACTCTCCAGCTCTTTCTACAGGATGTGGCTGGGCCACTCGGACCACTCGTCGCCCTGCATGCCGGGCTGCTGCACGGACTGGCCTGGGGTGGGGAACTGTGATGCCCTCCCTCTTCCTCCAGGCCCTGGACAGATGAGACTTGAGCAGAAACGGACTGTTTGTGATTCCTTGGACAGACCAGCACAGAACAAATGATTCACTGGTGAAAGGTCATGCCACATGCATTGAGTTAGCTCTAAAATTGGACCCAGACATGCAAGAATCATGTGTCACAGCACGTTCTGCCCATGTCTTCTGCTGAAAGCCACATTTGGACCTCCGACGGAAGTTGTTAAAATGTGGAGGTTGGATGTGATGACGGCTCATGCTCCCACTGTGAGCCCACCAAGGTGTTTGTGCTTCCCCGGTGGACCTTGTGAGGTAACTATTCACACCCCATTTTAGATATGGAGAGACCTGGAGCTCGAGAAACTTGTCCTAGGCCATCCAATGTGCTTGCGATGGGGCTGAAGTTAAAACCGGATCTCACAGGCCCCAGAACCCAATCTCACCAATAAGGCAAGAAGTGCTGTCTTTTTGTAGGCATGTCTGCCCCAACACTGGGTGTCCTCAGTTCTGAATAACTACAGGAATGATGGTGTTAATTGGGAATGAGTGAATGAATAAATATGGCATAAATCGTATTCTTAAACGAGGCACAGACATTTAAACGAACCTGTAACTTGGATCTATCATGTGATACGCCGGGTCAAATGGGGTCACACTCTTGCCCATATCCCCACCTTCTTTGCCCCTCTGTGTTCCTTTGCAATCACCTGGCATAAAGTACAACCCATCTCTTTACCTGTTCTACACCTGAATGTGGCTGGTGGCAACACACCACCGTGGTCTCACAGAAATTCAGGTGGTATTTTCACACAGGTCCCTCCACACTGCCCGGCCATTTCCCTTCCTTCCCAATCCCTCTCTCTCTATTTCGCCATGAAATGGACGATGATCTTGCCCCTTTTACTTGCTCCCTTGACCAGTCACCGCCCCTAGTGCAGGTGCTGACTTCTGCTCTGGTGTGCATGCTCCTGTCCAGACCTGGCTCTTGCACGTGCGTGACGTCTCTAAGAAAAATGCCGCTCACCTCTCCACCTTTCTCTCCTACACGGTTACTCCCCACATCCACTGCATTTTTCATATGAACATGAAAACGTGTTCCTTCTCCTGTTTAAAAAAATAATCCCTCCCCATTGGCTGTTGTTCCTCCTCCCACCCCTTTCAGATTGCAGAGTTCTGGCCTCACCTGGGGCTGCCTCCTCCCTCCCGGACGCCCTCACTTCCCTGCTGACTTTCAGCTTTTTATTTCTAGGCCAGATTTTTATACGCATGTATCCAACTGCCTATGGAACCTCCTTTTGGACATGTAACAGTTATCTCTCCTGATTCCCGGCCCAATCTCAGCTCCCAAAACACGTCCTTGCACACACACATCCAGGCACACGTGTGTGCCCACATGCACACGTCTCCTGCTTTATCTCAATGAGGCTCCCCATCTCTCTCGGTTGCTCAGGCCCAAAGCCTTGACTGTTTCTTTTGCGTCCCACATGCAGCTGATCAGCACGTCTTGTTGGTTCCACCTCCAGAGCAGATCTGGAATCCGGCTCCTTTGGCCACATCCCTGCGGGCTCCCTGGTCCATGCCTGGAGCCCCTCTCCTAATGGTGCCTCTGCTTCCATCCTTGGCTCCTGCCTTCATTCTATTCTTAACACAGCAACTGAAGTGATTCTGGGAGAACACAGGTTGGTTGTTTTACCCCCCTGCCCAGAGCCCTGGATGGCTTTCCTTCTCATTCAGAGGAAAAGCCTAAGTTCTGCAAACGGCCACCAGGTGCCACGCATGATCTGAGTCCTCGCTATGTCTGAACTCACCTGCTCCTCTCCCCTGACTCATGGCACCCCAGCCACGGGCCTTCTCACTGTCCCTCCAGTGCCCCAGGCATCTTCTGCCACTGGCCTTTGCACTTCTGTTCCTTCTGCCTTCAGTTTTTAGTCACCTCCTCAAGGAGGCCCTCCCTGACTACTGTATTTAAAATTATAATACTTGCCCTGGCTGGTGTGGCTCAGTGGATTGAGTGATGGCCTGCAGACTGAAAGGTCACCAGTTCAATTCCCGGTCAGGGCACATGCCTGCGTTGCGTGCCAGGTCCCCAGCTGGGGGCGAGCAAGAGGTAACTGGTTGATGTTTCTCTTCTTCTCTTTTTCCCTCCCTTCCCCTCTCTATAAAAATAAATAAATGAAATCTTTAAAAAATGAAAAAGTTATGATGTTTGATACTCTTTAACCTGTCCCTACTGTATTGCCACCCAACAAACCAGATGTTTTGTTTCTGTATGTGTCTGTGATCTGTTTCCCCTCACTGGAATGTCAGCTCCATGAAGGCAAGGGATGTTGTCCTTTGTGGTCACTGTATTCCCAGGGCCTAGCATCCTGCTCATGACTATTTGTTGAATGAATAAACGATTCCATAGAAACACATTAACTACATTTGTCACTATCCTTCTCAAACAGAGTGTATCACTTAATCTTTCTCTATCAAGGCACTTTTAGAACTTATTTGCAGTGAAAGGTCCCAGCTAATTATCAGAAAGTAGATGTCGTTTCCTATGCCCTGCCTTTATCTCCGAGGAGCCCCTCTTCTGGCCTGGGAGAAGCTACTTAAAAAAATTTTTTTTTAGCCCTGGCTGGTTTGGCTCTGTGGATTGAGTGCAAGCCTGAGAACCAAAGGGTCGCCGGTTCAATTCCCAGTCAGGGCACATGCCTGGGTTGTGGGCCAGGTCCCCGGTGGGGGGCGTGTGAGAGGCAATCGCATATTGATGTTTCTCTCCCTCTCTTTCTCCCTCCCTTCCCCTCTCTTTAAAAATAAATAAAATCTTTCTTTAAAAAATTTTTTTAAAATTTATTGATCTTAGAGAGAGAGAGGAAGAGGGGGAGAGAAACATTGATTTGTCGTTCCACTTATTTATGCACTCACTGTTGCTTCTTCTATGTACCCTGAGCAGGATCGAAGCCACAACCCTGGTGCAGCAGGGCAACGCTCCAACCAACTGACCTACCTGACTTTTAACGCTGAGAGCTACTTTTAACGCTCTCAGTCATGGCTAGCACCTGTCTCCCCAGCGCCTGAGCCCATCTAAGCTTTCTTGCTCAGACGTACAGGCAGAACCCTTCCTAAATGAAGGAGCTGTTTTTACTTTGAGCCTGGCCTTTCTCTGACTTTTTATAGTCTGGGACAAAAATCGCCTCTTCTTCCCCCCATCGCCCAGTAGGCTCCCTATAACAGAGCAGCATGAAGGCTAAGCGCCATCTCTACTATAATTCACACAGTGTCTGTACCAAAGAGCTTGCTGAAAAGGACTCCAACTGTGGGCCTTTTCAGGCCAAAATACAACCGTATTCTTAATGAATCAGTTGTAGCCACTCTATGGAAAAGGCAGTGGGTGTGGAAAGGAAATGCTCTGGTTTATAAAAGATTTTTTGCCAGGCCCTACTGATGTCATTTACTCTTCGGCTCCTGGGCCAGCCCTTTAGAAACCCAGTGATATTCTGAGCGAGCCAGGATCCTGGCCTGGGTGCTGGGGTCCGATGGGAGTGCTTCTGGAAGGGCTTCTGTGAGTCAGCTCCCTTTAGCCAGACCGCCCCACCACCCAGGGGGGCCTGGGCTGCTGGGAGGGGCGGGGAGGCCGAAGGACAGCGAGACTCTGAGGCTACAGGCCTGGGGCGGGCGGGCGGGGGGTGTCAAAGTCCAGCTCTGCCCCTGCTGCTGAGCAATCCGGGGCACATTTGCTTCCTGCCTCACTGCAGGGTTCTTACCTGTGCGTGGGCAGAACAGCACCTGCTTCTGGAGCGGCCCAGGTGCACTCAGTAGCGCTACTCCCAGGCCCTCCGTACTTACTCAACGCCCAGGGCAGGCCCTTCCCTTCGCTCACCACTGAAAACTCACATGACACTGAAATGGAGTGGACCCCTGAACATGACCTAAATCCCCCCACATACCTGCAGGGCTTCCTTTCCCTATTTAACTGCTTTGAAAGGAAATAATGTATATGTATTTCATAAAACAGATATTTACATAGTAATTAAGGCATAGATTTCTTAAAAAAAAAAAAGACGGGCTCGTTCCCTCCAGCCCCCAGAGCCTTGCTGTGGCGGGAGCTAGTGCAGGCTGGGACGTCAGCCAGGTGTGTCCAGTTCCCGGCTGGCCCCGCTGACCACAGGTGAGTCACTTAATCAAGTCCGTGGGGCTGGAGCAGCGATCCTGGCGCGCGGAGAGCTGCCTCCCAGGCCGAATCCTCGAGAGCGCTTCTCAGCGAGGATGGCCGGTAGGAAAAGCGATGGCCTGACGGTAGGGCGCATTCCGTTTGGGTTTATTTCCACATTTCCACTCGTGGGCGCAGCGGGAGAGGGAGGTTGAAGCCGGGTGGTGGTGCGGGGCGGGGGGGGGGGGTTGTGGAGGAGGAGGAGGATGTTCTAAGGGGCGGTCACCCTGAGGCTGTTTGCAGAGGGAATTCTCCGAAGTGAGGCCCGCTTTGGGGGTGGGATGGGGTAAGAAGGTGAGGGGAGCAGGGAGGACACGCGGAAAAACTTTTTACTCGGGTGTAACCCCCATTCCGTCTTTGAAAAAAGATGTCCGTTGTGGATTCCTTTTAAAATGAGAAAAAAGCGTGCAACACGATCAGCTATGCAAAGGCTTTCCAGGACGGTTGCGGGGCCTCCACAGCATTTGTTGACTGAACGGTGACGCGAACCGCTTATCTAGCGCTTATCAGCGGCGGCGCCGCGGCCTCGGGCTCAGCTGTGCGGCCGCAGGTCTCTGCGAAGATTGTTATTGGTATGGGGGCGACCTGCGCCAGCCAGGACCGGGTGGGGCCGGGCTGTGACTGTAGAAATGTCTGTTGAGGATCTTAAGCTTTCTTTAACGAAATCATTTCATTCTTAAGTGGCTAACATATACATAGCGCTTCATCGTTTGCAAAGCTTTCTACCGACATTTCTGGATCTGACCCTCACAACACAGAGAAGTGAAGTTTTGGTCCCGTTAACACGTTACTTGTTAGTGAGCTAAAGCTCAGAGACTCGCCAGAGATCACACAGCCCGTTAGAGGCAGAACTCAACCCTCCAAGCTCCTCCAGGCCTAGCTCACCACACGGTTATCGAATTCATCAGCCTCCTTACCAGTCAAATCACCTCGTTCCGCTTTCTCGCAGCTGTGTTGGAAGAGTGGCTTTTATCATCTCCCCCCCTTTTTTATAGGTGAGTTAAGTAAAACCCTCTGTGTCACACGGGGTAAAGGGGAGAACATGACTCAGAGTTCCTTTGCCCTCTGCTCCCAAGGGTCGTCCCCAGGGTTTGTGCCCACCACCAGCAGGGAGGGTGGGTGAGTAATGGTCTCACCAGAAACAGAGGAAAGGGCGACATTAATCATTTGCCCCAGGGCAACAATCACTTCCCTGCTCAGCTCAGAGAATTGGCAAGTCCCCAGTCTGAGGCTTGAAAAAGGTGGAATAAAACCCCAAGTAAGTGCAGTGCCCTACTCCCCCCCCCCACTTCACATCCATCCACTCTGCTCCCACATGGTCGTTCCTTCCTGCCTGACACTCTGCTTGGGGATCAGAGGCTCCTCCCCATGCCATGGTGCCAGCCTTCAGCCTGGTTTGGACTCTAGAAGCACCTACGCGCCTAACTTCTTTTTCCAGTTCTTTCTGGGAGAGAGACCTCAGCTGACTTTAGGTGGTCGGTGGAAAGATTTCAGTTCAAATCAGCAAAGACTGGCCAGCACGCTGGGCCCCTCGCTTCCTGACAGTGCTAAACTCTAACTGGCTGGAGGTGCTGCCACCCTCTGCCACCTGGAGCTGGTCCTAGGGCAGAGAGCAAAGACCGCATGCCAGCTCCGGGGAGCTATCTCCAAAGGGAGGGAAGTCAGCCGTGAAGATCACCTTGGTGCCAGGGCCCCTTCCTTTACGGGGGAGGACTGGTGGCCGGTGGGGTCAGCAGGCAGGTAGGTGTGAGGATGCTGAAGAATTACCCTTCCTCTCCTGCCACTGGGCCAGCTCTACCTGGCTGGAAAGATGTGTCCACCCCTGGTCAGCTTCTCCAGGTAGCCCCTAGGCACCCACAGTCCCATCGTGTCAGCATCAGACCTGGACATGCCCAACCCAGCTGCAGCAGTCCCCGGGGCAGCTTGAGAGAGCCTGTCCATGAAGCTGACCTCTCCCTGGCACATCAGAGAGGGATGCTCAAGTCCCCTCAGCTGGGTGGACTGTTTTCCCCATCATCTCCCCCTCGCCTTCTAGCACCTTCTCACACGTCAACAAGCAGAAAGCAATCAGCAGAGGAGGGCGTGGGGCTTCTAATTTCCTTCCCCCTTTCATGGCACCCCTCCCCCAAATTCTTAATTGTATTTAAAAAAGAAATATGAGCATCAAACAAGTAAAGAGCGACTCACCCCTGCTCCACCTGTGGGGCACAGTGGCCTGAGCATCGTAACACAGCAGCAGGAGCAGCAGGGGCTTCCAACACATCCTTTCCTCCAGGAAGGTGAGAAGCTGCCCTCAAACCTGGGGAGGGGCCAGCAGCCACAGGTGAGCCCGAACCGGTCCTCCCCAGGAGACGGTACCCTTCTTCCCACCCTTCCCTTTTCAGAAGAGCTGATGCCCTCTCCCTCCTCAGAAGGTAGAGGCAGAGACGGCCTCCTGGGGGACGGGAGTGGGGACTTCTCTGGTTCCGACTCTCGCTGGGATTAGGGGACTGGGCTGCCACAGAGAGACTCTGTTTTTGAGCACATCTGGAGTGACTCACGGGGCATGTGATCTTCTTGGCAGTGGGGCGGATAAATATAAATTCTGTACTTGAGTTCCATGTGTTGGATGCACCCACTGGAATTTTTCTTTAACAAACAGACTCGTGGAACTTGTTAGAGAGCCCGGCGAAGAGCTGGCTGCTATCCCCATCCCCATACACATACCAGAGCCAGGGCGAGGGCTGCAGGAAGAGCTGGGAGGCTTGTCTCACAGACGCCGGGCTGATGGAGCCCTGAGTTGCCTTCAGGACAGCAAACTCTTTGTCGTGTCTGGACTGAGTGTTCGTCTTTCCCTGGAGTTAGACCTGGCGATCTGGGTGCCTGCAGCCAGGGCTAGAGCCTTCCCCGGGGTCTGCAGGGCTGGGGCATCAGCAGGTTGTCGGGAGCAGGAGTGGGGAGGTGCCATCCTGCATAGGTACAGCATGTGCAGGTAACGCTCCAGGGTCCCAGAGGTGACCGCCTTTCCCCATGCACATGCATGACACCCTGCTTTCTGGGCAGTGTCTAGGCCTGGGAACAAGCCACTCTGAGTTTCCTGAGCAAAATCATAGTACTTTTCTGTGATAGTTGTTTTGTTATTTAATTAATCAATGAATTAATTATTTTTATTGAGATATAATTGATATATACCCATGTGCAAGTTTTAGGTGCACAGTGTGTGGATTTGATGCGTGTGTATGTTTGCAGTGCGGCCCTCAGGGTAGTGTTAGCTGACACCTCTGTTGTATTGCAGAATTCTTTTTTCTTTTTTGTGGTAACAGCATTTAAGATCCATGATCATTTTCAAAGCACTGGCGTAGACACCTTGACTTTGTCTGATAGCACCTCCTTACCCTTTCTGAAAGTACAGACGTGCAATGCCACAACTTGAAGGACAATTAAAGGTGGTGAACCTAGGCCTGGCCTGTGTGGCTCAGCTGGTTGGGCATCGTCTGCAAACCGAAAGGTCAGGGGTCGATTTCCGGTCAGGGCACATGCCTGGCTCAGTTCCCGATCAGAACGTGTGCAAGAGGCAACCAATTGATGATTCTTTCCCTCACTTTTTCCCTCCCTTCCCCTCTCTCTAGAATCAATAAAAGAAAAAAAAAGATGGCAAACCTTGTGGGTTTCCAACCTGTGGAGGCAGTACCCAGCATGAATAGACCACTCCTCCTTATCTGTTAGAAGTTGCTTGAAAAAAATGTGACTATGAGATTTGAAAACCAATGATCTCACTAATATTAAGAATAGCTAGTGGCTGTTAATTTTTCCTGGCACACTGCTCAGTGCTCTGCTTGTATTAATTGATTTAATACTTACGCCAAGCTATTAGATCAGTACAGAACAGCACTCTTCTGTAGAAATATAATGTGAGTCACATGTTATAGTTTAAAATTTAAAATTAATTTAAAATTTTCTAGTAGCCAAGTTTAAAAAAAGTAAAAAGCAACAGGTAAATTTATTTGTAATAACATATTTTATTTAACCCAATATATCCAAAGTATTGTTTCTCCATGCGATCAGTATAAGTATTAATGAGATATATTCTATTCTTTTTTTTAATACTAAGTCTTTGAAATCCAGTGTGTGTTTCACCTGACAGCGCACCTCAGTTCTGCCCAACCACCTTTCGCATGTTCAATAGCCACGTGTGGCCAGTGGCTACTGCCGTGCTGGTCAGCACGGGCTGCAAGGTGAGGGGGCAGACTCCCAGGGGTGTCCAACCTGAGACCCACAGACTGCATGTGGCCCAAGATCACTGTGACTGCGGCCCAACACAAAATCATAAATTTACTTAAAACATTACACGATTATTTTGTAATTGCATGTCGCAATGTATTTAATGTGCAGCCCAAGACAACTCTTCTTCCAGTGTGGCCCAGAGACACCAAAAGCTTGGACACCCAGAGCCAGACTGACTATCTGGTACCTGGCTCAGCGCCTTACCAGCTGTGGGATCATGGCTGAATTCCTTAATCTCTCTCTCTTTTTAAAAAGTTCTCCCCTGAGGATACATTAATTGATTTTAGAGAGAGAGGAAGTGAGTGGGAGGGAGGTGGGGGTGGGAGAGAGAGAAGGAAATACCTATGTGGGAGAGAAACATCAGGGATCAAACCCGAGACCGAGGTATGTGCCCCGACTGGGAATTAACCCCCAGCCGTTTTGGTACCTGGGATGATGCCCCAACCAACAGAGGAGCCTGACCTGGGCTCCTTAGTCTCTTTTTGCCCTGATTTTCCTCATCTATTAAATGGTGATTATAAGGTTTATTTTTTTGTAGCATTGCTGTGAGGAATCAGTGAATGTAACATGTCTAAAGTGCTGAGAACTGTACCTGGCACATACATGGGTGCTGCCTACACACGAAGAGATAGGCTCAGAGGGGGTAAGTAACATACCGAAGGTCATCCAGCTAGTAGGCGATGGAGCTGGTATTGTAACCTAGGTCTGAGTGATTCCATAGGCTGCATGCTGACCTGCTCCCCTGGCCTGCCTTGAAGCTGATAAATCAGTTCTGGAGGGGCGGGGGAAGCCCTGATTTGTAGCATTTGCCAATTTTCCTGGCAAATATACTCCCACTGGGGCTGATCTCAAGCTGCTGATGATTTAATGAATGGCTTGCAAAATTTCTGAATTTAGTAACAGTCGGCTCTCTGGAAGCCCAGCTGAGCTAGTCCAGCACGCCACTCCCCTTACACGGTCAGTTCTACATGCTCTGATGACTCCTCTGCTTCAGCTGTAGTCTCTTTTTGTATTTCCTTCTTAAAAAAAATTACCTTTAGCCCTTGCTAAAGATAATTGAGCTCCTGCCTGTGAGCCAAAAGGTCGCAGGTTCGATTCCCAGTCAGGGCACAAGCCTGGGTTGTGGGCCAGGTCCCCAGTAGGGGTTGTACAAGAGGCAACCACACATTGATGTTTCTCTTCTTCTTTCTCTCTCCTGTCCCCTCTAAAAATAAATAAATAAAATCTTTAAAGAGTTGTCTTCAAGCATTTTTTATTCTTTTTATTTTATTATTTTTTCCAGTTTTATTGAGATGTAATTGACATATAATGCAGGTGTACAACATAATCATTTGATGCATGTATATATTGTGAAATGATTACTACAAGTTTAGTTAACATCCATCACCTCACATAGTTATACATTATTTTCTTGTATTGAGTCCTACTCTCTCAGCAACTTTCAAATATACAATACAGTATTATTAACGACAGTCTCCATGCTCTGCATTGTGTCCACAGAGGTTCTTTATTTTATTACTGGGGTTTGTATCTTTTGACCACATTTACCCATTTTCCCATCTCCTGCCCCTGGCAACCACCAATCTGTTCTCTGTTTTTGTGAGCTTGTTTTTTGGGGGGATTCTACACGTAAGTGAGGTCATACTGTATTTGTCTTTCTCTGGTTGACTTATTTCAGTTAGCATAACGTCCCCCCAGTCCATCCATGTTGTTGCTAACAGCAAAATTTCCTTATTTTTTTTTTTATGGCTGAATAGTACTCCAGCATAGGTATGTGCGTGTGTATATGTTTATCACGTTTCCTTTACCCACTCACTCATTGCTGGACACTTTGGCTGTCTCCACAGCTTGTCTGTCGCAGGTAATGCTGCAAGAATCGTGGGGGCACAGGTCTCTCTTCAGGACAGTGGTTTTGATTCCATTGGATATACACCCAGAAGTGGAATTGCTGGATCTTAGGACAGGTCTATTTTTAAATTTCTGAGGGACTCCATACTGTTTTCCACAGCGGCTGCACCAATTTACATTCCCACCAGCAGGGCACAAGGGTTCCCTTTTCTCCACATTCTTGCCAACACTTATCTCATGTCATTGGATAACAGTTATTTCAACAGGTGTAAGGTGGTATCTCATTGTGGTTTTGGTTTGCATTTCCCTGATGACTAGTGATGCTGAACATCTTTTCATGGACCTATTGGCCATTTGTACATCTTCCTTGGAAAAATGTCTCTTCAGTTGCTCTACCCATTTTTAAATCCAATCAGGTTGTTTGTATCTCTGCTATTGGGTCATATGAGAGCTTTACATATTTTGGATATGAATTTCTTATCAGGTATAATTGGAAAATAAATGAAAAGGTAGGTTGCCTTTTCTTTTTATTGCCTGTGCTGTGCAGTGTGCTTCTTTTTTAAATCTGCAAGTGTTTCCCAGAGGACCTAGCGTGTGCCTGGGTAATTTCCCTGTCGTTGCCCTCTGGAGATTGGCGCTGACGCTGGGAAAGCTCCCGAGCCCCTGCTGTTTTGCCCAAACGCCAGTGAGGGCGGGAGGAGCTGAGAGGGGAAGATGGGCCCGACTCATCCAGCCACGGGGAAGCCAGGACCAGAAATCCCGGTGCTGGCCTCCAGTCTTGGACTTTTTCATCTGTAGGCTCACATCGCCAATCTGTCACCTACTAATTACTGAGCTGGGATGCAGATTAGCTTCTGAATTTGGGCTGGGAACAAACGTGTGTATAACTCATTTCGTTTCACAAGATCATAAGCCAGACTGTCTCTCCCACCGTTGAACTTGGCAGCCAGAGGCAGATGTCTACTGTTCTCAAGGGGTCTTGGGAAACCTGGCCCAGTGCACTGATTTTTTTCCCCGTGTTTTTTCTGTTCTTGCTGCAATGCTACAGACTCTGGTTGAGACTGGCAAACAAATGAAAAGCACTCTTTTGCAACAGATCACAGTAAAACCATGACTGTGGAGCTTCCCCAGTGTATTGATTATGTAAAGAATACCTTAGGGGAGATGTGCTACATCAGGGATTACTTTTCAAGTTCATTTTCACCTCTGAACTCCCACTGCACCTATGCATATACTCTCGTCAGCACCAATAATTTCCTAGCATGCCATCGACTGAGTTCTGACCTTATTTTATTTCATTCAATTTTCACTTTGTTCAGTGGATACTATCACAAGAGTCCGTTTTACATATGGCCACCTGGAGCTTAGAAAGGATAAATAGCTACTAAATGGTAAACACGTCCCTATATGGACTAGAGGGGCTGGGATGAAAACAGAACGCCAAGAAAGCCTCTCCTACACACTGGGCATCTGATGCAGTACAGGGAGTGCTGGGCTGGCCCCACACAACAGTCATAGGTGAGGGGTGGGGGGGGATGATGCTTAATAGCGATAGGTGTGGGGGGAACAGTGTGCTCATTCCAAGGGCTCCAGCACAGAGGTGGTGTAGTCAACACCCATTTGTTTGTCCTCTGCTCATCCGTTCATTTAGTTTTCCAGCATCGTCTCTGTGCTGGGCAACAGGTATATTGAGCCAAATAAGACAGAATTCCTGCCATCAAGAATCATCGTTCTAATGGGGAAATAGACCCCTCCACAGATATTTAGAATGCATGATGTAGATTTAATGATGGGGGATCCCATGTAGAAACTGAGAGAGGAAGGGTGTTGAGAAGGCTTCTTGGAGGGGTTGACGCCTGCATTAAGTTTTTAGGGGTGAGGTGGATTTAATTGGATTGTAGGAGAAGGTATGGTGAGGATTGGGACAACCTGAAAAATGGCACAGAGGGGAGAGACAGTTTGATGGATATGAGGAAGTGACAGTGGTCTGGCCCTGTGGGAAGGTCAGGGAGGAGCCAGGTAGCCATGGGAGGCAGGGCCATACCCTACTGGGAATTGGGAGTCACGGAGGGTGGCCATCAGGGGACCGAGGTGGCTGGCCTTCTGGTGGCTGGGCCATGGGGGTAGAGCACATGCAGATGTTCCAGGAGAGATGGTTAGGACCTGAAACAAGGCAGGAGCTAGTGCTGAAGGACAGGAGGGCATGGATTTGGGAAAGATCGAAGAGGTAAAATCAGAAACACACAAGAGGAGCTGGGAATGGGAGAGAGGAAGCAGACAAGGAATTCTGGGGTGTCCCCAGCAGAGACTGAGCACAGAAGGAGGAGGCCCTGGTTGCACGGATGGTGTGACGTCAGTGTTGGAAGTACGGAGCCTGAGGTGTGTGCTGGATGTCGCTGTTACCTGGTTTCGGTGGCACTTGCTCCCTGTTTTGCCCTTCGTGACCTGCTGCTTCACTTGCCCTGTTGGTCTGGGGGTGGCTTCTTGCTCGCTAGGTTGACTGCTTTCTCCTGCATCTGGGTTCTCTGCTGTGATTTGCAGCTGTGGGGATGGGAGGACGTATACATTGTTTATGAGAGAGGTGTCACTCATTGATGGGTTGGGGTATGAATGACGATAGATCCCCCATTGGAGGGGAATATGGACACTGTGACATAACTCTTTTGGGCCTTCTCCCTTAGCCCAGAGGGGGCCTTCAGATCCCCTCTTTATCTGGTTGACTCCATTCATCCCTCACATTCTGGCTCAGGTGTCCCTGTCCCCGGGGCTCCTTGACTACAGCGATTACCCCTATTACACATGGGCATAGCACTGTGAACTTGTCCTTCGTATCTCGGTCCCATTGCACTTTAACTTTGTGATGTTTTGATTAAGGCTTTTGAACTGTAGACTGTAAGGCCCATGAAGGAAGGGATTATGCTAGGTTTTGCTCCCCAGTGTATCCCTAGTACCTTCTGGTACTTAGCAGGTGCTCTACCAGTGAGGCAGTCAAGCAGTAGGGCTCTTGGTCAAGGTCCTGGCAGGGGAAAGGTGGCACAGTCTAAAAAGGAATTGGCAGGAGTCGAATGAAGGGACTGTTTATCAAGGAGTGCAAGGGTTAAGCGTCCAATCCAGGGACTAGCCATGGTGGGAGGCTGCTACTACTTGCTATAGATTAAAATGTGTCCCCCAAGAAGGTATTTTGAAGTCCTAACCCCCAGCTCCTGTGACTGCAATTTAATTAGGAAATAGGGTCTTTGTAGGTGTAATCAAGTTGAGATGAGGTCGTTAGGGTGGGCCCCCATCCAATATGACCGGTGTCCTTGTAAGAAGAGAAGAGAAGACACAACAGAGAAGACAGCCCTGTGATGCTGGAGATGGAGGCTGGGGAGATGCATCTAGAAGCCAAGGACACCAAAGATTATTGGCAACGACCAGGAGCTAGCACAAGTGAGGAAGGGTTCTCCCCTGCGTGTTTCAGAGGGAGCATAGTAATGCCAGCACCGTGATTTCACACTCTGGCCCCCAGGACTGTGAGACAATACCAGTATGTTGTGTCAGGCCACCTCATATGTGGCACTTTGTGATAGCCGTCCTAGGAAGATAATATACCACTCCTGGGCCTGAAGGGACAAGGGGAGGCAACAACGACCTCTTTGCAGTGGTCTGTGGCAGAGGGGCCGCCTGCCAGGACCTGTGGTCCAGGTAGAAGAATGCAACTGTGACCCAGCAGCAAGGGAACAGGGAATAAACGCCATGATTTCTCTCTTCTCCCACTTTCTGGTTTCCATCTCCTGGCTCCCATTAGCCCAGACCTTCAGCCGCAGGGCAATGGAGCTTGGTGATACGGTCTACAGAAGTCAGGCTCCTAGGTACAGGGCAGAGCGGCCAAGGGGGAGAGATCTGGAGGGCAAGCAGAGTCGATCCCATCTGGTAAGTAAATACAATATTGAGTGAGTGAGTGAGTGAGTGAATGAATGAATGGGAGCGTGAGGGAGACAGAACTCCAGGTTAATACTCGTTGCTAGTTTGGAAACAGATGATTTGATGGCATTGCTCTGTTTCCAGCCTGAAAAGAGAAGAGAGGAGTCCTAGGTTATTTTTTTTTAAACAATTAGGACTTTTGTGTCTAGCTTTGAGCCCTGCCTCCTGGCTCAGCACCCGCATTCTGGGAGACATGGAGCCTCCCTCTTAATGCAGCCAGCACCTTGAGGCTGAATTCTATTTTAAGGCTGTAAGTGAGGTAATTTGGTCTGACAACAGTAACACAGCTGTAATTATGAAGTGCCAGCCTCCAAAGCAGAAAGTCATCGGCCTTCAAGGGTTGCCAGCATAAGTGACTCAGTAGTTCATACACAGTTGGGCCAGGCCAGGCCAGGCCATCCTCCTGCAACGTGGAGGTCCACTGTGCACAGAGAGAAGGGGACACTCAGCTAACTCAGCTCCTGGGTCAATCGCCTGATGTGAGGCCTCAACATCCAGTCGCTGCGAGCTCTGCTTGGCCAGAGCAGGGATTTAGGGGAGTAAAGGTCAGGCCCACCGGTTGATGGGTCCAGTGAACAAAATGAGCCAGACCTCTCCTCTAGCGGAAATACTGTCCCACTCAGGTCAGGCCCACCGGTGGATGGGCCCATTGGACAAGATGGTCCAGACCTCTCCTCTAGCGGAAATACTGTCCCACTCAGGTCAGGCCCACCGGTGGATGGGCCCAGTGAACAAGACGGTCCAGACCTCTCCTCTAGCGGAAATACTGCCCCGGCCAGGCTGCCCCGGCCAGGCCCCTGAGGCCGGTCTACAAGTCACTGAAACATCTGTGGTGCAATAAGCTCAGCTGCTCGGCTTTGCGTAGACCCCGCGGCCGCAGACTCTCCATTCCAAAGGCAGGCCCCTTGTCTGGGGAGGCCAGAGAGAAAGAGAGGCTGTGTTTTTGTCTGACTTGCCTAACCTGGGATTTGTGTGTGTGTGTGTGTTTCTCAGACTAAAAATAACCCACCACATCTTTTGATTCTAGGTTTTAAACTTTAACTTAATTTTTCAGTAGATTGTTGAAACAGGGACGTAGCATGTGTAGAGACTTAGACGGACTACATTTTAGTTGTTCCCTCTTCCCCACAGGCTTTTCAGCTTTACGAGTGATGCTACTCGTGTGTCTCAGAATTATCTCAGTTGTCTTCAGACAACGAACGGTCCCAGCCTCCTCCATGTACGAGGCTCTGTGGCGAAAACGTTAAGTGGTGGCACCCGCCTCTGAGAGGTTGCTCTCTTTCCTTTCTTCAGCAAAAGGAATGCCAATCAGTTTCTGCTGAAGCAGAACTAGCCCAGCACCTCAGGGCAGATGTGGAGACGCTTCACTTGAGAATAAGATGCAAGGCAGACAGGAGACCTGAAGAAAAGATGCAACACGATTTCTTTGAGAATCCTCTTCTGGTGTAAAAAGCTCTGGGGAGGAAATGTCTGGTTTACACAAGGAGTCCCAGGATGTTCTGGGAGGAAAGGACTGGATAGTCACTTTATTAGTCAGGATTTGCAAGGTTCTGCTGCTTTAACAAATAACCCCAATGTTTCAGTGGCTTACAACAACAGCAAAGGTGTGTTTGTCCCTCGTGTAGCATAGTCATCATGAGTTGACCGTGGCTTTCCTCCACTTGCCTTCATTCTGGGGCCTGGCCAGTGGAGCAGCTTCTATAGGAAGCCCTGCTTAGTCATCATAGCAGAGGGAAAAAGTCATATAGCCACACTGTGGTTCTTACAATTACTGCTCTAAGGTGGTGCACAGCCCACAACTCAATTCCTCTCATAGTTAAATGGTGAAAACAAGACCCTAGGGCAATCCCTGAGGTCAGCAGGGCAGGGTTGTATACTTCTTCCCTAGGATGAAAAAATGGACTATTTAATGAGCATTACTATAGTGTAGTTACCTTCCTCCTGAGCTTCAGAATTAGAGGGACCTGTTGGGGTTGGTAGCAGGCTGACTGTAATTATGGCCAGTTGCAGGGGTGGGCAACTAGATCTCTAAAATGAAGTCACCAGGAAGTTTCAGATATATAGATAGATAGACAGACAATCTGATGGAGGCAGAAGAGAAAGGGGTGTTGGTTCTGGGTCCCTGAGGTGCTTGCTGGAGCTCATCCTGATCCAAATCCTCTAGGGTTGGCTTACCCTGGGAAGGAACTGAAGGAATCCTTTGGGGAGAAGCTCAGACCTTTGGTGTAGTTTTCTTGCATGGGCATAACCTTGAGGGATTGTAGCTGTGGCTTCCAGGAGGCAACTGGCCTATCTTGACTCCACATCCAGGAAAGTGAAAATTCACTCCAGCTACCAGCCTGCCACTGCTGGTGGCCAGCTAGGGAGGACTAAGTAAGATTTGGGCCCTCCCCAAGATGTCTTGTTTCCTTTGCATTTTCTCCCCTATTCCTTACCTACATGCTAATAAGGACTCAGATATCTCTGGACATATAAGGGCAAAGGAGTTGGGACCTTGGAGATACAGACTGAATTTTCAGCTACTCTCAACTGCAGGACTTGGTCAAAGTATGAGATTTGTACTAGAAACTGTAAAGGGAGACAACTCAGTCACATAAAAATGTATAAGTCACATTTCCTGAAAGAATTATGACCTAGAAGGCAAGACATAGAATTAGGAGAAAGCTCACAATGAAGGCAATATTTGGTGTGTGCAATAATTTTAAATGTGAGAGACAAATAACCCTAAAGTATGTCAATCCACTGAAGTGTTGGGGATGTTTGTTATGGTGGTTAGCCCGGCCCTAACTGATACACTTTGTGGGTGTGTGGTGGGGGGAGGTGGGAGTAGGCGTCAGACAGGTGGAGGTGGTGGTGGGTGATTCCAGAGTGAATGTCTCAGAGTGGAAAATTCTCCAGCGTGGCATTTTCACTGGTCTTTGGCTAGATTCCACAGAAGGAGGGGACACTGCGGAGACTTAATGGAGAAAGTGGTTGGTGTCTTTGCCCGTTAAAATCCTATGATGTCCCCGAACTCTCGCCTAGAAGGGTTGATGACTAGATGCGAACCTACAGGGTGAAGCTGTAACTTACAGTAAGTGGCGAGTCCACTCTGCTCAGAGCCAATGGGTGGCTGGGCTGGGAACCCAGGAGAAATAGCCAGGGCGGAGCTGGAGGTTCCGGCTCCTGGCCTGCTTCAGGAACAGGCTAGTCATGCAGAGAATTTCCTGCCTTCGAGATCCTAGTGCCAATAACCACAGCTTAGCAAATCCACCTCCTGGCCACTCTTGGTGAATTTTCAAAAAAAATACCTCCGAAACCTTTTCAGGTTTGTCCTTAAAATCCCAACCCTGTCCAGGACTGGTTTCATTTCTGAACCAGATTTTGGTAACTGACTGACAACTAGTTTATTTTCAACAGCTTTCAAAATGGAAGGACTTTTTTTCTTTTCCTCTTATTTAGAAATGTGGGGGGAAAGAATTTGTTCTTGAAAGAATGAGAGGTGGGTGGAGGGTGGGGAGAGGTTAGAAAAATACAGTGGTGTTTGGATGGCGCCAGCAGAGTTGTGCCGGCCAGGGGCTGGGATGGGGCTGACTGGGGTGGGATGAGGCTTCAGGAGCTGATTGCCCAGGGTGTTGTCATTTTAAG
Organism: Tonatia bakeri; assembly: GCA_004024845.1. Taxonomy (NCBI): domain Eukaryota; kingdom Metazoa; phylum Chordata; class Mammalia; order Chiroptera; family Phyllostomidae; genus Tonatia; species Tonatia bakeri. The sequence continues at coordinate 379,916 of PVIA01000515.1, read as the reverse complement.
AAAAGGTTGAGACCAGCTTAGGGAAAGGAGCAAGAAGGAGCCAATTAACAGACAGGCACCACCCCTGCCTGTTGTGAGGGTGAGTGAGGGGAACTCCGATACCCCCACCTGCTCACTAGGATCCCCAGAACAGTTTCACTCCCTATCTTGGAAAGCAAGTGAGTGGGAGGTGGGAAGCGTGAGCCTTGATTTGAAGGAGGTGGAGAAACAGGGGTGCATTAGGTCAGCTGGTGCAGAAGGGAGGGAGAAAGACAGGGAGAGAAACATCAATGTGTGGTTGTCTCTCACACGCCCTACACTGGGGACCTGGCCTGCAACCCAGACATGTGCTCTGACTGGGAATCGAATAGACAACCCTTTGGTCTGCAGTCTGGTGAGCCACACCAGCCAGGGCCAAGATGGAAGGTTTTTATAGGCAGAGAGTGAAACTAAGAAGAGAAAAGAGTGGAAGGCCCTCTCTTAGGGGAAAGCAGGGGTCTTACGGGGCACTCCACCTCCCAAGTGTTGATCAGGGAATTCCAGACTGATTGGCTTAAACTTCCATCCCTTGGAGAGGCTAATACTGCAGTTAGGTTAGTTACTAAGTTTTGGTTTGTTGAGCTGACTTAGCAAAAGAGACTCCATTTTGGCCTTTTTTTTTTTTTTTTAGCAGAATAGAAATTTAAAAAGGCACATGAAACTAACAAAAAAATCAAATAAACATAACAGTCACCAAACTGAAAACAATGTAAATATCCACCAAAAGAAGAAAGGATAAAGAAAAATGTGCTTCATTTATACAGTGGAATACTATCCAACAATAAAACAGAACAAATTACTGATGCATCATGGATGAGCCTAAAACATTCTACTGAACAAAATAATATGAGGTTATATGATAAGTTGAAGAATGGGCAAAACTAGAGTATGGTGCTAGAAGTGAAAAAAGGGGTTAATTCTTGGGGAGGTGGCTATTGAGGAACAGAGCATGAGAGAACTTTCTAGAAGGATGGAAGTGTTTTGTCTTTTGACCTGGATGCATACTGCTTGGGGTTTTGTGTGTGTGACTGAGCTGCACACTTAAGTTTTCACATTTTACTGAATGTAAATTACACCAGAAAAAAACCCAAACCAAAAATCAACAATGAATATGCAGAATGGGAAATATACAGTTAATTAGGAACATTTATTGTTGATAATCTCAATGAAGCAAATTTAATAGTAAGCAACACTAATAGCAGTCCGCTTTGTGTAGCAGTTTCAGTAACTTGGGCATGGACATGTGACTCAGTGTCCCTGCATTTCAGTTTTTCTTCCATTAAAAAAAGAGGGCTCATTTGTTCACTGCACACGGAATCGGCCACGTCAGAAGGCACTGGTCTAGCAGCGGAGAGAATACAAAGACTCCAGTTGCAGACCTGGATGCTGTTCTGCCAGCACAGTGCTCCCAGGAACACAGAAATGACTGTGAGAGCTGCCAATGCCAGCCCTGCCCGCCTCCTTTTTCCTGCCCTTCTGGTTACAGCCAGCACCTCGGGAGTACTGAAAAGACCTAATGTTTAGGCTCAGACGGGTGCTTCCCTCCCTCCTCCAGGGGCCTTGCTTCTCCTGTGCTCCAAAGCTGCTCTTGTCCTCCAGGGCATTGACCCTGAAAGGCTCTTCCTGTTTGGTGAAAGAGTTTGAAGCCAGAGAGACAGAGAGCGGGAGGGAGAGGGAGAATATTTTAGGGTACTTACATGCGGCCTCAGTGCCTAAAATATGTGCTGAAGATTCCAATGTTCACAGCAGCGTTATTTATAATTGCCAAATGCTAGAAACAGTGTAAGTGCCCATCAGTAAATGAGTGGATCAAAAAACTGGCACATTTACACAATGGAATTCCATGCAGCAGAAAGAAAGAAGGAGCTCCTACCCTTTGCAACAGCATGGATGGAACTGGAGAGCATTATGCTGAGTGAAATAAGCCAGGCGGTGAAACAGAAATACCATGTGATCTCATGTGAAACAAACAAGCGAGGAAACAGAACTAGAGACACGGAAAAGAAGAACAAACTGACAGAACCAGAGGGGAGGGGAGAGAGTGTTAACAAGGGAAAGAAGGGGAAGCATCAAGGCAAGGAACAAGTATAAAGGACCCTTGGACAAGGACAATGTGGGGGAGGATTGAATGTGGGGGTGGCTGGCAGGGCAGGGGAGACTAATGGAGGAAAAATAGGGACAACTGCAACTGAACAACAACAACAACAACAACAACAACAACAACAAAAGATTCAAGTCTAACTTCCGCTCAGGGAGACAAAAGGCAGAGGACCTCCTTGAAGCACTTCCAAAGACATATAAAGAAATACTTGCCCTGGCTGGTGTAGCTCAGTGGATTGAGTGCGGGCTGCGAACCGGGCATCGCAGGTTCCATTCCCAGTCAGGGCACATGCCTAGGTTGCAGGCCATGTCCCCCAGCAACCACTGATGTTTCTCTCTCTCTCTCTCTCCCTTCCCTCTCTAAACATAAATAAATAAATAAAATCTAAAAAAAAAAACAAAGACTGACCCCTTCCCAACCCAGCCCACCGTGCTAGGCCACAGAGCTGATGCTGAGCAAGGTCTGTCCTGCTCGCTCACTGCTCAGAACCCCCAGAGGGAGAAAAGTGGGGTGTCTGGTTTGGACCTAGCCCCTGCAGCAGCATCTGGGTCATCTCTGGCTTCATTTACTCGATCTTTCTTTCTGACACAGGGAGGCCAACAAGTTAAGTGGCTCTTGTTTGCTGATGAAAAAAACTTAGGCTCTGAAGACAGAGGCAACCTCACTGGAGGTCCCTGGGCAGAGGCCGCCCTTGTCTTCCCTGGTTTATACTCAGGATCCATGCAGGAGAGCCCAGCTTAGCTGGAGTGGAGTCAGCGGTCTTTGGCCAAGGCATTCTCCTGTTAGGAGCAGGGCTCAGTGAAAGCACAAATATTGGCTCAACAACACCCTAGATTCTTAAGCAGGAAAGTATTTGGAAGTCAGAGATTCCAATTTTATTTTATAGATGAGAAAACTTAAGCCTAGAGGGTGAACTACCTTGCTTAGAAGTAAAAGCCAATCAATGACCACCAAGAACACTAGTAGCTATGTGAACTCAAATTCTTCAGTTGACCAGATGGAGGGGACTGCATCGTATTTGTCCCCTAGACCAGGGTTTTCCAAACTTGGTGCTGTTCACATTTGGGCAAATTTCTTGTTGTGGGGCACTGTCCTATGCATCGCAGGGTGTTTAGCAGTATTCCTGGCCTCTAACCACTAGATGCTAGTAGCACCCCTCACCCCAATTGTGACAACCCAAAATGACCCCAGACATTGCCCAGTGTCCCATGGGCCCAGGGTTGAGGACCACTGTAATCAAGTGCCAGTTCTTTCAGTTCAACGCATAAAGATGCACTGTGGTGCCCTCAGTATTTGTGCATCTGTCTCATGTGTCAGTCTGTAAGTTCTTTGGGGTCAAAGATAGGTGCCTATTCACCTTTATGTTTCCCATGTCTTGCTTAGTACCTGGCATGTGAATGATATATAATCAATGGTTGAATGAATGAATCAACTCCCCTAAGAAACCCTAAAATGTAAACTTTCATTCGCTGGATATCTTGTATTAAACATCAGCCCGGTCGAGGCTGGAGGAGAGGCAGGCAAGTTCCCTGCATGGTCTTCTATCTGAGGGAGGTGGGGAGCCTCTCATTCACCCTGGTGACGTTAGAACATCCAAATCTGTAGAGAATTTCTATAAAACTTTAATTGAGTCAAACAGAGGATATGCCTGAATGCCACAGACTAGAAAAATGCTTTGGAGAATAAGTTTGCAGTTTCTTTTATGCATTTGGAATTATAGAGGGAATGTAAGGAAGATTACATGAAGGCAGGAGAAAGCAAAGTGAGGGTGGGTTATAGAATGGTTAAAATTATGTGTTCTCTTGAGGGTGGTCATGCTTTAAAAGAAGGGGTCTCAAAGGGAGCATTTCAAAGGTTTGCTAACCTGGATGCACAGAAACAATGGATAGGACTTGCTTAAGGCAAAGATGAACCATTTACTAAAAAAGTTATATGGCTGGGGTATGTCTACCCACCACGGCCCGCCCAGTTACAAATTCATGATCAGAGCGTTCTGTGAGGTTACTTTGTACAGGACCCTGTTTTCCATCCACAATCTGTCATCCACTGTCACAGCCCCATAGAGGCGGCTTCTACTTCAGCTCATTTTCTCATGCTTGTTATTCTTATAAAGCAGTAGATTATACACCAAAGAGATTTTTCTCACTGGGGGTAAAGCCAGAATTCTGGAATAGTAAGCCTCAAGATTCTCGTAGTTAAAAGGAACAGCCCTCAGATGCTGTCATCAGCAGCCAAGGGGACCATGGGAGGGCACTGGTCATAGAGTGATAAAACTTTGGCACTGGGAAAATCACACGTAAAACAGAGATGGAAAAATCCCTACCGCAAAATCCTATCTTAATCCCAGAAATTTTCACCAGTGTTGTTTTTGGGCAAGTGACAAAACTCTTCTGGGTCTGTATTCCAGACAGTAAAATGCTTGAGAGGGTAGCATTCTCTTTTGAAAAACAAAACAGAAAGGAAGAAAAAGAAAAAGAAAGAAAGAAAAGCACTTTCAGAAGACCTTAAACACAAAGTCACAGAATCCAAGTTCCGGCGAAGCGTGAAAATCCGAGCTATTGGTTAGCTAGTTCTTACAGGGGGATTGAAAGGAAAAAAAGGTGGCCCAACTTTTCCAAGGACTTGACCGGTCAATTAATTCAAATGAACACATTGATTTGGATGTGCATGGTGAAAGAGAATACAGCTGAAGCAGAAGTAGGGACAAAAAGGAAATAAAGAGAAGCAGTGAGAGGTAAGAGTGGTATATTGGAAGAATGGGTAGAACTGGGTTAATATTAGTACTCATTTATTTAGTTAGTTTTAATGCTTACCTGAATATATGTTTATTGACTTTAGAGAGGAAACAGGAGGGTGGAGGGAGAGAGAGAGAGAGAGAGAGAGAGAGAGAGGGAGAGAGAGAGGGAGAGAGAGAGGGAGAGGGAGAGGGAGAGGGAGAGGGAGAGAGGTTGGGAAACATGGATTGGTTGCCTCTCACATGTACCTCAGCTGGGAATCAAACACGCAACCTAGGTATGTGCCCTGACTGGGAATTGAATCTGCAATGTTTTGTAGTAGGAAATGATGTTCCAACCAACTGAGCCACCCGGCCAGGGCTGATATTACGCCAAAAGTAAATTTTACCAAGCTGCTGAGATACATCAAGGACTCGCCCGTAGAGCCCTCGCGTCTGGCCCTCAGCATGCTGGAGTTCAGGTGATTGCCTCCCGGCCTCACTGTGTGTGGGTGACAGATCATCAGAGACAATGACTGTTGCTTATGACTGACTGGTTGCTCTTGGGGAAGTAGGTGGAAAAAACAAGACCGGAGGGAGAGCCAGAAGGCCTGGGGTCCCAACTCTAATGGGGACACCCAAACGAGACCCCTGAGCAGGACCCATTGTTGGGATGGGAGGGAGGGAGGGGTTAGGAAGGTGGGGAAGTGTCAGGTGTTCCAGAAAGAGTTGGGAAACAGTTTGCTACCAGGACTTCCATTGAGAGCAGGAGCTGGTGCAGGAGCTGGACTTGGGCGGGTCTGGGCATCTCCCCAGGGAGGGCAACTCGGGCCTTTCCCTTGAGCCAGGGGCTCAGAGACTCACAGGATTTGAGCGGGACAGGCTTTAGGGATCTCGTCTTACTTGCCAGTTTTCGGATGGGGCGGAGGAGATGGATGCATGCAAGCAGGAAGCCATGCTCACATATTTCACTATCTGCACTATGAGATGGTCCCCATTTTCTCTGAGAGCACAGAATACACTTAATGTTTTTAGGGGTTCAGCACGACCTTAGGCAAGTGAGTCTGAAGCAGCCCAGTGTGAAGCGTCTGCCAGTGAGGTTGATCTCGTGTCGTATCTTCCTGTGTGCTCCTAGTGTGTGTCCCCATAAATCCTCATTGGCTCCAGGACTGCCACTGTAGGGGAAGGTACAGGAGAATGGGGGGTGGGGGGCACTGCTGAGGGAGAGATGATGTAATGAGATTGCCAGGGGTAGCACTTAATGATACAGGATGCTCAATTAAATTTAAATTTTCCGTGAAGGATATATGTGATTTTTTAAGTATGTCTCAAATACTGCATGCGATATACTTATATACTAAGAATTTATTCATTGTTCATCTGAAATTCAAATCTGCCTGGGCTTCCTGTGTTTTATCTGGCAATCCTTTTTTGAGATTCTCAGCAGCAAAGGAGTCCAAATTCTTGATGATGGTGGCGATGTTGAGGGCATTGCGCTGTCCCTATGTCAAAAGGGAGATGGTGTGGCCAAGTCCTCTTTTCTGCTGCCTCCCTCATCCACCTGGGGTTCCTAGAAGAGACAGGAAGTTTTGATGCTTTCGAGAAGCTCAGGCAGCAAAGGAGGAAGAGAGAAGCTTTCGTAGGTCCTGGCCACCACACAGCTCCTTTTCCAGTTCCCTTTTGTCTGGCGTCAGCATGAGGGACAACACACTTGTTAAGGATTTGAGGAGAGAAGGAAGCGTGGCTAGATAAAGCCAGCACACACTGTAGCATGTGTCCTGGGGAGATAATGGCTCCAAACCTGCGGAAATAAATGGTCTGCTTTGTCCTTGAATACTAATCAGCTGGCAGTTTTCCTCTCTTTTCTGGGCAGCTGGATGCGGAGATTCTGATTTCAGAAGAAAAGCAGTGACCTAAGGCTACCCATATTGACTAGAGCGGGAGGAGAAAATACCATGACAGTCCACCGCTATATGGTGACACAGCCCCTTGCTGCAGAGTGCTTCTCACCACCTGTCACATGCCCACAGCTCTGCCTTAAGTCTTAACGTTAGTGACCTTCTCTTTAAAAAATATGCACATCGCCAAGAAACACAGCATATTGAGCTATTATCCCTTTAGAATGCATTGTCTTTTGAGTGTTCCTAACTCCACACTTGGCTGAGAGCAGGGTCTTGGGGTTATTGGATCCCAGGACAGGAAATTCCTGTGGGGACAGAGTGATAGAGAGGTTGACTTTCACAGGGAGTGGATATAAAGAAAGCCCGGAAGTTAAGGGTCTGGGCAGTTCGGGAGAATTGGGAAAATGAGAATTGGGGAGAGGGAAGAGTGAGAGGAGGGGGGTGGGGCAACGGAGCGGGCGGGGCACAGCTACGGCCTCACTCTCCACCACTTCTGTGTATGTATGTTCCCGTTCCCAGGAGTGGAAGGGTCCCCAGCTTTCCAGACAAGTTCATGTTGGGCATCGCTGAAGTTAGGGCATCTAAAGTCCTGTCCTGCTCTTCTGTGTGAGTGGGAGCCCATCAGCTCTGTTCCGTTCTCTTGCCTTCTCCCTCCCAAATGCTGGGGGATGGATGAGAACACAGAGAAGGAGGCTCAGCAGGGCTAGAGCTGGGGGATGCAAAACCCACTTTAAGGGGTTTCTCTTTCTCAAAGGCAGTGAGCCCAGAGTAGTCAGTACTCGAGCATGTCACAGGGCTACAGACCACATAAACTGTCCTCCAGCTGAGGAGGGCAGAGGGCTTCAGGTCAGCATTCAGTAAACTGCAGTGCCCTGGAAGAAAACTGGTAGGACATATTCAAGAAGGTCCTGGAATGTGGGCCTTTCTCTTTGCCACCTGAAGAAAAGCCCACCATTCTGATGTTGTTTCTCCTTTTCTTAAGGTTTATTTTATTCTCACTTAAGAGAGAGGGGAAGGGAGGAAGAGAGAGGGAGAGAGAAACATCAATATGAGAGAAAAACATTGAGTGGCTGCCTCTCACACGCACCCTGACTGGGGATTGAACCCTCAACCTAGGCATGTTGCCCTGACCGGGAACTGAACCCATGACCCTTCACTTTACGGGATGACGCCCCAACCCACTAAGCAACCCTGCCCAGGGCCTGACATTGTTGTTTCCAATGCTGTCTGTCACAATGAGTGGTTGAGTGTGTCACTTCCCCACAGGTGTCACCTGTGGCTTCCCTCTATTTGAGAGGGCAACATGAACACCATGGGGGCCAGGCAGGGGCATGGGTCTCAGTAAATTTCCTGGGCACAGAATGACCTTTTGGCTGAGCCCTCCACCCAAAACCCACCTTACTGGATCACAGTGGTGACCGCTCCTACTCTCCCTACACGGAGAATTCTTACACCACAGGCAGCTCAGTCTCGTCTCACTCCTGATGGCGAAGGCCTGAGAACAGATATGGTTTGTAGCCTGGGGGCCAGAGAGCTCGGACTTCCTTGAGTGGTATGTGGAGTTTTCCGAGGAGAAGGTGGGTGCCAGCGTCCACCCGTCTGTAGAAGGCCTGTCCATCCCAGAGGCTCCTCTGCTCCTTCTCGGCCAGCTGGCTGAATGTTTTCAATCCAGATAACAGAAGAATTTGGAGTGTGATAAGGCCAGTTGCAACATTTTCTCTTCGGAGGACATGGCATAAATAAAGGTGGAGGGTTCCAGGGCTGGGAATCATACGTACCCTGACTCCAGCCAACTGTCCCAGAAGTGTGTCTTCTCAGTTTCAAAGGAGAAAGAACGTGCAGTGTGTCCATGTGACAGAAGTTGCCTGTGTTAGTGACAAGAGGAGCTTTGGAATCTGAGGCCAGGAGGCGAGCCCCGGTTGCCGCCTCGGCTAGTTGAACGGTGTTGCACAAGCACTCAGCTCTGAGGCTGCTTCTCCCTCTAAGACATGGATAAGCCCCGGATTGCCTGTTTCATGGGGAGACCGTGGCTATGAAGGCACATGTCAAATGCTGAGCTGTATGTAAATATAATTTGCCGTTCAGGACCATACCTGTGGGCGAAGTGAGTTGATTTAATAATCAAGGGGGCGGCCTATTCGCAGACTCTGTCCCGGTCGCCCCTGGCAAAGACAGTGGTTTCTAAAGCAGTGCCTTGAACATAGTAGCTGCTCATCAAAGTAAAAGTGACATGAATTAGTCCGAAGGAGCAAATGGTGAAGGTCCTTTCATGGCTACTTCAGCTCGGCCCAGGATGTGGGGCGCTGCGCTCCAGCCAGGCTGCTCAAAGCGGCGGTTCGCTCCGAGAAGGACATGGCGCTGAGTGTGCCCACGAGCAGCGGCTGGGCACCAAAAAGGGAAAGTCTCAAAAAAGCCCCTTCTGCCTCAAAGGGCGTGGGCCCCTGCCTGCTGGTGCATAGCCACGTGTGTCCCAGCTCCCACCTCCCCTAGGAACTCTTCCTGGCTACTGAAACATGTAGAAAGTGTGTTCATATAAAAAATTACTGACTAGCTCCAAAATGATCAAGTGAAGGCAATTGTCTAGGCGACTCGGGTAAAAACCTTGGTGGATTCAGGCATCCTGTGTGTTTTGGCTCCTGAGTGCCCGACACTGCACGAAGTAGTTACACATATCACTGCATCTAATTCTCACGGCCTCCCACTGGGGTAGTACTAGTGTTGCACCCCCTTTATAGATGAGAAAACTGAGGTACAGAGAGCGTGCTCATATGGCTAGACAGTAGCCGGGCTGGGACTTCAGCCCGGAACTGTATGATTCCGAAGTCTATGCTTTTAACTGCCAGACAGTTGTTTGCCTCTTTGCTTTATTCTCCCCAACCTGTGATTTCCAATTAATCTGAGAGAAAACCTATTCCTTTTGCCCTTGAACTGCCCATGTCTCCTTTCTGCTATTCGGCAGCCCTGGGCTCAGTCCCACAGTGATGCGAGCAGTGAGCGGAGAAGGGGTTTGCTGTGGAGCCCCTGCCCGGGCAGGCTTGGATGCGAGAAGCAGTCTGGCACCCTCTCTGTCACTAAGGGCACTGTAGGTGCCACTGGCAGCTCTTGGTGGGGGGCAGAGCTTCAGGGGTCAAGGACAGGGTGTTCCACCCCTTGAAGCTGGCAGGGGCCCTGCCTCACCATGCCAGCGCTGACCCCCAGCCCAGACCCCACAGACAACCGGGGGGCAGAGCAGGGCTGAAGTCTTTCAGCCCACTCTTTCTTTGAAATGGATGTTATGATGGGATACCCACGGACAAAAGGATGGGAACATGTATTTTGCCAATTGTTTTAAAAGATGCAGAATCAGCCACAAGCCTCCTCACTTTGCAAACCGTGCAGAGGTGTCCCCGGCTGCTCCTTGTCATCTGACATCAGGGCCAGCATCACACCTCCAGGAAGTCTCTGTGAAGACACGGGCAGGGTTAGGGGCCCTCCCTCTGTGCGTTCTGCTATCAGAGTGCACTGTTAGTACATTGATGTGATCGGTGCATTTATTACCAGCCTACTGGTCGGTTTCCCCCTAGACTAGACATTCCTCAAGGGACTCCACGTCCCGGTGCATGGCAGGCACTGTGCCTGTTTGTTTATCTGAACCACAGAACTGAGTTGAAAAAAAGATCAGTTTTCATCCCAAAGGGTTTTTGGTTTTGGTTGTTGTTTTCTGTGTTTGCTTTTAACATCCGACTCTTCTTCCTCTTAGGCAGAGCAGGTCCTTAGAAATTTCAGTCATCTTCGCAAGCATCTAGCCTCCTTCAGATCCTTGGGTCGTGACTTAGTGTTCCAGTGTGTGCCAAAGGAAAAATCCTTTGCTCCTGCGAACCCTAATGTCCACTGTTTTGATCAAGGATCCCAGCTGTGACAAGGAGATTATTTACTGGAAACTAATGAGCCAAGCTAATCACGGCGGCGGAGCCGGGCAGGGACAGAGTGTACCAGAGCAGACTGCTGGCAAGTGTTTCCAGCCCTCCAGCTTGGCAGCTGCACCGGTGGGCCCACTAGACATGCCAGTGCCTTTGGTCTCTGAATCGCCTGTTCAATAGCAACCAGATTTGCAGATCATGGTTTGAGGCTCAGTTGTTTGACAGAAGCCAGGAATGAATTTCTGTGGCTTGCTCTTTTGCTCCCTGGTTCCAATTTTGTCACATACATACTAGAACAGTTATAAAGTCTGACTACTTCGAGGCTGATGGGATCCTCCCATCCCTTCCACAACTTCATTCCTCACAACTCCTACCCAGTTCCTCTTTTCTGAAACAGTGAACCTCCTTCTTGACTCCTGCCCAGAAATGGCTGGTTTCCATGGCTACAGCGTGTCTGTTTCAGCCTCTGCCCAGAGTCAGAACCATGTCCCCCCTAATGCAACTCAAGCTCACCTGCTGGGAAATCACCACCACTGACCTCACCCCCCCGCCGCCCCCCGAAGCTGTTCAGGCCTTTATTTGGCATTCTCAACTGCACTTCTACCAGACGCCAAATCCCATTATAATGAATTGTGTGGGTCACCTACATTCTTTCCCTTAGGTCCAATTTTGTTAAAATCAACCTGCAAGAAGGTAATAGTGATATAGGAGGAAAATTAAATAACATAAAGGGCTTACTCCAGTGCCTGGCACAATTTATGTACATCTTTTAGATACCTAATTTCAATATGCATTTTTGTTGAGGGAGACATTCGGTCTTTCTTGCCGATGCAGTAAGGAATTACAGATCAGCAAGTCTATTAGTACGTAAGTGGGGTTTATGGGTGATATGTTATCATGAAAGAGAATGGACCTTGCTGAGGTGGGAGACTTAAGAAAGGCAGGAGCTGATGCTCCTTTGTTCTCAGGACCTATATGATTGGCAGGATGGGGGTGAAGAGGTTACATGTTGATCGACCAGTAAAGATGGTGCCAGCTTTCCCAGGGTGGGGGCATGACTATCCAAACTTAGGTGCATGTGGGGGTCTATTAGCTCAAATCCTTATCGAGCTCCAGACTCCATTTGTTCATCTTGTTGTAAAACAGATATGTGACCAGAGGCAGTTAATTGAAGGCGGGGCAGTTACCCAGAGTTATTTTTGGGCTCTTTCTATAAGCACTAGGGACTACTTCCTCTTCCCCCTTCCAGGCCTTGGGATGAAAGCACAGTTTCAAAGCTTTCTTTCCCAGACAGTGGAAATGATACACAGAATTTCAAGGGCTGCCCGCCTCACGTGTCAGCATGATATTTCTTATGATGTCGGAACACCTGGCAGCATTACTGGACCAGGCTCAGGGCTGCTGAGTTAGTGGGTATGACACGTCCCCCTCTTCCTCCCTGCTGTGGTTTACTCTCCGTCCCACCTAATATCTTTAGAGCATGCTGTGAAACCCAGACCTGTTGTCTGTACTGCATGAGAAAAAAAACCACATGCAGAATACCATGGTCTCTGTTCCCAAAGGGTTTGCATTTTAGTAGGGGATGGCAAGAGAGCAAATGTTCTCATGTGATACCTGGGCTATGGGGACAGTGGTGGCATGGAGAGCAGGCAGAGAACTGTTGGGACTTAAAGTGAGGCAAGGACAGCCATGGATGAGGTTAATGGGGAAAGATAGTCTGACAGCATAGGTACTATTTTGCTGGACACTATTGGAAGAGGTACCCACAGCTTGAGAAAAGGTATGGGGAAGCCCCAGATGGTTACCATGGAAACAAAGGATGAGCCAACATGGACGTACAGGGTCTGATGGGCCACTGACAGGGTCTGTAGGAGCTAAGTATAGGATGGCACCTGGGGTTGGATCATTAGTGAGACATTGCTTTTCCCTGGAATTGTAGAGTGAAGGGCATGTAATACCCAGCTAAAGTTAGAAGCAGTCAGAGATAAGGGTTTCCAGGTTTGAGAGGAATGGGTGGAGGTGTGCTCTGCAAAATGGCAGGTTTGGCCAAGATGACAGTGGAGAGAAAAGGTGAAAAATGGCCTACAGCAAAGGCAACTTAACTTGAGGGGTTGGAACTTCACAATGCAGACCACAGAGACCCTGAGGCAGAAAAAATGTGAGCACTGACTTTTGTTGTTTTTGTTTTTGCACTGAATCAGCAAACACATGCTGTGCTTTGAAACCTTAGGGACAAATAAGGAATTGTCACAGATCTAAGTTCCTGAATTTTTTAAAACTTACAATAGAGAGATTCTTATCCTGTACAGTTTGTAAAAAAAAAAAAGAGAGAGAGAGAGAGAGAGAGAGAGAAAGAGAGAGAAATAATGTTGAGGAACCAATATAAAAATAGGACCTATTTATCTAAAACATTTTATTATAATTTAAAGCATAAGATGTACATTCATTCCTTAATATCTTAATGTTGAGTCTAGGCTTTTCTTTGGCCATGGGTATGCTGAGTGGAGCTCCCCATTTGTTTTCTTAAATGAACCACATTCATAATGGGTTGACAATGACCACAAATCCTCAGCTATTCCTCCCATTGAGAAGTGGAGTCCTATTTTCCTCCACTTGAATTGAGGCCTGGCTTAGTGAGTTTCCTGACCAATAGGAAGCAGCAGAGTGGCATTCTGGGATTTTAATGACTAGGCTGGAAAATCCTGGCTGGGCTCTTTGGAACACCTTCTTGGAGCACAGCTTCCTCGGGGCTCAGGGGAGCTGCCATGTAAGAATTCCCTACCTCAAGTTCCCAAGGCTTGAAAGGCCACATGTCAGTGTCCCAGAGGGCAGTTGCAGCTGCGCTCAGCCTTCCGGTCATCCCATGAAGGTGCAAGATGTATGAGTGAAGTTGTCTTGGGGCCTCCTTCATTGATACCACGGGGAACAGAAAAATGGAATGACTGAGCCCCGTTTGAATCCTAACCCACCCAACTGTGAGATATGATAACATGGTGGCTGCTTTTAGCCACCAATTTAAAGTAGTTTGATATGTAATGGACACCTGGAGCTTTGTTGTAAAGAGGGGTGGGCACGGGTTCATAGATCTGGGAGAGACCCAGGGGTCAGGTAGTTCATTCTCTGATTTGCACACAAACCTGAATATTTTCAGGGGCCTCCAGAAACTGACCCCAAAATGCAGTGATCATGCAAAGAAGGTGCTCTTTATTGTTTCACCTTTCCTGCCCTTGAAAGTGAAGGGCCTCCTGTGTTTCCCTTTCCCCATGACCTTGCCGGGGAAGTGCCACTGAGTGGAATTAGGTGTACGAACGGTCAGCCCCATCATCTTGCCCATGTGATATTGCTCCAAGAGTCTGTTCTTCAGTGGTCGGTGTCTGTCTGCCTCCCCAGGGCCCCGGAGGGTCTCTGAGATCAGGGACTGCATTTCTACAACGCAGAGGCTCCCTCTAGCCTGGAGTGGGGGCAGCAGTCCAGCTTAGGGAGAGCGTGAAGCTTTCCACCTGAATGCTAAGACTCCCATAGATGATTCCATGACCATGCCCCCCACCATAGGCCCATGACCAGTGTGGCTGGTCAGGGCCCCATACTTGGTTTAATGTTCTGCAGTTACCATCTTGAAATACTTTTTCTTCTTTTATTTTTTTTTAAAGAGTGTATTTATTTACTTTTAGAGAGAGGGGAAGGGAGGGAGAGAAAGAAAGGGAGAGAAACATCGATGTGAGAGAGAAACACTGATCAGTTGCCTTTCCTTTTGTGCCCCAACTGGGACCAAACCCACAACCCAGGCATGTGCCCCGACTGGGAATTGAACCAACGACCTTTTGCTTAGTGGGATGATGCCCAACCAACTAAGCCACACCTGTCAGGGCTTGAAATTGTTGGCACTCCTTGAACAAAGGGCTCTGCATTTTCATTTCACTCAGGGCCTTGAAAAGTAAGTGTCATAGTTGGTCCTCCGTGTGGTTGACACCAGGAGCCATGGCTGTTTCATTAGTACAGCCCGTACTATTTTACTGAGAGCCGGTGAGGAGTGGGGTCAGTGAGGAAGGAAAATCCATGTGGAAAAATGAAGGTTGAGGCTCTGTTTCTCTTGTTGAAGCATATTAAAATCGACTTGAATGGGGCAGCACCAAACTGGAAGCGGTTAGGAGCACTTTGTCTGCCCGCAGGCACCTGAGTGAAAACCTAACACAGAGCGGGTACAGAGGATGACTTGATTGGCAGTAGCTTACAGCCCAGTTGGCTGCTTGTGACTGGTTGTCCTTAGCATTTTGATTTTGCAGCCGTGAAGCCTTTACAGGCTTAGATTTTGGTTTGCATATGTAGGTTGCCACAGCGTTAGAGCTGCCTCAGTCTCATGGCCTTCTGGTTTAATTCCTTTGACACCCTCTATAAGACAGGTCCCCTTCCCCACCCCCTACCATTGACAAAGTGACCCACCTGTGGCAGGATGGGGTCACTTTGCGGGATGGGAGGATGCTTGGCTAGGATGGGTTGGAGGCAGACCACACCCTGAAGCTCAGGCCTTAGACAGTAAAACCCAGAATGTGCTGCCTCTCAGTTCTTCTTTGCTGGAACCGGAGCTGAGGAAGCTCCTTTCGCCGCCAGCAGCGTTTCCTTCAAGGGGAGGTACTCCAGGGGAATGCAGAATGAGTGGTGGCAACAGGTGTGGGGCAGGACCCTGACAGCGTCCCCCAGAGGGAGGAAATGAAGGGGAAGGGCCCCACCCAGCACTTTGATAGAAGCCTAGGAAGCTGTGGCCACCCCTGCTGTGGCAGATGTGAATCCCCGTCTTCTCTGGCGGGTGCCTGGTCCTCATGACACACTGTTCCTCACTTGGAAATCATTTCCCAGCTCTCCTGGCCTGCTCCCAGCATGCCCTTCACCCACCTGCTCAGGCCCAAACACAGCTGTCTCTTTGTCTACCAGCTGTGTCTCCAGAAACCCAATGGGCTGGGTCAGGGGTGACCTGGCTGATGATTTCTTGCTGTTTTACTTTTTCTTTATTGTTCTAGAACCGCAATTCTCAAAATGTGGTCCCCGCGCCAGCAGTATCGGGATTCCCCGGTAGAAATACTCATTTTTGGACTTCACCCCAGATGCACTGAGTCAGAAGTTCCAGGGGTGAGGTTGGTGGCACACATTTTAGCAAGCCCTCCAAGGGGATGCTAATGACCACGACAAGCTGTCCTGGAGACACATGGCTGAAGTAAGGCCCTTGACCAGTGCCCAGAATTTCAGAGTTGACACCTATGTGATGGATGGGGTATCATTTTTGCCAAGAAAAGCAAGTTATTCTTTAATGGACAACACCCCTTGTACACACACACACACACACACGAAGGAGAAAATGCTTTGCTTCTCATTCCTCCTCCACTGAACAGCTGTTCCTCCAGTTCAGAGTTGTTTGAACAAGAGAACCCGCATCAGAACAAACTTGCTCGCAGGGTGTCGGGAAGGCAGGTGCGGCCTGCCACTTTCAGTGCAAGCTGAGAACAAACACAGCACATGGAGCCCGAGTCAGCCCTCCGCTGCTAGAGACGGAGGGGGAATGTATGTTGTGCTGGGATGAGACCCCCTAAAGTGCTGCCTTACCTTGGGGCCTGAATTAGAAGCAGCAGTGGCCCCCGGGCCCGCTGAGTTTCTATTTGATGTGATTGCCCAAAAGAGCTGAGATGGAAAACTGGACCTTTTGTTTTTTCACACATTCTGAAAAGCTTTTTCGTGAAAGCCCCTTTGCAGTCTCTTATTTGCTGTCACACGCACCGGGAGAATTTTAGAGTGATTGATTCAGGGCAAATGGTTGGTAATAACTGGTTTTCTCCTGTTGGCCATAGACGATCAGATTCAATTCATGTGCCCTCGGCCCCTCCTGGCTCTCTCCCAGGGGCTGTCCCTCCCCAGCACCTTCCCATTTGTCCATCACTGTCCTTCCTTCCCCTCCTCCCTTGGGGTTTCTTTCCTTTTCCCGTGGTTCTTTCTAGAGTTGTCCTAGTGTTGGTGTGGAAGCTTGACATGTAATATTCAATATGAAAGCAAAAATACTCATTCGAGATGTCAGTATTTTAATTTCATAGTTGTGCCTCCAAATTCTGACCTGATAAATTAAATTACCATAAATGGCTGTGTAGCTGTTCTCGAGTTTTTCTTTATATCAGTATAGGCAACTGAAGACAGACCATTGGTTGTGAGACATGAGCTATAAGCTAGTGGAATGAGTAATATGAAGCCGGAAAGAGGAGAGATGTCTTTTTGGATCTGCCACATGTGATGTGGCAATAGGTTCATGGGCTTAGCCTAGGGCAGCTCTTGGCTGCAAGTCCTGAGTAACTGTCTACTGTGTGGCACCTGACCGCACAGCTGAGTACCCTCAGCCGGGGTTGACAGGGAAACATGTAAGAATTGATATCCTGACATGTCCAGGGGTGGGGGGTCTCGTACTTAGAACCTCAGAGGTACATTGATTGATTGATTGAAAAAGTCATTACTCTCTGTCTTGATTTTCTGGGTTTTCAAATCATGGATTCTTCCTCCTCCTCCTTCTCCTTCTTCTTAAAACTTACTTGATTTTTTTTCAGCACAAAAGAGAATTTATTGGAGGACTGCTGGAGAGTCTCAGAGGCCACTTGGGGTCTCCAGGACTCTGTTTGACCCACGCTTCTTTTCCTCCGTAGTCCGGCTGTCACTCCTTCGCTATGTGCACAGACACACATGGGCGCCGCACAGACACACATGGGCACTGTGAAGTAGCAGACCCTGCTACCTAGTTCACGGGAGCCTCGAGGATGTCCCGACTCCCAACAGCTGGTAGAGAAGATGAGGAGACCAGGTTGGGCCAGTTGCCACCTTGGCCGTGGCCAGGTCCATGTGATACCAACATTACTGCTATGTTTTATCTCATTAAGTGGGGATTTGCTCTGTTAAGAAAAATTATCTCCAATTTGGAAATAAGACGAAAGAAGAGATGTCCCTTCAGTGTCATACTGGAGCATTTGTTCAACCCCTGAAGGTTTTTTAAATAATCTAGGGGTATGTACCTTTATTCGACTCACTTTCTACTACTGATTCGAGGCCCATACCCTGTGAAGTTGATGATAATTTACAGATTTTTCACCCATAGATATTTAAGTGATTTCTATCTGATAGAAAGTATAACCAAAAGTTATGGGTTTATTGCCCATAAACACCTTGGCTAGTTTTGTGCCTAACCTAGCAATTTTATTCCAACATTTTCTTTTTTTAATGACTGTATTTTTATGAGTCATACTTTTAATTTTGTGGAAATTGTGTTTTGTTAGTTCTTAGAAAAAGGGAGGGAAGCCTGGTGTGACACTGCAGAGGCATTCCCTCGCTTCCTCTCGGCTCCTGTGAACTTCCTTTTTTTTAATGGCTTCTGCATTTTACCAGTGACCTGGTCTATTGCTTTAGGGAGGGTTACTGTTAGTAAATTTTCTCAGTTTTTCTCAATCTGAAATATACTTATTTCACCTAGTTCCTGAAAGAAGCTATCACTGAATGTACATTCTAAGTTGACTATTAGCCCTTGAAAATATTCCACTGTCTTCCAGCTTCATTTGCTGCTGTTGAAACATCAGCAATCAGTCTAATAGCTATTCCATGATAGGCAACTTTTCTTCTCTTTCTGGTTGCTTTGAAGATCTTCTTTCCCTCTTTGGTGTTCTGTATTTTGACTATAAGAATCTTAATATGGATTCTTTCTTATTTGTACTTCTTGGAATTCTTGGGGCTTCCTGATTCTTAGGGTTTGTGTTTTTCTTCAATTCTTGGAGAAATTCAGTTAATAGCTCTTCAAATATTACTTCTTTCTTATTATTTATAATACTTTATTCCAACATTCCAAGTAATTATATATTCAACATTCTTACTCTATCATTCATGTCATTTAATTCTATTCATCATCTTTTTTTTTCTCTCTGTGTTATATTCTAGGTAATTTCTCCAAACCTATTTTCTAGTTTATTAATTCTTTCTTTAGTAGTGGTTAATATTCTTTTCTATCCATAAGCATAGGCAAATGTGTTCAACATCATTATAACCTGGAAAATGCAAACAGAAATTATTACCCTTCATCAGAGTGGCTACAATTGAAAAGAAAGACAATTCCAAGTATTGATAAGACTATGGAGCCATAGTTATACTGCCAGTGGGAATGTAATTTTTAATAACTCTTTTAGAAAACAATTGTCACTATTTACTAGTGTTGAAACTACCTTCTGAGCTAGTTGGAGATGCACTGGTAGGTACATAGTTAACAGAAACACAGGCAACATATGCCCTAAGGGACTTATAAGATTGTTCGTAGCAACATGATTCACAATGACCACAGACTGGAGGCAACTCAAATGTCCATTAAGAGTAGAATAATAAATAAATAAATATATATACATATATATTCATACAATAGAGAACTATAAGCAATTAAAATTAACAAACTAGCTATGAACAATGATTCAGATGCATCTCACAAACATAATGTTTAGTGAAAGAAAATAGATTAAAAAAACAGATTCTGCACACATTCATTTGTAAACAAGTAGAAAACCAAACTGAAACATTTACAAAAATGAGCTGTGATTTTTAGGGGAAAGGTACTTATGAGTTAAAGCTATAAGAAAAGTAAAAGACAACGATAAAATCAGGATGACCGTTAGCTTGGGAAGGGCGGCAGAGTGTAGTGTCTGGGAAGGGACTCTCAGGGTGTTTCTGGGGTACGAGTAATATTCTATTTATTTACCTAGTTGGTGGTTCCTTGGGTATTCATTTTGTAATAAATCATGGCGTTATATGATGTGGAAAATAAAATACTTGGATTTGTAAAATAAAAATGCTACACATCTAAATTTGGGACATGAAGCAAAGGTGGTATTTAGAAGAAGTTTTATGAAAAAAATATTTTATTTATTTATTTTTAGGGAGAGGGGAAGGGAAGGAGAAAGAGACGGAGAGAAACGTCAATGTGTGGTTACCTGTTGTTCACCCCCTACTGGGGGCCCCACCTGGCCTGCAACCCAGGCACGTGCCCTGACTTGGAATTGAACCAGCAACCCTTTGGTTTGCAGGCCAGTGTTCAATCCACTGAGCCACACCAGCCAGGGCTGGAAGGAGTTTTATAAACTTAAATGCTTGTACTATAAAATAAGAATGGCTAAAATTAGGGAATTTAGCTTTTAATTTAAAAAGTAAAGTAGCCCTGGCCAATGTGGCTCAGCTGGTTGGGCTTCATTTCACAAAGCAAAAGGTCACGCTTTTGATTCCTGGTCAGGATTGTGGGTTTAGTTCCGGTCAGGGGGCATATGAGAAGCAACCAATCAATGTTTCTCTCTCACACTGATGCTTCTCTCTTCTCTTTCTCCCTCCCTTCCCCTCTCTCTAAGATCAACAAGCATATCCTCAGCTGAAGATAAAAAAAGTTAGTACAAGAACATTAAAATTCTTAGGGTTTGCCTAATATTGCCTAATATAGTAGAATGAAGAAAACAATAGAGAATTGAGGAGAAATTATGAAGTAGCAAACAATATAGAATAGAATATAGACTAAAAATAATGATCAATACAGAAGATTTGTTCATTGATGTGACTAAATAAATTAACAGACTTCTAGCAAGATTGATCAAGATGTAAAGAGAGAAGACAGAAATAATCAGCCTGAACATGTCATAATAACAGCAGAAATTACAAAGGTAAGAAACTGTAATGGACTAATTTATGCCAATAGCACAGAAACTTAAGTGAAGTGGATGAATTAATGGGAAAATATAACTTGGCAAAAAGGACTTAAAAGAAAAATGGAATCTTTTTATAATCATTGAAACACTGAATCAGATAAATTGAATTAGTAGTAAAGAATCTTCCCATTAGGAAAATGCCAGGCCTAGGTAGTTTTATAAGTAGGTGTCAATAGACTTCAAGAGACATTAAAATATTACGCAAACCTTAAAATGGCTTGAAAAAGGGGAAACACTCCCAGCTCAATTTATGAAACTAGTACAAACTTTTCATACCAACAGCAGGTGAAGGCAGTACGAGAAAGGAACACGATAGGCTGATTTTCCTTGTGAACAAAGACACAAATACCCTGAAGAAAATATTGGTAAACTAAACGAACAATACATAAAAAGACAAGTCATGACAAAATTGCAAATGAGGGTTTTTCCCAGAAATCCAAAGCTGGTTCAGCATTTGAAATTGACTGATACAACTATTACATTCACAGCTCAAATGAAAAAGTTCACTAAAAGCAGAAAACGGCTTGATAAACTCCAGCATCAACTTATGATAAAGACTCCTAGCAAACCAGGAAAAGAAGGAACTTTCTGAACCTTCTAAAGGAGAGTTATATATCAAAAGTAACTTATAGCAAATGCTGCACTCAATGCTGAACCAGAAAAGTAGATCCTTTAGCAAGGAGGATCATGATGAGGATTCCTGCTCCCACCAGTTCCTAGCCAGTACAATAAAGCAGGAAAAAAAAAAATAAAAGGAATCATACGGACTAGAAAGGGAGAAACAAAACTTTCATTATTCGTAGTTGATTGATAGCTTGCACAGACTCTCAGGCAAGTTGTTGGAATTCATCAGGGAACTTAGCAAGGTTACCAGCTGTAAACCCAATATACACAAGGCAACTGCATTTTTATATACTGGTACATTTGGAAAATTTAATTAGATAAAGCTATCATTTATGATAGTAATAACATATAAGGAAATTATGTCTGCTTTTCCAAATTGAAGCTTGAGATTTAAAGCATTTCCAATAAAAATACCAACATGGTTTTTTCATGGAAGTTGGCAAGCCGAGTGTAACAGTTATGCGGAAGGGCGGAAGTCCAGGGGTAGCCGAGAGCCTGGGAGAAAAAAGGGCAGAGGGAGGGATTTGCCCTCCTAGCCATCACGCCTCATTATAAAGCAATACTAGTGAAGACGGTGAGGTGTTAGCACAGGGATAGACAGGAAGACCACCGGAAAAAACGGCCCTGAGCACGTTTGGAAACTTGGTCAAATGACAGAGGTGGCAATCACAGGAGAGTGGGGAAGCACTCGTGTGCTCGATGATTACCCACATGGCAAATCGATGAAATCAGAGCTCTCTGTCATTCCGTGATCAAAACCCAGTCTGGGTAGACCAAGGACCGAAAGGGAAATGGTAAACCATTCAGCCTTAAAAAAATAAAACAGGCTGTCTTGGAGACCTCAGGGTAGGGAAAGATTTTTTTTCTTTTTTAATTTTATTTTAATCATTGTTCAAGTACAGTTTTGTCCCCTTTACTCCCATTCCAGCCCACCCACCCATCCCTCCCCATGTCCCTCCCATTACCACCCTCCCCCTAGTTTTCATCCACGCGTCCTTTAAATTTGTTCCTGTAAACCCTTTGCATTTCCCCCTGAAACTCCCTCTTTCCTCTCTGGTCACTGCCAGCCTGTTCTCTATTTCAGTGTCTTTGACTATATTTTGCTTGTTTCTTTGTTTTGTTGTTTAGGTTCCTGTTAAAGGTGAGATCATATGGTATTTGTCTTTCACCGCCTGGCTTATTTCGCTTAGCATGATGCTCTCCAGTTCCATCCATGCTGTTGCAAAGGGTAGGAGCTCCTTTCTTTCTGCTGCATAGAATTCCATTGTGTAAATGTACCACAGTTTTTTGATCCATTCATTTACTGATGGGCATCCAGGTTGCTTCCAGCACTTAGGAAAGATTTCTTAAGCAGGACACAAAAGTGCAAGCCATCGAGGGGAAGACCACTGCTGCTGCTGCCTTAATTAAGAGCGATTGTAGGGCTCTGGAAGAAGAGTGAGAATAAAAGCTCCAGACAGGAGAAAGCGTTTGTAACACATACCCCCCCCAAAAAAAAGATTATTGTCCAGAGTGTATAAATATCTCCTGGAAATCACTGAGAAACTGTTAAACCCCACAATATACAAAGAAGGATGACACAGATAAAAATATATGAAAAATGCTCAATTTCATTGTTAATCATGGAATGTAAATTAAAATGAGGAGGGGATCCTATTTCATGTCACCAAACTGACAAAAATAAATAATTCAGACAATATCTTGAATGAGGAGCAAAACACTATTGATGGAAGATTAATTAGTGCTTTGGGCAAGATTGGGCATTATCTAGAAAAGCAAAAGATGTACAATTCCACGATGACCCAGAAATCCCACACTGTGCCCCCAAAAAAAGTCTGCCCTGTGAGGCCAGAAGACCCACGCAAGGACTTCCCTTCCATTTTAAAGGAATTTATTTCTAGCAGAACTGTTGCTAATGACAAAAACCTGGAGACAACACAACTACCCCCCCCCCCGGGAGAAAATGAATATGCACACTGTGCCCCATACAGTGAAAACTAATGAATGTGTTAATCTGGAAAAAAAGAGCTCAGCAATGACCTCGAGTGAAAGGAGCCATTCACAAATGAACACACACCCAGGGGCTGCATGTACATAACGTTTGCAAACATGAGCACATCAAACAAGGGCTACGTTTATATGCCGAGATGTTTCTGAAGTGAGCCTCAAAATAGGTACACAGCTAGGCGAGGCTGGCTGTCTATCATTTTTGGCACGAGGACTCTGACCTGCTTCTCGGAGAGATGAGAGGGCTGCGAGTCAGGACCTCAGGCAGCTGAGCCCTGCCCACGTGCCTTGCTGTCCCTTGGTGGTTTTCGGTAATAACTTTATGAAGTCCGGCTGGGCTGGCTGAGTGTGCCCATCCTGACAGAGGGGGCTAGTTAACGGTCTCTGTGTTTAGTTTCCAGGGTCGAGCCAGGCCAGGCCCTGTTCTAGGCAGGGACGCCTAGGGGTTCCCAAATTCAAAATATGATGGCTTGATGTGAATTTACTGTCGTTCAAACCAACCACCCAGGTTCCAGGGTTCTTTATCTTGCCTCTACAGCACACAGATCTGATAACTATTTTTATTTAAGACTAGGACACAGACTGAGAGGTATGCCAGGTAATCTTCTGGTGCAAGCACACTGAAAGTCGGTCAGGCTGGTCCTGCCCATCTGTAGTCATGGGGAGACACAGTGTCATGTCTGGGCAGGGGTTCTGGGACAGGCGGGCTCCAGCTGCTCCTGCTTCCTGCTGAGGGGCTCGGGCACCTGCCTCTGCCCCACCACTCCTGGCCAAGGCAACTGTCTGGTGAGCCACTGAAGGGGAGGAGGGCAGTGACAAGGGAAATCGAGGGAGGACAGGTAAGGAGGGAGGCAAGGGGGGAGTATTAGGGCAGGGCACTTGGGCAGCCCGACAACGAAGCTCTTTGGTCCCCCGCCCCCGAGCCAGGGCTACTTTTGAAATACACTGAGGTCTTTTCCAGCAAGTCCCAAGACAGACCCACCATTCATCCCAGCAGAGCTTTTTTTTTTTCCTTGAAGAAAATAAACCATTCATCAGCCAGCAGTGCCTGGACCGTGGGCTGAGGAATACGGTCCAATGGGCAGGCCCTTCTTCGCCCACGGAGGCCCACGCTGTCAGGAGGTGACATCAAGGCCTAAAAATAGCCTCCACCTCACCCCTCCACCCTCCTGGGCCCTTGCTTTCCAGGGACTCCCTCCTCATGTTGACTTGGTCTGAGACAGGGTGGGGATTTCTGGAAGAATAACATTTCTACCCTGGGCTGCTTTTTCCTTCTGAGGAAGGCACCTTGAAAACACTTGTCTTTATTGAAACATTCAGTAAGAAAAGGTGATTTCTATGACGTGTGAACACCTGATTCAAAACTGAACTCAATCAGAGGCCAAGTTCCTATCAGTGGTGTGAAGTGAGCCCCCCCCACACACACACGCACACACAACTGTGTGAGAGTATACCTTTAAACCTTTTCTGATTTCATAGGCAATGGGCTTAAAAACCATAATGTGGAAGTGATCATTGGGTTAAAATATGAAAACGTGTACAGCGAGGCCTTGATGCCACTCTGTTCCATGTCGTGTTGTTGTAATACTCCTTTACTTCCTCATCCACGCCGCTGTCAGTGGACACGGAGCTCGTTTCCGTGCCTTGGCTGTTGGTGCTGCAAGTGAACGTGGGGGCGCAGTAACTCTCTGGGGCAGTGATTTTGGTTCTTTGGATGTGATAGATCCAGAAGTGGGATTGCTGGGTCATATGATGATTCTCTTTGTAATTTTTGAGCAGCTCCCATATTGTCTTCTGTAGTGCCTGCATTAGTTTAAACTCTCACCTGCTTTCTAAAGGAGGGATTAGAGTCACCATTCCCTCCCCGTACACCTGCTGCATAGGTAGCTGTGCCCAAACTCTAGACAGTGGACTTGCTTGCATGTGTGTCACTAATGGGCCATTCCAATAACTTTCCCAGAACAAGACAAGAGAACATGTTAGAGATATCAAATTGGAAAGGAAGAAATGAAATACTACTATTTACAGATTCTATGATACACCAGACAATACAAGAAAACTGACCAAAAAAAAAGAGACCTCAAACAATTTGAATATTTAGTAAGGTAGCAGGCTACAGTATTAATAAACAATAATAAGTCAGAAGATAAAACAGGAAAAAAAGGCCCCATTTATAATTGGAAACACAGAAAAAAAGATAAACTTAACCCCAAAAGCTCAAGGCCTACAGGAAGAAAAATTGAAACAGTTCTGAAGGAAACAAGAAAATTTTTGAAGCAATAGAAAGACGTACTATGCTGTGATATTTCAATATTTTCTAATCAATTCATATATTTAACATTATATCACTATAAATACAAACAGGACTTTTTTTCTGGACTAGACAAAA
Organism: Tonatia bakeri; assembly: GCA_004024845.1. Classification (NCBI taxonomy): domain Eukaryota; kingdom Metazoa; phylum Chordata; class Mammalia; order Chiroptera; family Phyllostomidae; genus Tonatia; species Tonatia bakeri. The sequence continues at coordinate 354,518 of PVIA01000515.1, read as the reverse complement.
TGACTCTGAAGTCCTCGGTAAAAACTGAAGTAGGGAAAATTCTGGAAAGCAAGAGCAATGAGTGGTAGTCACAGATGTAATGAAGTCTCAAAACATTACATTGTATGGTGCTAGTATATAAATAACAAGACAAACTCATGTAGCAACAGAAAGTCCAGAAGTCATCTCAAATACACAAATGAATTTGGCATATAGTAAATTTGCAAAATCAGTGGGAGCAACATGAACTTGTAAATAAAAGTATCATCGCAACTGGGTAGGTTGTCTGGAAACCGTTATAGGCCATACCTCATGTCACACCCCCGGACACTTCTCAAAGAGATCAGTAACTTCAATACAGTGACCAGACAAAACCTATCAGGAAACAAGGAAGAATTCACTGATAACGTCAGAATGGGTAAAACCTTTCTAAAATGATTCAAAATCCAGATGTCATGAAAAAAAATTTTTTTTTTATTTTTTAAAAGATTTTATCTATTTATCTTTAGAGATCGGGGAAGGGAGGGAGAAAGAGAGGGAGAGAAACATCGGTGTGCGAGAGAAACATCTGTGGGTTACCTCTTGCACGCCCCCACCTGGGGACCCAGCTTGCAACCCAGGCACGACCAGAAATCAAACCTGCGAACTTTTGGTCCACGGGATGGTGCCCATCCCACTGAGTCACAGGTGCAGGGCAAAAAAGAAAAAGATTACATTTTTAAAACATTTTCAATTATTGATTGTTAGAGAGAGAAAGAAACATCGATTTTTCTTTTTGTCCCACTTATTTATGCATTCATAGTATGTGCCCTGACCTGGGATTAGACCTGCAGCCTTGGCCTATTGGGACGATGTTCTAACCAAATGAGCTACCCGGCTAGAGTTTACACTTTTTTACTTTATAAAGACTTGGCTTTCTTTTGCATCCCAGGCTGGTGGAGTAGAATATAAGCTCTGTCTTGCCCCTTTTCCATGTGCAACCATCCACATACGGTGTTTTCAGCTGCATTAAGGAAAGAGAGGCAATGGAGAAGACCCCAAAACATGCCATAGTGAGGTCTTCAGATTTTTCAAGCACTTCATTTCTTAAGAGGGTGAGAACCACATTGCTAAACCGCCAAAATCGGCTGCAAGCTTTTCTGGTAGCAGCCCTCTCAAACAGCCGGAATCTGGTGTCCAGTGCGTGAGTGTGAAAAGCAGCCAGGAGATGTGGTCAGGAATCTTCAATCCTGGCCACACATCAGAACTGTAAGAGCTTGTGGCATGTTTACAAGTCCTCACTGCTCAGGCCTCTTCCCCCAGAAATCCTGGTTCAGTGGGGCTGGGCTGGGGCCCAGCGAGTGGCTCAGATGTCCGGCCAGGGTTAGAAACCACCGATGTTGGCTTGTCCCTATGCTGTCCCTACACTGTCCCTAGGGAGCTGATGGCCTTTGGCAAATCGCTTTACTTCCCTGGACTGCAGTTCCCTCATGTCCAAATAAGAACTCGGACTGGAGGGCTCCGAACCTGGCTGCGAGTCGGTAACTGCCGGGGAGAAATTCCGATTCCTGAGTCCTGCTCAGGCTCCCTGAGTCCGAGCCTTTGGGCCCGGGGCCCGGGGACCTGTATTCTTAGACCATTACATGCACGACATAAATTTTACTAATTTTCCTTGTACGGTTGAGTGCCGTTAAGTACATTCACATTGTGTAGCCCTCACCCAGAGCTTTTGCAGTTGCAACACTGAAACTCTGTGCCCGCCGAACCACAGCCCCCGGCTCTCTCCTTCCCCTGCCCCCAGCACCACCGTTCTGCTGTCTGTCTGGGTGAACTTGACTGCTCTGGGTACCTCGCCGTAACTGGATTCATCAAGTATTTGTCTTTCTGTGACTGGCTTATTTCATGTAGCATAATGTTCTTAAGCTTCATCCGTGTTGTAACAGGTTGCAGAATTTCCTTCCTTTTTGAGGCTGGATAATATTACATTCTATGTATTTTGCCTGTCCATTCATCTGTTTAAGGACATTCCAGCTGCTTCCATATTTTAGCCCTTGTGAGTAATGTTGCTGTGAATCAGGTAAACAAATATTTCTTCAAGATTCTGCTTTCAAGAATCTTGAGGCCTTGAGTGGGTGGGTCACCCACAATCTTTTAGGTGTGTACCCAGAACTGGAACCGCTGGGTCGAATGGTAGTGCTGTTTTTGATTTTTTGAGGAACTACCACGCTGTTTCCCATAGTGCCCCACTGCACCAACCTGCATTCCCACCCATCGTTCATGAGCGTTTCCCTTTTCTCCGTGTCTTCACCAATCCTGATGTGTGTGAGAAACCTGTGTTCTTAAAAAGCTCCCCAGGAGATTTGGTACAGTGATGGGGAAGGGACCACTGGACTCAGCGGTGACTCAAGTCCCTTCTAGTTTCCTGAAAGTGCCTGAGTTCACGTATCAAGTGAACTCACATGGCTAAGCCTTACGGAGTACCAGGGATTGCCACGATCTGCCCGCATGGGCTGTTAGTTTGCGATCCTGCTCTAGTGTTTTAGGTAGGAGCCCTTTTTCTCCGTGTGCTGACTTCAAATTGCTGGCGTCAGTGTCTGGCACGTGACAGATGGCTCACAGACGGAATGAGTCAGTGAGTGAACAAATTAAGTCCTCGAGGCAGAGAACATGCTGTCTGCTGCCTCTGAACCTGGCACTGTGCCCAGCAGAAGTGCTGGGGGCGTGGCCAATACTAGGAGGTATTTGAATGTGGAATAGACATGTGTCTGTCCATCTGTCATTTTTGCCAGTAAAGAGGTTGGCACACTGAGGAGGCCGAGTACAGTGTGGGCCCCTGGTGGCAATGGTTGGGTGTTTTTCTTGCACGAGTATTCTTGGTCAAGGCAGAGCCTGTGTGGGCAGCATCAGAACACATGGGGTCTCAATGAGCTGTGCGTTCCTCTTTCTTGTGCGTGGGAGCTGCCAGGGCTAGCCAGCTGTTGGCAGGCAAGAGAAAGGGGCACCCTGGAGTGGATCTATCATCCTGGGACCCTCCTACACAGCATGGCCTGCCCTGCTGGGGTGCCGCTGCCACCTTTGCTTGCCACTGTCTCGGGGGAGCTGGAGCCAATGCCGGCTGCGGGGCCCAGAGAAGCAGGGCAGGGAGACTGTTGTCTGTCCTCTGGAGTGTTGAACAGGCTGTAACATCAGGGAAGCCCTCCGGCCTGGGCCGCAGGCACGGAGAAAGCAGTCATGAGGTCTCCTCACCCTCACGGCCCCCCTTTTGGGTGCTCCCTGACAGGGACAGGGCATCAGGTCTGTCACAGCCCCTGTGCTCAGTCAGGTCCCAACTCTTAGGTGCTCCCGTGGTTACAAATCAGATCTTCCCTGGCAGCAGACTGTCTTAGAGTTTGCAAATCATATTTACATGCCATGTCATATTTAATCATACACAGAGGGTTGTTTATTAAATCTGCAGGGTGGTGAAATAAGGAAGCATATTTCTTTAATGACCTTGGATGGGAGCATCTATGTTTTCTACTCCCTCAACCCGCTGATGGCCGGCCCCGCCTTTCCCCTCCCCTCTTCCACACACAATGTTTATTAGAACAGCAGGCTCTTATGGCTGCTTTGACACTGAGTCTTGTCCTGGAAGTTGGCGACGATTGAACTGGTGAATTGATTTAAAAATCAGGACGCATTGAGGGGGAGGTCATCAGAGACAAACATATATACCTATAGAATGAAGAACCTTACGTTCACAACAATAGCTGACATCCGTATAGTGTTTGCTCAGCACTGGCTTTTGGAAGCGCTTTGTGTCCCACAGAGGAGCAGACAGAGGGTGGGTGAGTCACCCACGGTCCCCCGGCTGGTGGTGCACAGTTGTGTCTTCTCCATCCCCCCTGCTTTCTCAGTTGTCTCTGTGGGTCTCCTCTATTCTCCAGTCCCTACTCCTTGCTCCCAGCACTTAAAAGAAAAACAGGGGCTAAAGTCCCATACCATAAAATTGGTGTGTACATCTGAATGTGTACAATTCAGTGGCATTTAGAACATCCACAATGCTGTGTAACCATCACCCCTCCCTCGTTCTAGAAGGAAACTGAAAGGAAAAGGAAACCCTGTGTCCATGAAGCAGTCACTCCCCATTCCCCCTGCTTCTCCCCCCACCCCCAGTCCCTGGCAACCACTAACCTACTTTCTGTCTCTATAGATTTGCCTATTCTGTGCATTTTATAGAAGTAGAATCATGTGATATGTGGCCTCCTGTGCCTGGTTTCTTTCACTTAGCATAATGTTTTCAAAGTTCATCCATGGGGTAGCCTGTGTCTATACTCCATTCCCTTTCATGGCTGAATAGTATTCCATTGTGCGGAGAGAGCCACGTTTGTTTATTCAGTCCTCCATTTGTGGGCATTTTGGGGGGTTGCTTTCATTGTTTGGCTGTCGTGAATATACTGCTATGAACATTTGTGTACAAGTATTTGTCTGAGTACCTGTTTTCAGTGCTTTTGGGTGTATACCTAGGAGTGGAATTGCTGGGTCACATGGTAACTTTATGCTTGACTTTTTGAAGAAACTTCTAGCACTTCTGAGTGGACTAGGTCTCGCCTTACTCTAAGAAGACAGGAGCATGCTGGCAGGACAGAAAGTGTGAGCCCGCCTTCTCTGTCACCCAGAGCCAGCCCTGTGGCGCCCTGCCGCAGCCGTAGCAGGGAACAGGACTGCACTGTGGACAGAAGCCCAGATGCCAGGCAGGGTTGCTCGGGTTGCTCGGGCTGTCTCAACAAAGTGCTGCAGACCGCGTCGCTTAAACAATTTGTTTTCTCACAATTCTGGAGTCTGAGATCAAGGCGCTGGCAGGGTTATCTTCCTCTGAGTCCTCTCTCCTTGGCTTCCACAACAGACGGCCGTCTTCTCCCTCTGTCTCCAGATGGCCTTCCTTCTGTGCTTGTCTGGGTCTTAATCTCTTCTTCGAAGGACATGGTCATACTGGATCGGGGCCCATTCATTTGGCCTCATTTTACCTTAACTTTTGTCTCAAGGCCCTATCTTCAAATGTGGTCACATTCTGAGGTACTGGGGTTAGGACTTCAACATGAGTTTTTGGGAGACACACTTCAGCCCATAACAGATGCTGTGAGACCTGTCACAGTATTTGGAGTTGGAAACCCAGTTTCAGCCCTGCCAATAAATAGGTATGCAAATGAGGGACATAACCTTTCTAGCCCTTAGTTTTCTCAGCTGTGAAAGGAAGAGAGTAATACCAGTCTTGAAAATCAGTAAACATGAGGTGAACTATATTAGTGTTTCTAGACCTATGTTCAGCCCAAAGTTGATGCTGGTAACTTGGATTTTTGTCCCTTCACGTCTCTGGTACATTTCACATCTCCTTGTCCTTGGTGAATACATTTAAAACACAGATCCTTCCCATGAGGCAAATGAAAGCATCTGTAGAATGATGTCTTCATGTGATGTCCTCATGAATCTCTTCCATGACTCTGGGACAGAGTCATCAGCCAAACTCAAAGCATTTTTTTGTATATAGAGACCACTAGTAAGTCATGAGTAATTCTGCTGTGAATATAGGTCATCCATAAAAACGGTACTTTAAAGTTTTGCTTTGAGAGCTGAACATGTCTGTATATGAGGAAAAACTAGTGGGGAGTCAGCCTGCACCCCTGCACCTGCATCGTCTCTGTCCCCACTTCGGCCAACCCAGCCAGGCACTCCCTACCTTTCCCCAGGATGCCTGCTGTAGCCTGCTAACACACGGCTCTCCCAGCTGCTAGCGCCTCTGCCTTCTGAACTGGGTTACACACAGTTTTATCTTCCAGAAGTATAGTTCTTACCACACCATTCTGTCACGTGAAACTTCATTAGCTTTCCCATTGCCAAGTCTAAACTCCTTGTCATTCTACATAAGGCCTCAGCCTGCACCCCCAACCTGGTTTTCTATGTTCCCTCTTCTGCTTCTTGTGCTCCAGCAAATCAGGGCTTATTCCCCTTTCCTTGGCAGTGACCTTGTTTCCCTACCTCTGTGCATTTGCTCTCTGTTCCTCTGTATCAGCTAGAAATGCATTAAGCTGCCAGTAACATAAATGCTAACTAACAATGACTTAAACAAGGAAGACATTCAGCCATTCACACAAGTCTAGAGGCGGGCAGTTCAGGGCTGCTGTAGCAACTCAGCCCTGTCATCAAAGACCCAATCCCAGTGAATCCTTATTTTCTGTTATCTTGGTATACTGGCTTATTGCAGTATGGTTGCAAAGTGTCTGTTATATCCCCATGTATCACATCCATGTTCAAGGTAAGAAATGGATTTACCTTTTGTCAAATAATAAAACCACTTTCAGAAGCCTCCATAATCTTCCTCTAAAGTTTCATGTTCAACGTTGTGTCACATGGCCACCCCTACTCTAGCTGCAAGGGAGGCTGGGAAAGAGAGTAATTTAGTTGGGAAGTGAGCAAGAGAGAAGGGCAGTGGGATGGTGTTGGTGTGCCTACCATCACTGTCAGCCACACCCTTCCTGCCCCTTCCTCCAGGGGGCGCCACTCTCTCAGCCACATGCAAGGAGCCCTTTCCCCTTCCTGCTTCTGATACACTCTCTGTATCTTGATTTCAGCACACACATATTCTCTTACATGGTAATGTACAGTTCTTTTTGTGTTTACCTTCTCTGCTAAACTAGGAACTCCTCAAGAAATGGTTTGCTTAATAGCTCATGAGTAGTGACTTGAGTTTAAAAACTTGCCTTTTGTGTTGCTTGATGAAAACCCTTTATCCTTCCTTTGTGAATATTCTAGGATATAGATGGTTATTATAGCAAACATGTGCATTCTTTCCATTTGCCAAGCATGCGATAATGCCCGTAAGATGTTAGCGCACTGTAAGAACTGAATACGTGCCCGCTGTGGCCACACCCTTCCAGCTTCCTTGCACTCTGGTGAGGAGGTGCCATCGTTAAGCTTGCTTGACAGACAGGGCAGCCGAGGTTTCAGACAGGTTGGCCCTTCATCCCCAAACACCTACGAAGTTGCAGAAGTGGGATTCGAATGTGGGTCTGTCTGAATCTGAGGACTGTGATTTTAACAATTAACTACACTATTTCCAGCCTAGGCTTTCTACATTTCTGTCCTTACCTCCTCCAAAACTGGCAGTTTAATGGAGGTTAGGTTCTTGGGTGCTGACTTATATTCTTCATACCCTCTCCATTCACCTGGTCAGGGGTTTCTGTGCATGGGTCTGGGTGACACCAGAGGAAACCACCAACTCTTAGGAAGTTGAAACTGGCCCAAACAGGCATTGCCTTGGAAGAGCTGGGAACTGTCATTCTCAGTGACCAGGTAAGTCTCACGAGAAAGCCATTCCTGAACAGGCCCAGGAAGCCCATGCCCTATAGGATGGTCCTTGCCAAACCTGTGTCTTCAAACCAGCACTTAGCCTGAGTCAGATCAGTTCAAGCTCCAGTCACAGAGATGGCCTTGGACTTCGCTTCTTTGTCTTATCTGTGGATGATTATTACTTGATTCCTTGTCCCTTGATTTTGTTTATGACAATAGCATTGGATTTCTCCAGCCTGGTTCAAAACCCTCCTTGGAACACAGTTCCCCTTGCCCTTTGGTATTCCTGGTCTCTCAGGCATTGGGTATAATTTGAGTCCAGTGCAACCTCAGCAGCTGGGACCACATGCTGGGACCACATCCTGGCCCCATGGTGGGGCTTCTTCTGGCCTTCTGTGATGGGAGGCCTCAGACCAAGCATCGGGAACGTTAGCCCAGTGAAAGCCTTTGCTAGCTTTAAAAGTCCACAGTGACCTGGGTGAAGCCCTGCTGCCTTCGGCCACTAGCCAGCCCTCACCATTCTTAGACTTTACTATTAAAGCTTAACTGCCTTGACACAATGCCAAACACCGAGTGAAAAGTGAACTATGTGTACACTCTCAGTGTTTTGAGACTCAAATGTTTGGCTCTGAGGGGAACCTTGGCATCTGGGTGCATTAAACACACAGACACCCGAACATCTGGATGGAGAATGAAAAACTCTGCAAACACAAGGACCAGTGGCATTTGCAGAGTGGAACAGAATGGCTGACCGGTCATCAGGCTGTTTCAAGCTGGTGTAGACGGAGCTCAGCACATCTCATGTTCACATAGACTCTGCCTAAAGGCTGGCCCACGTCAGATGAAAGGAAAACGAGGGGTGGAGTCTAATACTGACCTCTCTGGCTCACCTCTCTGCCCACTCCCCCCAGCTCCTGGGCTCAGGGGCATGCGTCGGCTTGCACGGCCCCTGTAACCTGCCTTCTCAGCGCTGGCCTGTCCTAGGAGGCAAAACAACTCCTTTATCCCGACATACCACAGCTACTTAGATGTGGGCATTTAACCTTCTTAAGAACAAAATCCCATGACTCACCATGTCCATTATTATACTGGAAAGAGTGTAGAGTGTAGCCTAGCAGCCTAGTATGCGCAGGCTAGCTAAAAATATCTCATCTACACTGCATCTGTTCTAAAAAACAGACCTCTATTGAACTGATCATTTCCAGGAGTAAGGACCTGTGGCCTAAGGTCAATGGACGTGAACTTGTGCCCATGGCTGTGCTGCTCTGTAATGTTCAGAGTCCTCACTGTGTTTGGGAGGCAATGGAAAGAGAAGGGACTTTGGCATTAAACCAACCTGGACTGAAGTCTTGGGTGATGGCTTTTCTCTGTGACCTTGCTTTCGTTTTGTGTGACTTTTGTTCACCTGTCTACTAGCCTCTGGGCTGTGGTGAGGATTGAATGAGATAAGGTCTGCAGTTGGTTCTTGTCTGTGTCCAGCATGTTCTTTCTTCCCTGCATGTCCACCCCTTATTCCTTCCCTATGTAACATTTATTCTCCACTCCAGGTATGTTGCTGTTGTCCATGGTTTAGGGGGTAAAAGATACACCACCCAGCAGAACATCCACGTTTATATAACACTGTACGAGAAACTCGCGTGTTTTCGTCCTGATGAGATATTCCATGTGCCTTGCTTCCTTCTGCCCTGCCGTTTCCTTCTCGTTCTACCACAAGATGAATTAGATCACCCAGGAAGCACATTCTTTATCCGAAACATCAACACACCCTCTTTCCTTTGAACAGCAGAATCAAAGGAAAGCAAACAAGCAAATCAAAGAAACCCACAGTGCGCGTGTGCATGTGGGCTGGGACGGCCTCGGTGGCCTCTGGTGTGCTTGGCTGTGAGCCCTTCGCCACAGCTTCAGCAGGTTAGAGGCGCTCTCGGGACACCCGCCATCTTCCCTCCCCTATGGGACAGCGCCCCCTGCCTGCACAAACCCGTTACTTTTCTTTCTCAGTTCCAAAGAGCAGGCTCGATGTCTCTCTCAGCTCACCAGGACTCGCCCCCTCCCTGCGCAGACACGTGGTGTGTGCCAGCTGTGTGCTCACCTTGCAATCAGCCTGCTGGTGGGAGCTGCATTCTGGATGAATGTATCCAGTACTGGGCAAACCACAATGATTTTATTAGCCTGAGGCAGAGGGGTGTCTTAAATTTGAGACAGAGATTGCCAAAATAGATCATTCCAATAGCATAAGAGTAAATTCTTGGTTCCTGAGTTTTCAAAATTTAAATAAGGGTTTGTTTGTTTTTTTTCTGATCATTTGTAAGTGGTAAAATAAACATCCCTCTAGCTGTCTGCAGTATGCAGAGGTCACCCGACTGACTGCAAACATACCAGCCAGGCTTTTTAAGTTATGGGCAGGGAACAGCGTTCTGTCTCCCCCACCCCACATTTATCCCTGAGCGCTTCACACTTTCCAAACCAGGGAGAAACCTGCCTTTCTCTCCCGTGCGCACTGGACCCTCTCCACGGGAAAGAGGGCCAGGTGACATCCGATAGATTGGAGAGAAGGGCCCCTGAGCACGGGCCTGTAGCCCCTTCTTGGCCGAGGAAGCTCAAGGGCTCAGTCAAACACTCACTCCATGAAGCGTTCTCAGACTGTGCTCGTGCTGGAATGTTTTCCCTGTCTGCCATCTCACATGACCACGTACCTGCTGCCCCTTTACACTGTCACACTATATAGAGCTAAACTTGAACTTCCAGTTCCTCCCATTGCAGGGTTGGAGAGGGGCAGGCCACTGGAGCCTCAGGGCCCTAAGTCTCAGTGTGTCTCTGGCCCACACCTCAGCTGCCCAGATGGGACCACAGCTGCTTATTCGGCTGCCATAGTCTCATTCACACCAGCTGAGTGCAATTTCCAGATGCTGGCAGGAAGGGAGCCTCCTGCCTCTCCACATGGGTTTTTCAGCACCTGACTTCTCCCTGCCCACCCCATGCCCAGGTGCAGCTGCCCTCCAACAGAGCAGCCCCAACGCTGCTCTCCTTGGGAGCCCTTGGGCCCACCACATCCGTGCCCCTCAGGGGCTCACCATTTAGCCCCTGCACTTACCAAGTTACTCTTCCAGACAAGGAGCTTCCTCTAAAGAGAAATTTTGGTGGCAGCTATTTAAGATGCCAGTCTTATCCCCAACGGCACTTCTGTTCAATGGTATGCATGCTACCCCACAAAGGTGGGGTGTAGTTACGTGAGGTCGTTGGGGGTTCCATGCTGCTGCCACTGACTTCTGCTCACAGAAGGGGGTCCCCTACCCCCGGGGGACTTAGATGTTACCAGGACGTTGCTCATGGCAGACCTGGGCAGCGCATCCTGCCTCCTGGACCCCTCCCGTGGAAGGGCCCCCTTTCTTCCCTTTGGAGTACTCCTTGTCCCTCCGGAGTCCTGAACATTCTCCACTCCTGTTTCCAGTGGCCACCGTCCTTCCTCAGGCCTCTGAGGAGAAAAATCTTACTCTTTCTCTTAGGTGGACGTGACTGTGGTCTTTGGGCTTTGTTTCTGCTTCGGTGTACCGTGGGGAAGAGGAAATGGCCCGGGGTCATAGGTATCAGAGGAGCGGCGGGAAGTACGCACACGGCCACAAGAGGGCGCAGAGGCTGCGCACCTCCCGAATCCGGGGTCCCATCCGCAGCAACAGGGGTGTGTTTGAGGTGCAAAATGGGGTTTGCACCCTGAGGAAAATGCTGGGCTCTGCTTTTTCTCACTCAGGAGGGCATGGCTGTGCGGAGAGACTGATGTGCTTTCAGCCCAAAGGATCACAGTTTGAATCACCCTAGTCTGTCACTATTTCACGGACTGGCGCTGGACTAGTCTCTGAACATCTCAGAGCCCCGGTTTCCTTATTTATGAAAGGGAAACGACAGCATCTCCTTTACAGCGTTGCTGCGAGAGAGGCATGACATCTGACTTCAACTGTCTGGCATGTATTAGGTGCTCAGTAAATGCGTTTTTCCCGGGAGGGTTGTGTTGTTTGCAGTGGTTGCCAAGCTCACTCTTGGCCCTTTTCAAGGGGAAAAAAAAATTCAGGGCCTTCCAGAGCTTCTGAGGGTGTATGTAGTGGAGCCTGAAACAGGTACAGTCATTCCTCTTGGGCCTTCATTGAAGATAATGACAGATTTATCCGGAGGTGTGGCCTGTTGGCCATCCCAGGAAGTTATATATAGTCTTAACGACAACTTACTGAGTGCACGCCGGATGGTAGGCACAGTTTTAAAGGCACCTCCAATGTATCATCGCTCCGGCAGAAAACAGCTCTTCCCAGAGCCCATTCCTGCGATTCTGTGTCTTTGTACAAAGATGAAGAGATAACTTTCCCCTGCTTCCCAGCCCCCTTCTTGGCATTGCCTGGGGCTTGTGGAGCTCTTTGGGTCCCCAAATGCAGCTCGTTTCCATTAGCTCTTCTGTCCCCCTTGACCACTCACTTGCCTCTGAGCATGCTCAGGAGATGCCAGTCCTTCGTACGGGTCTTGAGCTGGCGGTGCGCGGGTGCTGCTCGCAGCTGCTGACCAGAGTCGGCGGTGCGTGTCTCTCCGCAGCGTGGCACCGTGGCGTCACCCCGGCCTTTGAAACCGGCCAGGAGGGGAGCATTTGCGGCAGGGAGACCAGCTGAGGCTACAAAATGGGCTGCCCCCCACCCCACCCCGTGGGCGTGCTTTCCCACCTCTCCTCGGGCGTGCTCCCAGCAACCTTACGGCTGGCCCGCACACTTGCAGAGAAACGCTCAACAAGGTGTTTCAGACTTGAATGGAGGAGCTTGTAGGAAACCTTTAATTCACAGACATGCTTTCAGTGGAGGATTTCAGGTAGGCAGACTCTGCTTCAGGAAGACAAGTAACTGCTCTTCAAAACGAAGCTGAAAGGTACCCTCTAGGGACCAGGTACATCTTAAGCGTTACCTCCGGTACCTGGCAACAGCTTAACACGCTCAGGGACACCTACCGTTCCTTATAATGCATGTCCCAGTGTAGTCTAGAAATTAAACAAGAGAGCACAGACCGAGCAGAGAAACCTGGCAAACTCAAAGAAAAAAAATGAGTTGGCCTAGTCTGAACTTCACTGTTTGTACACACGATGGCGCTCTCTTCTCAGGAGAGGGGACAATTAGAAAAATGCTAACCTCAGCCCACTGCCGGAGAGCAGGACTCATCTGCTTGTTAAGATCTACGTGCGGCATTAGGGCAATTTGTTTTGAGCTGAGCCACGTTAAGGTCAAAGTCACTGACCTGTTACCTTACAAAGGTATCTCTGGATCATATGAGCCAGCATTAATTGCCTCCACTCCTGGGGGAAGGGGAGTGGACAAATGCAGCCCTATGGCAAGCCCTCCTGCTGGGAGTCTTAGGTTCATAGATGAAGGCCGGGAAATTATTACTGATCCCCGCCTTCATGAATAACCAGAGGGATCCTTGGGCTCCACTCAGAAGACAAAGAAGGTGTCAGAGACCTCTTGAATTCCTGGTTTCCTCCCGCTCTCCTCACCTCTGCTCCCCCTACTCTCTGTACCCCACCAGTTTGCATCCACAGTTAAATCCCCACTACAAGAGGCAGGGATGAGAGGGAACAAATGTTGCTCTGATAAGTTACAGGCACGGTCCCTGGTCACGCTTCCGGCATGACACAGGTGTAGGCACCGACCAGTCCACTGCAGGGCCTCCCTGTCATCTCCTCCTACTTCCCAGTGTCCCGTCACCATGGCTACCTTGCAGGCCAGGCACTGGGGTTCCCGTGCTCCGAGGCAGTTACCAGACCTAGGCACCCCAGCCCAAGGCCAAGCTCTTTCCTTCGACTGTTTGGGTCACAGATGCTGGCTCTCACTCTCTGACCCAGACTGGGACAGCATGCGTGGAAGCCACTCATGCCACTGCCACCGATCTGGCTAGTGTTGCCTCCAGCTGTCACCTCCGGTATTGTGTGCTGAGCTTCCTGCTGTGTATGGCCCCTCCTCTCTTCCCCGGTTCTCTGAGCCGAGCCCTGCTCTGGGAGTCCCCCCTGGAGGCAGTCATTCTCTTGGGCTCCTCCTGTCATGTGCCCATGGCTTCCAGCTCCCGGGCATTTCTCGTGCTCTTCCCCAAGCCCTTTGCTTCAGTCATCCCCCTCGGGCTTTCCTCTGCCTCATCAGGAAACCAGGAGCCTTCCTACTCTTCCCACTCTGCTCTCAGCACGGCCCTTTCAGTAGGAATCAGCCCACGGAACTTCAGGAAAGAATCGCTCACCACTCTGAAGTTTTAAGGAGGCTGCAGACACACCGCGCATGTTGGGTGGTGCCACATCTCAGAGTCAAGAGTAGAAAGCACACAGTGCTTTCATGTTCTAACCTCTGTAGGCTCTGCCAGTGACACAGGTGGGTTAAGATCTCACATTACCTCACCCCAGCTGCTCACGATCAAGCCCTTCTGCTCCCAAGTGAAGTCTCACCATGGCCGCTCAAAGGGAACAACCACGTACAGCCGCCAACATTCCTTGCCACCATCCATTCCTCCTCCTGCTTACATTTCAGGAAGGCCAGTAGCTGGAGAGGCATATAAAGTCAGGTGAGAGTGTATTTAGGGTGAACACAACATATTTGAACATTGAAGGCAAAGGTTCAGCTTTTCCTTTCCGAAGGTAAGGAAAGCAAAAGTATTTGTGATCACCTGTGGGGAAGACCAAACGAACCACCCTTTGCCCAAGCTTTCCCTGAGCACAGGTGTGGGGAAGGCAAGCGAGGAGGCCAGCCTGAGGCTCCTCAGTCTTTTTAACACTCAAGACTCCCTGCTCCTGGTGACCGGCTTCTACCATTCTCTTCGCAGTGCTGCCATGGCCGTTTCCTTCCTCCCTCTAAGGTCTGGACCTGTTCTTGGGATTCCAGTCTCTCCCAGCCTTTCCTCTTGCAGGCGCTGGGTCAGACTGACGTCATTGAAGATCCAGTGAATGCCCTTTGCCCTGTAGCATTGCAGTCCCCACCCCCTCCGACTCTAGGACGTGTTGATAGGGGACTCCAGACTCGAAAATTTTAGCTTAAGGTAAAAAGCTGTAAGTCTAGCAAGTAATGTGTATGTTAACCTTTTGTTTCAGAAGCTATAGATAAGGCCTATCCTGGCTCCTGGGAAAAACAGCCGACCTCCTGGGGCACTGATAGGGGATTACCTCCTGGGGACATCTGAACCTTTGTTCCAGGAAGAGCAGAGGACCACCCCTCCCCCTTGGGATCAGCTAACTGCCCAGGACAGGGATGTGGCAGCTTCTGAATCTCAAAGCCCTCACCACACCTTGTTTGTCCTCCCCCACCCCCTTATAAAAGATCCGGCCAGGAAGGAGAAGGGAAGACGGTTTGTTACGGTATGAACCCGCCATCTTCTTGGATCGCCAGCCATCTGAATAAAGTGCCCATAAAGATTCGATCACTGTCATTGCCTATTGGGTTTGGTAGTGACAGGCAGCCTGGATGCCGGTGTCTTTTCCAGTTACAATGTGACCTACTGTGGCCAATGGGACCAGAGCACATTGGATGACCTCATAGACTCACAAAAGACTTGTTTGCTTTCTTCATCTTCAACCCCTGCTTATGGGAACACACCTGGACTAGCCTCCTGGTGGATGAGAGACCATATGGAGTGGAGTGCGTCATTTTGGACTGGCTGGCCCCCCGCTGACCAGCCAGACACAAGCAAGCCTGCTCAGATCAGCGGGAAAGCCCAGCCAGCCCACTGACGCCCGAGCAAAAACAAATGTTTGCTGCTGTCCTACTCTAGGGTTTTCTGGTTGTTTATTATGCGACACCATGTGGCAGCAGACACCTGGTACTGCCACCGAGTGTTTGTGCCATCAGCAGGGTCACCTGTGGGATTCTGGGGGTGACTGGCTTGCTGGCCTCTTTCCTCATCTGTCTCTGTCACTGTAGGCTGGCGGGAGCAAGCTGGGAAAACATTGAGAGATTCTGGTGACCTATTTTAGTTAAAACAGAACAAAGCAAAAACAGACTGGAGACCATGGCTTTCTGAGTGAGATCTGTGTGGGAATGGCATCATCTGAATAGCTCAGTTGGTTGGAGCGTCATTCTGATTCGCCAAGGTTGTGGGTTTGATCCCCGGTCAGGACACATACAAGAATCAACCAATGAATGCATGAACAAGTGGAACAACAGATTGATCTCTCAGATCAATCAATTTTAGAAAATTATGCGTGACTGTAAAGAGGGACTTCTGTCATTCTTGCCCGGTCTCCGTTATGGACGGCCCCTGGTAACTAGTCTTTATGTCGCCCATCTAGCTGAGGACGTGAGCATCTCCCACTCATGGGGCTCGCTGGGTGACTCTGGGCGTGTCACGGTGGGACAGCATTTGCTCCAATGGAATGAAGGTTGACCCACCAGGGCCGCATGCCTGGGTTATCGCAGTAACTCCTCATTGAACTCGTGTCCAGACCAGTCCCTCCCGGCTGCCATTGCCAGGCTGATCTGTCCCCGAAACCACTTTGCTTCTGAATTCTCTCTTCTCTTCCCAAGGAAACACTGTACTTCCCCCTTGGCCATCTGGACTAGGCCTAAAGCCAGTCTGCTGGAGTGGCCCTGCAATCTGCCCCAGTGGAGTTACTCACTCCCATCTCCACGGTCTCCTCTTGCCCCTGTGGCCCCTGTGCCAGGCTCCTGAAGCCTGTCCCTCACTCCCACCCTCCTCCCACCTGCCCCACCTCACACTCCACTGCACCGACTTGGAGCCTCCTGACCCTTCAGGTCGGGGCTCGGCCCTCACCTGGTCTGTGTAGCCTCCTTGGTGACTCTGGAAGACGCTGATGCTTGCCTGTGTGGAGAACCTGTGACGCTTGTCATGAGGAGTGAGTGTCACAGCCGTCCCTTCCCGAAGTGGCCCGCCTTCAGAGGGCGAGAGCCATTGGTCTCCACTCAGAATGGTCCATTCAAAGCTTCCCTTGTACCCGAGGGAACAGCTGCTAAGGTCATCTTTTTCCCACTCTGAAAGCCCAAAGAGGAATAAAGAAAAAGTAAACACTATTCTTTATAATATGATTTTCTAATCTCATGGATGGAGATGGCACCTTGGAGATTCTGAGACAGTGAGGAGATACTTCCTTCCTAGTAGAAGCTCCTGTCTTTGAGAATTAATGTTTGTAATATGGTGCATGTGATGTGAGTGTGCAGTATGTGGTGTGTGTGGTATACGTGTGTGTGGTGTGCATGCATGTGTGTATGGTGTGTGCACATGTGTGGTGTGCATGTGTGTGGTGTGCATGTATGTGTGGGGTGTGTGGTGTGCATGTATGTGTGGTGTGTGTGTGTGTGGTGTGCATGTATGTGCAAACAGGTCTGTTTCCACAGGTCCAACAGTTAAAGGAACAGTCATGCCTGTGAACCACTCAAGTGAGGGGTCACAAAGGCAGTCTGACCTGGAAGATCCTTCTGGACCCACTTGGAGAGCAGGAATTCCAAAGTTGTTTCCACGGGACAGCTCTGGGGGTTTGGGCTTTTGCTGGTGGTCAGTGGCAATCTGGAAGATGTCTTAGGACCCGCCTCTGGACGAAGTGATCTGGATGGGCAATGTATGGAGGGGGGAGGAAATGGCGTGGTGGCCACTTCCAGGGCACAGGGGTTTGGTTTTCCCCAAAAGTAATCGGAGATCCTAACCTGGAGGTTTGATGAATGGGGGTGCTTTGAGGAGAGATGTGGGCGTTCCAGGTCTGGGAGCCAGACTAGGAGCTGAGGGTGCACCCAGGAGGGGCACCTGTGTGGAGGTGTCACCATAGATGCTTTCCCTCTGGAGCCTGGGAAAGTCAGTGTATTTAGTGCTCAGCTTTCCCTTTCTCCTCCAACAGCGAGTTCAACCTTTTACTTGACCTGGTTCTTACGAGTCGAATCCCTGTGCACCCCGGCCTGGAGACACGGGAGATGAAGGTCGGAATGGAGGGTTATGAGTGTAGCTAAGCTCTGTCAGGGTGTTATGCCTTCATCACAATAATTTTTTAACTTAATACTTTTAATTTAGTGAACATGTAAAAATGTTGATCGGAGATCTCTGGAATAACCACCTTGTAACCAAAACTGTCAGGATATTTTCGTGCTTGCTTTGACCCTTTGTACCCAGTCCACCTTGCACTGAGTGAGAGCCACGTGAAGTCACCATGGCTGGGGGAACGGAGGTCCGTGGCTTCAGAGCAGGAAGTGAGGTGGGGAGTGGGGGCACCTCCCAGCGTGCTTTCACATGAGGATCAGTCAGGGCTCTAGAGAGAAGCAGGGCCAGTGGGAGACACGGGGGTTTGTAGAAAGAGATTTGCCACGAGGTATGGGCACACACGAGCACAGAGGTCTGAGAGGTCCCATAATCCGCACTCCACAAGGTGGAGGCTCAGGGAAACCAGGGTGGTGGTGGTGGGGTTGCTCCTGTCCGAACCCAAAGGCCTGACGACCAGGAGCATCAGGGTGCAAAGGCAGGAGCGCACGGATGTCCCAGCTCTGGTTCCTTACCTTTTCTCCTCAGGCCCTGAACGGATGGGACGATGCCCGCCTGCCTGGGTGAGGGTGACTTTTTTTAACTCAGTCCACTGATTCCAGTGCTAATCTCTTCTGGAAACACCCTCGTAGACACACCCAGAAATAATGTTCTATCAGCTGCCTTAGCATCCATCCCTCAGCCCAGCCAGGTCAACCCAGAAAATTAGCCATCACAAGATGTAAGCAGATACATTGTGTGGTTCAGCTGAGCGGAGTACTTTGTAACTTGTGGTTCATTAAAAGCAAGTCTAGTAGCAAATTTACAATAAAGAATTTTTCTGATTCTTGGGAGCATCTGAGATCTCGCTCCCTGGCATATGCTGTCAGTGTGGCTCAAATAAACTCTTATAGAAAAATTTTAAAAAGCACCCAAAAACAAGCAAAAAGAAAGAATTTTTCTTCCCTCAGTCAGGCAGCGATGGGGTTAAATTTAATGCAGACTCTGTATCCCGATGCTAACCGAACGTCACTGGAGTTGGACAGTGTTACAGTGTTATCAGATGATGTACATATTCAAACAGACATTGGAGAGCAGCGTTTGGCAGCTTTTGGTTAAGTGTGAGGTCTGATTATTCTGAACTAGCAGACCAAGCCTTGACACCACGAACACAGTTTTGCACAGCGCTCCTATGCACAGAGGCCCTCTCCGAGTTGGTGTTACAGAAGTCCGACAGCAAGGCTAAGCCAACTAAACAACCAGCCCTCAGGCTATCACTTTCTGTTATTAAACTCAACACCATTCCTTTGGTATCAACAAAACAGCATTGTTAAACTGGTGGCGTTCATGCAAATATGATTGGTTTTTCAGGAATTTTTCTTGCTATCTAATTTGTAAATGTGCTTTGGTATTTATTTATAAATTTTAAAAATTTATGCCAAGTTTCATGTTTATCCATGGGCAAGTAAGGTCATAAAAATTTTAGGTCAAGAGGGAAGGTCCCTGAAATTTTTTTCTCCTTTGAGGGGCTATTCATTACTCTTGTTTGAGAAAAACTGTGATTTGGGGCAAAGATCCTTGGGTTATGTGCACATTGTTGGCATTCTAAATTTGTCTCATGACCTTCTCCAATTAGCTTTACTCACGATGAACTTGGCTCTCCGATCATTCATTGCATAATAAGCATAAGAAGCATTCTTCGGTACGCTCCAGAGCACCTGGCAGAGGACTGGGCATGGAACGGCTGGTCAATACACACTGGCTGGATGGGAGTGGTCTGGGCTCTCCGAGTGGAATGCAATGCACTGGAAACGGGTTAGACAGAGTTGGAGCGAGATGCGTCTTTATCCTGCAAAGCTCCGTGGCCGGGCTGTCAGCTCTGATGGTGGAAGGGCCTTCGCCTTGCCCATGGCGCTAATACCGAGGAGGTGTCCCGCCAGAGCTTATCAAGTAAAAAGGTTTTATTCTCAGTAAAAGGAAGAAAAATAGGAAATAATCTCTTCAGGGTTCTGTACAGGTGCATCCGGGGCATCCATTGCTGCTGTGCACACACAACTACATGTACGCAAACACACACACAGATACACACACATAACTCCTTCTTTCTTTCTTGGCAGGGTCGTGAGGGTCAGAAGTAGAGCACTGCGGTGCGTCTGGCCATTGGAAGCCGTGTCCCCAGAAGGCCTTCCCTGCATCTGGAAATCTGACCCGGCCAGCTCAGAGAGTAATGCAAACCTGGTCACATTTTCTGTGAGTTCTCAAGTGTCTGTAGCCTTCCCGATACAGCCCCCGGGGCTGAATTTCCCCCAGACTAGCCCCGGCTGGCGGAGCATTTCAGAACAAGAACACAGCTCCTGCTGGCAGGGGCTTAATGACAACCCCAGGTGGGCAGCTGGGCTGCTCCGCCTGCTAGGTGTCCAGGGCCCCGCTGTGAGCTCAGGGCCAAGCAAGCCCTGGCGGACGTGCCTGGTGGGAGCATCTGGCTTCTCCCCACTGCTTGGAACTCCAGGGTGGTGAGTCCAGACTGGAGGCAGGCCAAACATGTTGGAGGGTGTGGCCCAGGAATCTGAATGTTCAACCAGATACTACTAAGTTTATTGGGGCTGTCCATGCAGTTGGCCCTTCCCACGTGGCTCCAGCTCTGAGTCCTCCCCTTCCCCGGGGAACTGCCATCTCGAGATGGAAGTGGCCTGGGAACTGGGTTGTGGCCCACTGACCTCCCTCCCCACCAGCCAGTCCTCCTCCCCTGCTCCTGCAGTCTCTCAGGCCATCAAGATTCCAGCTGCTCTGATGTTCAATCTCACTTTCCCGATTTAAACTATCTTCATCAATGCCAAGGCCTTCCCCTCCCCTGCCCGGCCTCCTCCTGCCACCACAGCTGGTGGCTGCACTTCCCTTTCCCTTCGGGCCAATCGCATGCGTGTCCACTGTGGAGAGAGAAGAGTGCTAACTTGCTTCTGCGCTGTCCTATCTCTTGCCTGTGTCATGAGCCATGAGGCTGGTCTAGGTCAAGGGAACTATTACCGACATCAGCAGGTCAAGGGCAAAGGGCCAAGGATGATCCCCTTCACCGGCATTGACTCAGGCAGGGAGGGAGGTTAGAAAGAGGTACATAAGAATTATCTGGGTCCTCACTTCTTTCCGCCACCGCCTTCCTTCCCATCCTCCTGTCCCAGTTACACCGCAGCACCGGGGACCCAACGTGAGTCCAGAAAGCGTGACAGGAGTTGGCTTGGTGGGGGGCACAGAGGGCTGTGCCTTCCCACCCTCAGGCTGGTCTGGCGTACTAGCTGAGCCTCCTTCCCTGGGCCTTCAAGCTGGTGGAGAAAATACATGGTCATGTTACACACGCAGTGTGCTTGTGCCCCTGCCAGTAATGGTTACCAGGCAGAAGGGCAAATAGAGCCACTCCAGAAAAACCTAACCTGCTGACGGAGGGGTCAGGAGACAGCCGGGCGAGGCTGTCCTCCTGGGGGCCGGGACAGCCAGCGAGTTTCCACTTTTAGACCCAAGCAGTTTGCATTTGTCTCTTTTCTGATCAGGTCTACTAGGGGGCTGGATTTCAATGTGCTTTCAACAAAGTAAGCACCTACTATGTGCTCTCCTTTACCTGTGGCCTCTACAAATGGCCACTCATTAGAATCACCCACAGAGCATTTGAAAGATAGTCCCCCCTCCCCCTCAAGAGACTCTGATCTCATCAGCCTGGGATGAGGCCTGGGCATCTGCATTTTTCATTGCAATGCATTTGGGAACCTCAGTCCTGCACCCTGGTAAGTGCTGTGGGGGCACAGAAGTAATGGGACACCACTGTTGCCTGCCAGGAGCTCAGAGTCTAGGTGGGGACCAGCACAGTGGACACTGGTGGCATACTGTTCTACCAAACAGTAAGAATAGTATAGAACCTGCGTGGGAAAAAATAGGGGGGCAGGAGGAGAGAGGCAGGTCCTTCCACAGGTGTGTTGTAGGGTTAGATGTGAAATCCACTTATTTCTCAGAGCCTTAGTAGGTCCGTCGTTTTGCCAAGGATAGGAGAGCATGAGTAGCTTGCTGGGCTCAGAGGCACACTGCACTGCAAGGAGCCTTATCTAAGCTGACCCCTCCCGCTGCAGGTGAAGACACTGAATTCCGGAGAGGGGCCGTGGCCTGCCGGAGTTGACACGGCGAGCTCCTGGCAGAGCCAGGGAGGATCTCGGGCTCAGAGTCAGCGGCACCTGGTGTCCGGCGAGAGCCAAGCTCTGCACACCACAGACAGCTTTGTCCCTGGAAGGGAGTAGATCGGAGGGCTTTTTCATAGACCCCCTTTCCAAAAACCTTGCCCACCCTGCTCAGGGGGTTCCACAGGACTCGGGTGCTTCGGGCCTTCATTTTCTGACCCCCCGCCCCCACCTCTCGTAGCCATGGAGCTGAGAAAATCCACAGGAGCAGCGGTCGCACGTGGGCCAGATTTGCCACCTGAAAGGATTGCCAAGTGGGGACTCACACTGGGGTGCTAGAGCCACTAGATGGTGTTGGGGTCCAGGGCTGCCCACACTGTAAGAAGAGCACCCTCTGACCTGAAATACTGCTGGTCTGGGAAAATCTATTTAAAATAAACACCTACAGCATTGCTAAAACAGAGTCAACATGTGGACCAGCCATCGGGACAGCTGCAGGGCGCGGGGAGAGACAAAGCTGGAAGGGAAGGCGTGCTCTGGGAGGCGGAGGGCAGCGGGTGAGCCACTCGCGGGAAGGAAGAAGCAACATTGCTTTCGGAAGCCTCACCAGTCATCTCCCCTCTGTCTTGGGTGATGGGAGAAGGTGCTGAAGGATGGGATCTCTCTTGAATCTCTTTCTGTGCTAGCCGTGCAGGGGTGTGGAGAGAACCGCCCGCTGACCAGGGCTGTGCTGTGCTGTGCTGGGGTCACATTTGGGCCATAAAAGCCTGAGGTGGGCACTGGAGAGTTTCAAGGCGGTTGTGATGGGATGATGCCTGCGGGTCCAGAAGGCACAGCTGGAGGTTGGGACAAAACCGAGTGGGGCAGACGGGAGGCCAGGACACTGCAGGCAAGGACAGTTAGGTCCGGCCTCACGCTGTGCTCCTCCTTCACCCCAGTGTCTGGCATTGCCACCTTGCACAGCAGAGTGGCACCACAGAAATGTGTGCTGTTCCCGGCTTTAGTCACTCCACTGCTCTGTCTCGAATATGCTTCCCCTCTCTGGTCCCATGTGCTAAGCCCTCCTGGTCTTCAAAACGAAGCCCAGATACCCCAGCTCCACACACAAGCGTCAGCGTGGCATTTCTCACAGCCACACAGCATTTCACCTCGGACTTGCTTGGGGCCAGCCGATTGATTCCCCCTCTTCCAAGATACATGCAGGAGCTCTGAGTCTTGAGCAGACCCAACTTGGGTCTTATCTCTGCCTTACAGACTGATCCTTCCCTGTCCTTCTTTCGCTGTTGAACTTCATAATGGTGAGCGCTGTTGTGTGGGGTGCTGGGGGGCGGGGTGCAGAGAAATGAGGCTTTGCTCCTTTGAAATGACATCATATTAACATTGTAAAAAGGCTTCAAAGGTCAGATGTATGTGCTGTGAAGTCAGGTGCTCCCCACCGTTTTAAAACCCAGGAGGAGCCAAGCACACAGAGAGCGCCAGTAACTTATCCACGGCCTCACAGAGGGTTGGTCCTCAGGGTAGGCTGCTGAGCTCGGCTGGGAAGGGCCCTGTCCGGTGTGCGCCTGGACCTCTTATGTCCCCAACTGCATAGCCCAGGTAGCTTCCCACCAAGTGTCATTCTTCTGTGCCTGGATTTTTCACTCTGAGCCCTGGGCCGTGGGTGGCCCAGACCCTCTCCAGGGGGCTTGCGTCTATATGGGCATCAATGTCTCCAGATAATGTAGAATTCTTCCTTTTAAAAATTTTAATTTAATCTTTATTGTATTTTTCCATCACCAGTTAGTCCCCTGAACCCCCCTCCCCTCAGCAACCATCACATTGTTTCCATGTCCATGAGTCCTTTTCCCTCTTTGCTCTTACACCACACACAAAAATAAGTTCAAAACGGATCAAAGACTTAAATGTTAGACCTGAAACCATCAAAATCGTAGAAGAAAACATAGGCAGCAAAATCTCGGGCATTGCTCATAGCCATTTTTATTAGATTTATCTCCCCAGGTAAGAAACAAAAGGAAAAATTAACAAATGGGACTACATCAAACTCAAAAGTTTTTGGCCCTGACTGGCGTGGCTCAGTGGATTGAGTACTGGCCTGCGAAGCAATGGGTCACTGGTTCGATTCCCAGTCAGGGCACATGCCTGGGTTGTGGGCCAGGTCCCCATGGCGGGGCAGGGTGGGGGGGGGGGCGGTGCACATGAGAGGCAACTACACATTGATGTTTCTCTCTCTCTCTTTCTCTCCCTCCCTTCCTCTCTGAAAATAAATAAATAAAATCTTTAAAAAACATAAAAGGGTTTTGCACAGCAAAGGAAATCATCAACAAAATAAAAAGCCCACAGAATGGGAGAACATATTCACCGATACATCTGACAAGGGGTTAATATCCCAAATTTACAAAACTCAACACCAAAAACACCCGCAAACAATCCAATTAAAAAATGGGCACAGGACCTGAATAGGCACTTCTCCAAAGAGGACATACAGATGGCTAATAGACATATGAAAAGATGCTTAGCATCACTTATCATCAGAGAGATGCAAATTAAAAGTCTTGCAGTCAAAACTGTCTTCGAAACGTCTCTGGTGTTACCATAAAACTCTCATGTGTGCCATGTCCTGGGCCAGAGGATGCGGCGTGAATGCTAATGCGGAAGGTAATGTTCAGCATATAGTATACAGGAATGAGTGCATATGCAAATAGGATTTCACAGTGTCTTAAAAATAGCCTCCCCCAAAGAGAAGGATCTCTAACCACAGGATTCTCAGGGCGACCAACTGTCCCAGTTGTCTCGGACTGTCCTAGCTTAGTGCTGTAAGTTCTGCCTGTCAGGAAACCCTGAAGTCTTTGGCACACGGGGTCAGGGGGCTGCCCTGTGTGAACACTGAGATCCTCTCACATTGTCAGCGGCCTGGGGGCGCTGAGACCAGTAGGAGGGCCGGGGAGCAAGGCAGCCCGCATGCACCTCTTCCTACCGCTCTCCATCCTGCTACCCCCAGTGCATGTGATGGAGTTTGCATCTGTCATATAAAATATCCTCATGATACTGCCTCTTGATTCTCCTGGAAAAGCAGTTAAAAAAATGTAAAAACCCTGGTTTTTCTAATAGTGAGTCTTGACGTCACTGGCAAAGCGGAAAGTCAGGGCATGTGTCTGGGTTTGGAGAGTGTGTGTGTGTGTGTGTGTGTGTGTGTGTATGGGGGTGAGAGGCAGTTTGTGGCAGGTCTCAGGCATTCCCTTGCTTGTGAGGTTCGAGTTACCAATTGCTGCCAAATGGAGCTGACACTTTCCCTGGCTAGCGTTGCTCCTTGAGTTGGGACAGCTTCCAGCATCATTCAGCCAGTGCCAGGGGGCACATCTCCCTGTCAGATCTTGGATGGGACAGGGGACAGCTGACTGACAGCTGCTCCCAGCGTTGGGTTGGCCTTTCCCATCTTGACTTGGCTTTGATGTCCGAGATCTCTCATCACACCCGTACTTCTTGCTTTGTGTTGGCGGTCTCTGGACAGAAGGCCACTTGGAAGGGCTTCTGCCCCCTCATCGCCTGTCTGATGGCAAGAGGGATTTGACAGGAGAGGCCTGTCTGGGTCTGACAAAGAGCTTTTGTGGTGTCAGGCCGAATGACTGCCAAGTCTGCAGAGGGGATTGAAGCAAATGGATTTATGCGCTGTGCCTGCTCTGATATCCCAAAGGCTGGCGAAGGGAGATTAAGTAAAGCGAGGAACTGGAGTCTCCCCAGGAATCTAGAAGGGGGTGAGCGGGGACCAGTGCAGTGGCCGGAGACAAGGACGAGCTAGACGGGCAGCCCTGGGAGTACCCTCCGCACCCGGTGTGTCCGCTGGAAGGGAATGTGAGGACACGGCGGCAGGCAGGGTTCTGTGCTGGCTGGATTGGAGCTCCGGCCCCTCCCTCCTCTTTTTCTGAGAAATGGGCTTGGGGACAGCCCCCTTGGTCTGCATCCCAACACAGGCATTATTGATGGTGACGGCCTGGCAATCTAATCAGCGGTTTGGGGCTGGTTTGTATGTCATTAAGTATTTTCTCATTGTCTCGAGGAATGTCGGAGTAACACCTAAGAGTCTGCTTCTGTAAATGGACCTACAGGAGGCCAAGAGACAAGGGCGGAGGGGGCACTGGCCGGGAAAGGCCGGTGGGCAGCGGGCTGCAGTGGTGGGGCGGGGGGGTGGGGCGCCTCACGTCCGCATGTGTTTCTGGCATCTGGAGAAGAAGGAAATAGTTGGAATTACTGGAGTCCCGCGCCCCGTGATACCTTGTGTGCCCATTGCAGTCACAGCTGCGGTGAGAAGGCTTCTGAAAAGCACCAATCGTGAATTCCCATGTCGCCACGTGTCGCTTCGTGTTGTCAGCCCCTCATCTGAGACCCGCCCATGGCACTCCATGGGCCCGAGTCCCTGGGAAAATCTCATCTTGCCACTTCACATGCATTTCCATTGGACTTGTACTTGTTTACCTACTTGTTGAACGCTCACCTGCTCTCTTCCTCTGGAGTCCAGCGGGAGGACCGTGGCCGTGTTGCTTGGCCCTGTAGCCCCAGCAGCTGGCAGGATGCCAGGCTTCAAGTGTGGGTGTTGTCAATACCACTGACCCCTGAAAAACATGGGGTTGGACCGTGTGGGTCCACTTATATGTGGATATTTTCAATAAATACTGTAAATGTATTTTCTCTTTCTTATGACATTTTTATTTAAATATGGTTGGTATACAATCTTGCATTTGTTATCTTAGCTGCAGGCATGCAGTAGAGTGATTTGACAGTTTTATACTGTACGACGTGACCACCCCACTAATTCTAGCAGTCATCTGTCATCGAGCAAACTTTTCACAACAGTGTCAGCTATACTCCCCTTCACCTCTCCGCCCGCCATCCCCCTATGGCCTCCCCTCTGTAACCAGCAATTTTGGTCTCTGTTTCTGTGAGTTTTTTGATTCATTTCAGATTCCACATGAAGGTGAAACCATATGGTATTTGTCCTTCTCTGTCTGACTTTTTTTCACTTAGCATAATACCGTCTAGGCCCATCCATGCTTTTGCAAAAGGTAAGAGTTTGTTCTTTTTCATGGCTAAGTAGTATTCCACTGTATATATGTACCACATCTTCTTCATCCATTCATTCTATCATATCAATGCATACTTAGGGTGCTTCCATATCTTGGGTATTACAAATAATGCTGCAGCGAACATGGGACACCTATATCTTTTTGAATCAGTGTTTTTTATCTGGGCTGGAAGGTAAATCTATTTTTAGTTTTTTGAGGAGCCTCCACAGTGGCTGCACCAATTCGCAGTCCCATCAATAGCACGTAAGAGTTCGCCTTTTCCCACAGCCTCACCAGCATGTCATTGGTTGACTTTTGGTAATAGCTGTTCTGACTGGTGTGGGGTGGTATCTCTTTGAGGTTTTGATTTGCATTTCCCTGATGATTAGTGATGTCCAGAATCTTTTCATGTACCTGTTGGCCATTTGTATGTCTTCTTCAGAGAAATATCTGTTTATGTCCTCTGCCCATTTTTTGATCAGATTATTCATGTTTTTGTAATTGAGTTGTATAAATTTCTTATATATTTTGGATGCTGGCCCCTTATTGGATAAATCATATTCAAATGTATTTTCCTGTTCAGTAGGTTCTTTTGTTGATGGTTTCCTTCTCTGTGCAGAAGCTTTTTTAGTTTAATGAAGTCCCCTTTTTTTACTTTCCTTATGATTTTCTTAACATTTCCTTTACTTGAGCTTACTTTACTATAAGAACACAGTAGATAGTACTTATAACATGCAAAGTATATGTTAAAGGACTGTTTATGTTACCAGTAAGTCTTCCAGTCAACAGTAGGCTAGTTGTAAAGTTTTGGGGGAGTCAACAGGTATACATGATTTTTGACTGTGCAGGAGGTTGGCACCCCTAACCCCTGAGTTGTTCAGGGGTAACTGCGTTTATTGAATAAAGAAATGTTCTTTCCAACGAGGTTCTGCCGTCTTTTCAGAGGGAGACTAGCACAGCTTGCTAAATGCTTGTGCCCATATATGAGTGACTATTAAAGCAAACAGAAGAGGAAAAGACTCCCTATTTTAGTTTTTGGAAGTATGTATTGTATCTGGTGATGTTTTCTCAGTCTTACTTGGTTTCTGTTAATGAGCTTAGAGTCTGAGGTGGAAGAGTCTGGAACATTTCAGGCCCTTTAAATGAGGCACAATAGGAGCTTGTTCTGGGGACAGAGAAGGAGGGAACTCTCTGTGGTGAGGTTTGGCGGGTGGAGAGCAGGCTGATTCTGGGTGGGCTGCTTCCGGGCTCATTAAAGGTAATTTGCTTCCAGGCCCTGTGGCTGTCCCCTGCCAGGGAGAGGTGTGGCAGACGGCGTGACTCTGGAGGACTCAGAGGACTACAAGTTAAGCGGGTGAGCAATCTGCTTGGTCTTTCTTTCTTGGATCAGGGGGAAAGTGTGTGTGTGTGTGAGAGAGAGAGAGAAAGAGAGAGTTGTTGTTCCACTTTTTGATGCATTCATTGTTGATTCTTGTATGTGCCCTGACCGGGGATTGAACCCCCAACCTTGGTGCCTTGGGACAATGCTCTAACCAACTGAGCTACCCATCCAGGGCCAACCTACTCTGTTCTTCACAGAGGAAAACCAGTGGATCTGAGCTGCAGAGGGAGTGAGTCCAGCCAAGGTCACACCCAGTTAACTTCCAGTTAACTCTCCAGTCAAACCCTCCTCCACCAGAGAGGGACAGAACCGATGTCACTGACCTCCTTGAATCACATCCTCAAGTGGAACTCGGTTATTAGCAGTTGTTCACAGGTCCCACTGTGGGCACCTTGCTTTTCTGTGGCCCTGGAAGGGCTCTCTGTACCTCGGTGGCTGTCTAGCATCACGAGGTCATCACTTCTACGTAAGTTGTGCCAAAGGATGTTATCTCATGCTGTCTGCAGTGGTTGCTGAAGGCTAATCTAATGGTGCAATAAGTTTACCTTTGGGGGCTTTAAGCCGAAACTTTCCCCTTATCCCTTAAAAAAAAAAAAAAGCAGGCAACCTACCCTTCGAACATGGCTCTCCTCCTGCATTGCCGTGACTTCTGGAAACTTCAGTGCCTGGGCTGACAAGTGAATCACCAAATCAATGCTTCTACAGAGTGACTTTGTCTCTGTGCTAAACAGTGTCGGACTGTACACTTTTGTAACGAGACACCAATGTGGTTCCTGAGCCATCAGGGCAGGTGGGTGATTAGACAAAATGATGATTTGGGATATTTTCTCACGGAGGGAGGTTGTGTCCCTACAGGGCTGGATTAGGTACATTCGGAGGGTCTGTGATTCACGTTCGAACCTGAAGACTCGATCGGGGTGTGCTGTGTTCTGGGGAGAAGTAGGAACAAGAGCCAATGTTTCTGAGCTCCTGGGAAGGGCCAGACATCGTTTTAGGCACTTTACGAAGACTGGCTTTGCTTAGTCTGCGGTTGTTCCTGACCCTTTTGGGAGCTCTGCCTCCATCAGCCCGGCATGGGAGCAGGAGGCAGAGTCTGGCTGGGAAATTGAGTTTTAAGCTATTGGGAGCATCTGTGGTTGGGGAAATAACATCTTTGCCTCTGAGATGATACAGGAAGTCAGAATTCCCGTGCCAACTCAATCACCACTCACGCCAGCGGCACCACTGGTCCCACCACCCCAGGGTTCTGACTCAGTAGGCGAGGGGGTAGGGCTGAGCATGTGCATTTCTAATGAGACCCCAGGTGACGCCGCTACTGGTCCAGGGACCGCCCTCTGAGTGCCCCAGAGAAGGAGCCCCAGATCAGTTCTTGCCCAGGGGCAGGTTTTTCTGGGGAGCGGTTGCTGCATGTCAGAGCCGGACGGTGGAGTCCTTCAGGCCCCTCTCTCCTTCCACTGTCCTTCCTTACTAAAGAGGCTGCCAAATGTCAGGACAAGCACAGATAATCTTCTCTTTCTGATGTTTTACAAATCAGTCCTCTCACAAGTTTGCAAAGCCCTTTAATTTCTCTCTTATCAAAGGAAAAAGGAGGATTCTGGTGTTCTTGGAGATGGATGCTTTTATAGATTTGCTTTGTCGAGGGGGGGCTGCTCTTAGCTGCTTATAAAGGGGGCATTTCTTATTGCCTGGCAGGGGAGCTGGTGGACAAACAGCGCACTGGGCCCCCTGACCACTGCTGTCCTGATGACAAGTGTTTTGCTTCGGCAGCAGAAGGGATGCTGACAAAGGTCAGCGCCAGGCCCAGGGAGGCCCTTGGCCAGTGTTTCTTTAACAGATAGCTGGGTTAAGGGATGTCATGGGAGGTTGCATGGTGGGCTGGGTGGTCTTCTATCATCCTATTTGGGAGGAAGCTCTCTTCTTTAGAAACAAACTTATTTCTAAGTCCCAGTTTTGTAAATTGACCCTACTGGACAGGGGGATGAAGGTCATTGCCAAGTGCATAGGCTCAACCTTTCTAAGCCTCCATTTATATACAGGGCATAATGAGTCTCTGCTTGGAAGGGAGGAGACCCCTTGGATGGTTAGCCCCAGGCCTGGCGCGTGGCTGGCGCTCCGCAACTAGGGGTCACTCTGCTCTGGGTTCACAACCCTAACCAGGCTCGCACCGTGCACTGCCTGAGTGCTGGGAACAGGGTCTTCCCATTCTCGGACAGAGAAAGTCAGACCGAGAAAGACAATACCATGTAATTTCACTTATCTATGGAATCTGAAAAACACAACAAATGAACAAACCAGGCAGAAAAAACACTGGTTTCAAATTGACCAAAACCTAGGGCAGACGTGTTTCCTCTTATGGATGGTGGAACTTTGTCAGTGAGGTGAAGAAGTCTCACTTACCCTAACAGATCTGATGAGTGAGGTTCATGTTATCATGTCATCAAAGAGAGTTCCTTTCAAGTGCTAATGAAATGAATTTATCTCTCTTTATTTTTTTTTTTAAAAAGATTTTATTTATTTATATTTTTAGAGAGGGGAAGGGAGGGAGAAAGACAAGGAGATAAGCACCAGTGTGTGGTTGCCTCTCACACGCCCCCTGCTGGGGACCTGGCCCACAACCCAGACATGTGCCCTGACTGGGAATTGAACCAGCGACCCTTTGGTTCGCAGGCTAGCACTCAACCACTGAGCCACACCAGCTGGGCTCTTTATTGTTTTTAAGCTGGGAAAATACTGAGAAGCTGTCTCAGTGTAGTGGTTAATTTAATTTTTGAAAAAACTTACAGACTTAAAATTTTTTAAATTTTATTTTATTTTACTTTACATTTTATTTTATTTTACTTTATTTTACTCTATTCTATTCTATTCTATTCTATTCTATTCTATTCTATTCTATTCTATTCTATTCTATTCTATTCTATTCTATTCTATTCTATTCTATTCTATTCAGCGGGGAGGAAGGGAGGAAGAGGGAGAGAAACATCGATTGCTTGTCTCTTGCATGCCCCCTTACCAGGAACCTGGCCCACAATCATGACCTGTGCCCTGACTAGGAATTAAACCGGTGACCTTTCAGTTTGCAGGCCGGCACTCCATCCACTGAGCTACACCAGCCAGGGTGCAGTGGTTAATTTTATGTCAACTTGACTAGCTTTGGGGTGCCCTGATTAAGCATTTTTTCTGGCTGCGTCTGTGAGGATGTTAGCAGATGAGATTAGCATTGGAATACAGGACTCGTTGAAGTGGACTGCCCTCCCAGTGTGGTGGCCATCACCCACCTCACAGTCGGCAAGAACAGAACCAAAGCCTCACAGTTTGAGTTCCACCCTGGACTAGGATTTACATTATCAACTCCCCCGTTCTTCTCACGTCTTCAGGCTCAGACTGACTGATACTACCAGCTTTCCTGGGTCTCCGGCCTGCTGACAGGGGAAATGGGACTTCTCGGCCACCACGCCCTGGAAACTGGTGCACTCACGTGCAGTGAGCCATGACACAGCTCCCCAGCTGTGCGCCCTTGGAGAAACCTTTGAACTCCGGCTATGTGCCAGGCACTGTGTTAGAAGCTAGATATATTTTTAGAACTGACATGCATATACCCTGCCCTCAAGCAATTTTAATCTAGCTTCGCTCCTGCTACATGTTGCCTTGAATGGAACAAGACTGCCTAAGATAGCAAAGCCAGCCTCTTTAAAGAAACTGGTTGATTTTAGAAATTTTTATTTTATTTTTTTTCAATTACAATTTACATTCAGTATTATTTTATATTAGTTTCAGGTGTGGGTTTGGG
Source organism: Tonatia bakeri (assembly GCA_004024845.1). Classification (NCBI taxonomy): domain Eukaryota; kingdom Metazoa; phylum Chordata; class Mammalia; order Chiroptera; family Phyllostomidae; genus Tonatia; species Tonatia bakeri. Next base: position 322,898 of record PVIA01000515.1, on the reverse strand, counting down.
TTTTTGTTGTTGTTATGCTGTGGAGAGGGGCGCTCTGGGCACAGCCCCAGTGACGGAAGGCAGAGGGCTCCTTCGGCCTGACTGCTGTGACCCGGGCCGTTCCTAGGCTCCCTGGACAGGTTTCTCAGGCCTGCTTTAATCTGCGAAGAGCAGGCCACCTGGCCTGTCCCTGTGTGCATCTTACCTTATGGGAAGACTGGAATTCCCTCCTGGGTCCCCTCTTTGACCCAGTCATTTATCTCAGTGAAGCCCAGGTGTCCATCAGCTGGTATCGATGTGTTTATGCTGCTCCCATCCTGTGCCCAGCACTGAGAACCCAGCAGATGCGTGGGTCACCTCCCGGGACTCTATCTGTCTGGCTCTGCATTTGATGGCCACCTGAGGAAGGAAGAACAGATAATGCTCTGGATGTATGCGTAAACTTCATCAGTCTGCGGGCATTTCTCTTCTTGTCTCAGTGGCGATCATCTCAGCCTTTCTTCCCCTCACCCTCCATGCACAGATTTCTGGGCTTTTCCTGCCCAAGTGGATGGTGGGCATTTCTTGGGTAACTCACTCAGTCTGAACTTAATTTTACTGCAGAGGCTACAGTTCCATGGGTGGCCATGGCAGGGCACCCTCGGGGAGTGCAGGCAGTCAGCCACTGCCTCAGTGGACCAGATGGGCACTAAGTCCCTGCAGAGTCTGGGCCTACTTGGCCAGGGGGACTGTGGGGATGGGGCAGAAGTGTAGGAGCCTGGTGGGATGGCCTCATGTCTTGTGGGCTGGAGCACTGGCGAGCTGGCGGGTACCAGGGGGAACCCCAACAATGCACAGCCAGGGTTCCTGGGAGCCAGGGCAGCTGAGATGTGGTGTGAGAGGCTCATGGCATCAGCTATTATTATTTTTAATCTAATCTGACTTTATTTCTGGGCCTGAGGCAACCTTTCTCTTAGTTATTATTTTTTAATAGTTTATTTTTATTGTATTTTTCCATCAGCATTTGTCCCCCCCATACCATCTTCCACCTCCACCCATACCCACTACCCCCTCCCCAGCCCGCAATCACCACACTGTTGTCGTGTCCATGAGTCCTTTTCCTTTCTGCTCAACCCCTCCTCCCACCCCCTCCCTGCCCTGCCTCCTGAGCTGTCATCCTGATCTCTATCTATGGGTCCATCTCTATTTTGCTTGTTAGTTCAGTTTGTTCACTGGACTCCACATGAGTGAAATCATACGGCATTTGTCTTTCTCTGACTAGCTTATCTTACTCAGCATAATGTCCTCCAGGTCCATCCCTGCTGTTGCAAAGGGTATAATGGCAGCAGTTATTAATCAAAGGAGATCCTCTGTCCTTCCTCCCTTCACTGTAGTCTTCCTGTTTCCCAGCTGTTTTCTAGCAGATTCTCTAAGTGAACCTCAAAATGGCAGGCACCAGGGAGGCACCAGGGAGCTGCCTCCTTCCTGTTCCCAAATCCTCTGACTTTACAAAGTCCTATAACCTTATGCCCGGTATGGGAACATCTGCTCCACTTACTGCTCATGAACCCTTTCAGGACACAGTGTAAGACTGCAGCAAATATCTCTTCATCAGGAGGAGCTGCCCCTTATAAGGAATCGAGAGACCTGCAGGGCTTCCGTGGTGCAACCCAGCTCCCACTGGGGTGCAGTGTGCATGGAGACCTTGGCCCGGGTGGTTGGCCCTGGTGGTCTCGAAGGAGGCTTTCTGCTCTAGCCCATTGGGCAGGGCCGTTGTTCCTCTGCCGGGGTTATGTCAAAGGCTTCTGCTCTCTTGGTGGCGTGGGCAGCCAGTGTCAAGGCCAAGCTCTGAAGAGATGAACGTGAAGCTGGTCATCTGGGGCTCTTTATTTTGGACTTGGGTGTGGGCCCCAAGATACAGGGGTCTCAGACCCGAGGAGGATGAGCCAAAGGGGCAGAGGCCCCAGCAGGTGTTCTCGGGGCCTGGAGACCTGCAGCCGGAGGCCTGGCACCACTGCCTGCCTCCCCACACAGAGGTGGTGTCTTTTTCTCATTTTGTCTCCTGGGGTGTCCAACCTTTTGGCGTCTCTGGGCCACAGTGGAAGAAGAAGAGCTGTCTTGGGCCACCCATTAAATACACAAACACTAATGAAAATTGGTGTGCAAAGAGAAGGTTTTAAGGAAATTGATGCCTTTGTGTTGGGCGGCATTCATAGCCATCCTGGGCTGCGTGCGGCCTGTGGACCGCAGGCTGGACACCCTGGCTGGGGTTCTCCTGTGCGAGGAGGGAGCTGCTCCCTTAACTGCTGTCAGGGCCCTTGTCCTCGGTGTTTCCTTAGGAAGAAGGGGCGAGGGGAGGCTTAGCCAGGGAAAGCTATTCATTTCAAAAGCTCCAACCAACCTGTGCTCACGTTCCCGGCCTCCAGACTGTTCTAATCTTGTCAACAGTGATGGTGTGTGTGGGGGACAATTTTGTTGTTTACTGAAGCGGCGGAGTGATGATTGCAGAGAAAGGAGGATGTGGAAGGCTTTCCCCACATGCTGTACTTCTTGCTGTCGCTCTCAAAGGCTCCGACGCTGTGTCTTGTGACTCCGGAGGATAGACCAGGACAGGGAGCACATCAGGGGATGACGGAAGGAAGGGGGCGGGCAAACCCGAGGCCTGGGCCCCCTCCCATGGAGGAAAGTGAGTGGGGTTGGACAGTCACAGGGCTGGCTGACTCCTCCACGATGCTGTCAGCCCGGTTATAGGGTAAGGAGGGAGGCTATGCAAACACCTCTCTGCCCACAAGATGGGGTGCCGGTTCTGCAGGCAGCCATCTGCCATGAAGCTACGTGGAAAGTTCCTTCTGGTGTCAGATGAAAATGCATCCTGATGCAGCCTGAAAAGGATGAAGATAGACCAAATGGATCAAACATAAAATTATTTTATTTTATTTAACCTTCTCCGGTTCATCTGTTTGTCCATTTCTGCTGGGAGTACAGTTCATTAAAAATTTATTCTTCTTGAAAATATCAGCACAAATTTCTCTTTAATAATGTATATCCCTTAAATTAGCTCTTTGTCATAGATATAGAATTTATTGAATGCACAATGTATACAGGAGCCAGGGCTGGGAAGTCAGGGTGCAATTTGTGGTCGTGGTGGGTGGAGATAAAACACAGGATGCTTTAAATGCAATGTAACAAATGTTGAAATGTTATAGATGATGTCATGGCTTGGTGCACATGACTGCAAAGCAGGCTGGGATATGAAGGGGCGGGTCAGTGCGGGGTTCAGGGGCAGACATCCAGAGGCGAACAGGACTTGGTGTCAGGGGGTAGTTCACCCACAGTAGGGTTTATAAGAGGGGGTTCCCAGAGGTCTTCCAGTGAAATCACGCAGGACCGGGGATGAGTGTGTGGACCAGGCACCTAGACTGGAATCTCCAGTGGTAGGTGTAGAACTTCTCGTTTTAATACACTCCCACGTATTCCAGTGTGCACCAAAGCTGGAGAACCGCTAAGCCGTCGGACGCTCGGGTGTGGTGCAGCAGAGGTGGCTGCCCATGGGTCCCTGGGTGGGTGGGCAGCCTGCAACCTGGCAGAGGGTGGTGGTTTTAGACTCCTGATGATTTGTGCAATAAAAAAGCAGGCCCCTGGACCCTGGCCAGGGATAGAGGGTCTGCTCCATGCCCCCAGAGAACAGAAACTGGTGAGAGCAGACCAGGTAGCCAGACCTCTGTGCACTGGGGAAACCCAGCTGTGGGCAGAGTTTGGCAGAGGATCATGACCTGGTGGGCCGGAGGAGACTCAGGCCTTGCAGGAGCAGGCCCAGGGTGCAAGTTCCGTCTTCTTGAGAGCCAGAGGCCCTGCACCTCTCACTTGCCCTGGTCAGGACTGGCTCCAGGACTGGGTGAGGCTGAGCCTGAGCTGAAGGGCACACGCAGGTGGGACTGAGCCGGTGGAGGCTGGGGAGCCAGACATTTGCCCACTGAGGGTGACCTTGGAAGGTGAAGCCTAGGGATTTTAGGAACAAGCACTTCTTATGTTTCTAAGCGAACCCAGGGACGAAGCAGGCAGTCTCAAATATTGTGGCAAGGCTATTGTTACAGGCATAACATTGTTCCTGGGCTTGCTTGGGTGGGAAAGGCTTCCATGTGTGAAGCACAGACTTTCTGAGCAGGCCCACTAATTCCCAGGAAAACCTTGACTTTGCCAGAGCTGTCGACAGGAACGGAGTCATGTCAGAGGGAGGGAGGGCCCGGGGACTTCTTTCTTCTGTTCCTGGCGAAGGCATCCCTCAGCCTTTGCCAAGTTCTCAACCTGCAGTCCAGCCTGGTTTTGAGAAAAGATGCTCAGTTTCAGACCACCCCACCTGAACCTCTGTCGTTTTTTACATCAAAACCGCCACCCCCTCGCCCCCACCAGGCTTTTTCCCATTTAAACTTCTTTTGGTTAAACTTTCCCTTTTGACTAATTCCCCAGTGAAATTCCTACAGCAAGCCTGTCTAGTTCTAAGGCATCTGACTCTCAGGATTCTTGTATGAGAGAGACAAAATCCTCCCTCATCTAAGAGCCAGGATCCTGTTGCCCACAGCCTCTGGTTTGTTCTGCCTTCTCAAAAAATTCCTGAGACAGAATAAAGGGCAATGTTCTGGGGGAAAACAAACAGTGCCAGAGAAAGACCCCATTCTCTTGCTGCATTTACCAAGCACCCACCCGCTGCCCCGAAGGTAAAACTTTAACTGTATCCCGCACACCTAGCCCTGGCGAACTGGAACTCGCAGCCGCACGGCCCGCTCTCTGAGTCAGCACAAAGCCTTTGTCCTCCGCAGTGGGGCACACATCACAGCTCCTGTCTACCCTTCAGGCCTGACTCTGCAAACACCATTTCTTTTGCTGGCTAAGTCTATACACTGGCTTGTTTACTGATTTTTTGAATCATCAACTTCTCCTGGTCCATACTCTTTTAAAACCTGGGGATCTTTCTGCTTCTGGCACATTTGATGGAGGAAGCGGAGGAGAGCTTTAGGCCGGTTAAACTTCAGGTCAAACTTTCTGCCTCCTCATCTCCCATCCTTGGTCTCATCTCAGAAGAGCTCAGGTTGCTCTTGAATGCCGAGAGGAGACAGATGCTGGTAGGTAGCGCTCCCTGGGACTATTTCTTTGAGCTCCTGTTCAATCGCACACACATGCCGTTTTCACAAGCGGAGAAGGAGGAAGAGGAGGTAAGGGGAGCTGGTTCTGAGGTTTCGGAGGAGGTGACAATACTTGGAGAGTCTGACCCGGCTGGTGGGACGGTGGGGGGACAATGGGACTCCATGAGAGGCCATGGAAACATTGTGGTGTCAAACAGGTTCCTGTGGGACACCTGGAAACTGACAAAGTAAGCCATTTCCCTACCTAGCCATCCTTCTAGCAAAACACCTTGAATTATCAGGACAATCAGATTGCTCTTTACAGTTAAGCAAACACCTTTGCCCTCGTAATCTTATTTTATCCTCACACAAGTATACACAGACCCCATTACCATCGTACAAAGTTCAGGGAACATAGTAATATATTGCTTAAGTTGAGACTCTCTAAAAAAAATGCGCTGGAGGCAAAGCTTACGGAGCTGGGGCTGGGGGTGGGGGTGGGGAATCCCAGGAAAGTGGGATCGAGAGAAATAGGGACATGAGTCCAGGAAGGAGAAAGGTGGTTATAAGGCAGGACTTAGCAAGTAGTCCACAGGTTCATGAGAGAGAGAGAGAGAGAGAGAGAGAGAGAGAGAGAGAGAGAGAAAGGAAGGAAGGAAGGAAGGAAGGAAGGAAGGAAGGAAGGAAGGAAGGAAGGAAGGAAGCTCAGATGGCTTTGGTCATTTGGGACATCGCCAAGGAGCTAGTTATATCCAAGGGAGTCCCCTGTCACCTCCTCTCTCTCACTGGTCAAAGTTTGTGCCCTAGTTGTATTACCCAGTTCCCTGGGCAGCTGCGGGGACCCCAGAGCCTCTGTGGGCTTGGCCGAGCCCAGCACTTTCCACCATGGTAGGAACCGAAAGCAGAATCTTGGGTGTCTGGAAAACTAAGATAACCTGTCTCTCCTTTGCCCTCCCCTCCTCAGAAGGAGCTGCCCTGGAGAGTTCAGGCTGCATCAGCCAGGACCGCTTGCTGTGCGTTTGGGCACAGACCTGGCAGGTTTCAGAAAACACAAGCCCGGCAATTTAGCACGGACAGTCTCGCACACCCCTCTTTTGCTCTAATAGACCCTGGAGGTTTCCCGCATGGGTCTGTTCTTTGAAATCCCTGTGCATTGTGTTCCACATGTGATTCCCCTTTGGATGACCCCTCGGATATTCCCAGCTTTGACTTCCACAGTCAATCTGGCGATGACAGTGTTTCTGTGCACGCATGTGAGAATATTTCTCTGGCACAGGTACCTTGAGGTTGTGATTTTGGGTCAGAAGTACTTTGGGGTTTAAACGGCTACCCACAAAAATCAGATAATTCCTTCCTTGTCTGAGTCCTTGGGTAAAAGTGTCTTATTACTTCATTAATTTAGATGCTGGAAGAATTTAAAAGTCAAAGCCACTTAATTCATTTGGTTCAAGATTAAGGCCAAAGAGGCCAAGAGATACTGAACTTGATCCTCAACAAACAGTGGGGTGGACAGTTCCATTCCACTGTCACAGACTGTACCCTGAACCTTGGCTAGCTGCTCCTCAAACATGTACTGTTGGCCCCAAAGGGGGGAGAGAGTGTGTAACCTCCTCCCCACAGGATGGGGTGAGTCTGCCAGCGCTGTCACATCACATAATTCTGTGGGCAGCATTATCAGAAACCATAACATGCATGTGGCGTCCCCTGGAGTTGTCCATACCAAATACATGGTAGGGCTTGTTACTTAAATTCTTTGAGCTATGGTTTCTTTATCCATAACATGTAGGTAGTAATATCTACCTTCTGGGGCTGTGGAGGTGATTAAATGAGATCAAGCGTGCAAACCTTTAGCGCTGAATCTGACACACATAGGATGTTCTCGTGAAGTGGTTACTACCGTGATTGGCATTGTTGCTCCTCCCCCTGTTTCATTCCCTGGCCCAGTGCAGGCCCAGCTGCCAGGGAGCGGCGTGGCTACTCAGGGTTGGGTCCAGGGCTCTGGGGAGAGCAGACAAGGGACCCTGCAGGTTTCTCTCCCGGCTGGCAGCCTCGTGTGCAGGGACAGGACGGGGACTGGGCATCTCGTGCTCCTTCCTTCGGTTTCATTTTTGCTCGTGGCTGCATCATCACTCCGTGGAGCCTCTGCAACTTTTGCCTTTCATGGGTTTCCCCTTGCATTAAAAAAATATTAAAATGTATATTTTATGGTTGCATTGGCATAAAGAGGAACATAATCTAGGTTAGATTATATTCACTTTATTCTCCTGATCTGAAAAGCAGTGGAAATGTTTCCAGGGGCCTCTGCTCTAGCTCAGGCCCTAAGCATTATGCCCACTGTGGCCACCAGATAGCCCGCCCTGCTTGTGGCGACCCTCCCGGCTGCTGCGCATGGCTGGGAGTGCAGGAGGGCCAAGAACACCACCGCAAGGAGTAATTTTATATGCAAAGGTCTTTCTTTCTTAACTAGGTCACTGCAGCCTCCTGGGCAGGAACTTTCCCTAGGGCCAAGCAGTAGGGCCAAGTACGAGGGCCAGTTTGCTTATTTTAACACATTACAACATAAATACTCTTCGTCATTAATAATTGTTATGAGGCTCCTTCTAAGCCGTGGGAGGTTTCTCTGCAGCTGCCACAGTCATTACCAGACTTGGATAGGCTTCTCAAGGCCTCCCTCTGGCACAGCCTTGAGAAATAGGCTATGAGAGGCTCCTAGCACTGATAGCGTCCCATGTCACCAAGGCCAGAAGAATGACATGATACTGCAATACTCAGCTCTGTGTTCTCAAAATTGCAACCCAGGGTCACATTATGTAGGCCCCTGAAGCTCCCTGTTATGCGTGGGGGTCCGAGCTTCCCCGCCACGTGTTCCCTGTGATCACCCGCTGGCCATTATCTGCGAGACAAATTCCCTGCCCACTCCCTTTGAGCCAGAGATGGACTGGCTAGGACACCGTCTGGGCTTTGCTGCACAGTTGCCACTTGCTGCTATGCTTTTCCTCCATCTCTTTAGCTGGGGAAACCGATACGTACCTTAGGCAAGATCGTTCTGTGCTCGTTGGTTCCCCGGGTCACTCTGTCCACCCCAATGGTGACATTTAGGAAAAGGCAAGGGGAATAGGATCCTTTGAGCGGTATGTCATTTGCAAGTGCCTTTGGGGCCGGCCTGATTGGGAAGCGGGGTGGACTGACAGCCGGGAGTCTGTGTGGGTTGAGAGGGGCTCCCTCTCCGAGTGGGCTCAGACGAGGGTGCGTTCACGTCGTATGTCAACCTGGCACCTAGGAACCGACAGGACAGAGATGGTCAAGCTGGAGGCAGATCACAGAGGCTGCACAGTGACACCTCCGGAGCAGATGGCACTTTGCTGTTCCTTTCATGTGCTTGCTTTAGCGTGGGACTTATGGATTCACACTGTATTTATAACAAATTGCTTTTCATCAGTTAAGTTTAGAAGTAAAAGTATAAAAATACCAGAAGAAAATATCATTAAATATTTTTATAACCATAGGGTGGTGAAACCTTGCATGGCATGATAGCAAAACCAGAAACAATAAGTCAAAGATGAATATACTTGTCTATATGTAAAGTTAAAACTCTTATGGGGATAAACCCATAGATAAAGGGAAAAACCTGGGGAAAATTACTTACAATCAGCATAGCAGAGTTAATATTTATATTAATTAAAGAGATTGTATAAATTGATAGAGAAAAACAAATAGCCCAGCAGAAAAATGAATAAAGCTAGGACTCAGCAAGTCTGAGAGGAAATAAAATGGCCAACCAGTATGTAAGAAGTTCAGTCTTTCTATTTATGAAAGAAATGCTAATTGAAACAGCGAGTGTATGTGATACCTTTTAAATTGGCAAAAATTAAAAGATTTATAATGTCTATTTCTGGAGAGGGCGAGGGAGAGTAAACTGGGAACATTTTTTAAAGGTATAATTTGTATCATCAAAATGCAAATGTGATCCCTGTTGACCAAGAAGCCTACTTTTGACTACATAGCCTGCGTGAACAGCTGGACCAAGACATGAGTACAGGATGCGAAAGCTGCATCGTTGGTGATAGTAGAAACTTTGAAATAAATGTCTCTCGACAAGGACCTGCCGAAACAAGTCACGGGCCAGGTGCAATAAAAGGATATAAACCATTAAAAGCACGTACCATCTGTAGGTCCTGCTCTGAAAAATTACTCAGGACATTGTTAAACAGAACAAGCAGCTGTAGAATGGTTTGTATTATGTGATCACATTTTGTAAAAATGACGAAATAAAAGTATGTGTTGGTAGAGAGGGCTATATATGTTAGAGAAAGGTCTGAAAGGCTTATATAGAATTGTTCAGTGTTGTCTTTTACAGGGGCTGGGATTTTTTGTTATTTATTTACTTAATAGTGACATGCGTCTCAGTGTGCTTGGTGTAATGTAATAATACATTGGCATAGTGGTAAAGGCGGGCTTAACGTAATTATGAGTGTGGGGTATAGTCGCTGTGTCGAACTCATCTGCTTAGAATTTCCACTGTTGTCTCTTCCTATCTTAATGTCACAATATCTGTAACTGGAAAATAAATGAAATACCGTTTCATTACGTGATGGCGTTAAGTGAATGTCCCGCACTTTAGCTCCCACTGTTTTCCGACATGTAAACAGATGTAGCATCTTGTCACGGCGCCCCTCCTTTAATAACAGAAGCTGGTGCCCTCAGAAATCTGTGGAAAACACGGAAGGAACAGAACACAAAGCAGTATGATTTATGTAAAATATGCAAAGATAAAACAGCAAAAACCGAGTGCAGAAAAGGAAGCAGCTGTGGACTCTAATATTTTACAAGCTCACTATGCAGAAAAAGCAGTTCTGGGTAAGGAATATATCCTGTATAAATAAGCTATTCGCACCTCCCATAATCCTGTTTTTGTTCATTAGGTTTTTTGGTGAGACATCTATTTAAACCTGCTAAGTACTTACACAAATACATATGTAATTTGTACACATACATATGTGTATTTTAAATGGTGTATATATGTTTACATATGAATTTAAATGTATTCAAATTAGCATTGCACTAATAAAAAGCTTGAGATGACTCAGGTGTTTTTTTTGTGTGTATTCTCTGCGCATATAGCTCCATATCTGCACATGAATATATTCCCGGAAGATAATGCAGGATCTATGGCAGCCCACAAGCCGGGGCTGACTGGGGTGAATGGGTTTCTGGATTTTATTTTTTAACATCTATTTCAGTTGCCTGAAGTGTCTGATCTTTCTGTAGTGTGCCTATTTGCTTTTATAATGGGAAAAATTTGCTTTGAGGAGAAATCGAAGGAACAAAATCGGAAGACGTCAGGGGTGCCCTTGACCAGGGATGTCTCCCAGCAGTAGGAACGGGGGCAGACCCTCGACAGACGGCTGTGGGAGACCATGAAGCAGCGGCAGGGAGGGGAAACTTCACTTGGCAATCGCAGGTGAGGGCACGGACCGATGAGGCGAAAACTGGAAGTTGCTGTAGAGTAAAGGGGACGTTTACGCGTCCTCTCTCTAAGCAGTCCACCGATCTGTCTGAGAAACATGCGCACTCAGGCTGAGTTTTCCGAAAAGCAGCCTTTCTTTCCTCTTCCACTGTGCCTTTAAATCTGCTGTAGAAACTGGCCACTTCTCTGGCTCCTCTTATGGAAAAGAAAGTTCTGAACCCCGTTAGGTCACAGTGGAGTTCTCAGTTGATCTAAACTGTCTGTTACAAGAGGGTGGTCTGGGCTCAGACCGGGTTTGATGTCCAGTCTTCTCCCCCCTCCCCAGCTGGCCCCTTGCTGTGATGCTAGGCACTGGCTCAGTCCTCCTCCTCTCCCTGTGCCCCCTCAAGGAATCTTTCTCCTTGTTCCCTGCTTGTGACTGTGCTTTTCCCTCCAGGGTCAGAGCCAGAGGAGGGGTGCGAGGGGAGGCGGGCTCTGTGCTGAGATGGCTTTGCCCTCTCTGGGCATTTCCATGTCCTTGAAGGGTCACCTGGTGGGTCCTTTGAATTGCACAACTCTAGCTGGCCTGGTTGCCTTGATCCACCCTCAGTTCTGCCCCCAGATGCACCCACGTCTTACATTCGGTCCCCAGCAGTGAAGTTACCTCCCTGGCCCAGCCCCCACCCCTGCTGCTACATTCCCAGACACGAGCCAGGTCCCAGTCCCTCCAACCTCCAGTTGCAGGGAAACACAGTCATCTCTGCAGTGGGCCCATTCAGGTGTCCTCCCCGGGACTGAGGAGGAGGCAGACCTCCCTCGTCTTTCCTCCTCGGGGTGGGGAGACCCACAGCATTCCAATGGTTCTCCTCCAAAATCCTTACACCCCTCACTCCTTCAACCCCTTTTATCCCCCACGTGCGTGAGGGAATTTCAAAGTCATCAGGATGGTTCTCGGTTACTCTGCTGTGAGGTTTCACGTGCACTGTAGCCCAGCTTTTGGAATGCTGTCTCCATTATATCCGGCTGCTTCAGGCCCAGCTTCTGATTTCACATTTTGTTCCAGGTGCATGGTAATGAGCCAGGCTAACCCAGAGGGAGAGGCCGAAGCTAGGCGACAGAGGCCGATGGCGCGGGGTCCAAACTCGGTGGGGAATTGGTCGGGGGCGAAGGAGGGCCTCTCTTCCATTGTGATAAGACAGAGGGGAGATGAGAGGAGGTGCTGGAAAGGTTGACAGAGCTCCTGCCCTTCCTGTGCTCTCCATTGTCTTCGTGAAATAGAAGGTCAGAGGTTTGCCGAGGTGCAGTGACTGGGGAAGTCTTTTTATTTTTTTATTTTTAGAGAGAAGGGAAAGGAGGGAGAAAGAGAGGAAGAGCACCATTGACACGAGAGAGAAATATCTATTGGTTGCCTCTCCTCCGTGCCCCCCACTCGGGAACCAGCCCTCCACCTAGGCGTGTGCCCCCGCTGGCAATGAAACTAGAGACGTTTGCTTCACAGGGTGACGCCCAAACCACTGACCCACACCAGTCGGGAGGAGAGGAAAAGTCTTGACTGATCAGCCTGACTTATTTGTATGATGGAATTCGGAGGAGTTTCCAGTCCAGCTTAAGGTTGTCAAACGCACTCCAGTGGTGCAGGCTGCTGAGAGGGCCGCCGGGCTCCTCCTGCGAAGGGAGAACTCGAGGTCAGCACGTCCCGCTGTCACCGTCAGTCACCGTCACTATCAGAGAGGGAAGGCAGGAGACTGTGTGCACCGAACGAAGAAGGGTATCACATGACAAAGGAGGACCAGGGAAGCCCAAAGGGAGCCGGACTCCCTGGTTTGGAGAGGAAACATTTTATCTTTGCAAACAGACTCGGAGTTCAGGTTTGAATGTCCCTGAGTCACAAAAGCCCCAACTGCAGGCTTACCCAGCACCCCGAGGAATCCCACAGCTCAGAAGAGGAAGATGATATGAAAGACACGTCCTAACGGCCCCAAATTACTGACAGGCCCTAGGATGGGTGGGAGAGAAGGCTGGAGTCCTCCGAGCCTTGTCAGCCTCAGAACCCACAGTCTCAGAACATGTGATTCGTCCAGACCTTGTCAGACACTCTCAAGGCCGTTTCAGAGAAGTCCTCAGGTAGCCACGCTCGCCAAGGACACTTCCAACATCTCAAACACTGCTCTCTCTATGGAGCAGGAAGGGTCACTGGGACTTTGTTACTAAGTCAGTATCACGGATAACCAAGCACTGGAACACTTCCTTTAATGGCAGGAGATCAAATTACAAGAACTGGAACTAGTATTTTGGTGGTAACCCACCTAAAGCCAGGGGAAGAGGGAAGAGAAATAGAAAGTGAAGCATTAGAAATTACCTCTCAACTAACTGTCTACTCACAGCCAGGGGGGAATTAGTGGAAATGAATGAGCTACAGTTTTAATCAGGGACCCCTTCTCGGCATTGGCTAAAATAAATCACACAGCAAACTCTATCAAGCCTCAGGGACAGGCTAGTCTCATGAACACTGGGCCTTAAAAATGGCACTGAGAATGGGCATTTTACATTGTTTCCACATCCTTCAGTGAATTTTATGGGGCCATGTGAGACAAGGTATGGGCCACTGAGAGGCCATTCTGAGTGAAAATTAATTTCTAAAGTGGAACTTTGCTTTTTCTTCAGAATTTCCAGTCCTTGACTTGTGTAGAGGTACAGGGGAGTGGGGGTGGGTCAGCGGGGGCTGGGGGAAGCTCCCCAGCATTGTGATGCTGAAGGTTTGTGCGTGATTTGCACATGGTTTTCTCTAAAGGGATAGCAATCTTTAGTCTGAACAAATGGAAATGTGTTCTAGTGGTTTCTGAAAGTGTTACCACCCACAGGGCAACACCTTACAGGGAGCGAAAAACAAAGGAAAGGACGCAGATTTCCTCAATTAGGCTCAAAGCTTTTTGATTGCAATCCAGTTAAAGTCTCCAGTGCTAATTATTGCCTGGGTTTATTCAGCCAGGAAGCTTCTGAAGTTGGCTGGCTTGAGTGCGAGACAGTCCGTTTTAATGTTGCAAAACCTCCTAAGTAACCACAAAGGCAACTGTTTATCTCAATCTGCACTTGAAACACCTGCTTACTGATACTTGATTATGTGTTTGGAGTCCTGTGATTGAGAGTCTCACACCTGGCTGATTAGGCTGATGTTTGCCCGTGTTTTGAAATGCAATTTTACTGTTTAGCGTGCTGTTCCAGGCTGCAATGTATTAAGTGGATGGGGTGCCTCAAAACTCTTGTGGTTAAAAAAAATATATAGAATAATAGCTTGTTTTCATTAGAGAGAAAATGAACTGGAAAATTCTGACACTGTATGTAACTCAGCATTGTTCTTTGAGACTAGGGGGCTTCAAAATGTGCTACAAGGAAAACCTGCGTTGAATTCCTACCCTGGACCTACTGAATCCGCATCACTGGCTGTGGGGCTCATGCACCGACCTCTGGAACTAATTCCCAGAGAGTTGTAAAATGCTACTTTAAGGGAAAGCTACTTCCACTTGGATCCTGTGGTAGAATGGATACCTCTCTGGGTTGACACTTCCGGTTCATATCTGTGAAACCGGTGTGAACCCTGAATTAGAGGTTTGGGCTAGTCCTTGGGAGAGCACTGAGCATGCCTGTGAGCTCTCACATCTGAGAGGTGAGTGGCATACGCCCCCAAGACCGTGACGGGTGCCCATGTTGCTCCGTTCATTTTACAAATGAAAAAATCAAGGCCCAGAGAGGTGAAGGGATAGATTGAAGGTCATGTAATACCAAGCCGAGGCTAGAACCAGGTTTCGTAATTCCTGCTCATGACTCTTCTGCTTCTGTCACTGAAGTGAGGACTCTTTAGGAGGCCAGCTCTCTCCAGGACCCTTCCCTGTCCTTCCCCCTGCTCGTGCCCAGGGGGCTGGCCTGCGTGGGCTTGGCCAGCAGGGGGCGCCAGCTGGAGAAAGGGAGGCAGAGCCCATTGGGCTGGACAGTGGTGGGCTCACTAGGGGCGCCATGTTGGTTCGGAGAGTGGAATAATGTGACCAACAGCCCGGTTTGCTGGTATTGAAGGCTTTCCCCGGACATGGGACTTCCAGTGCTAAACCCCAGACAGTTCCAGAGGAACTGAAGTGAGGGGCTCTTTTAAAACTCAACTAGAGGAAAACGTGAGAGGCTCAGGACCATGGTGGGTAAGTCACAGAAGTGCAGTTGCTGTTGCCCTTTAAAAACAGCCACTCACTCAGTCATCTAATTGAGTTTAAAAAGAGACACTACATGATTCAAACTTAAAACCTTTGAGAGGGGCGTGTTGCTAACTAAGGAAGTCTCCACTCGTGCCCTCTCCCAGTTTTCTTCAAAGGTGGGCTCTGACCAGTTTCTGTGTGCGTTCTTCCGAGGGTTCTTGATGCACACTGAGGTGTATAATATATTAGTTAAGATATCCAAATGGCAACGTGCTAGGCACAACACTTTTCACCTTTTTTTTTACTTAGTGGTGCATCTTTGAGACTGTTCAACAACAGGTAATAAAAAGCTGCTCTGTTCTTTTTAGTTGTATAGTATAGTGTAGGTTGTATGGTTGTATAGTACAGTATAATATACTGTAGTATAGTATAGTGTAGGTTGTATGGTAGTCCTTTGTCTCGATTTATTGTCATTTATAAATTTAGCTAGCCCCCTATTAATAGGTTTTGGCCTTGCTTATAATTCGGTGCCGTTATTAATGCACACAATGCTGCAATGAAAATCCTTGAGCATTTAGGTCAAAGAGGATGTCTGTTTAAAACGATGAAAGTCAATGTCAAGTTGGCTTTGTAGAGGAGGGCCAATGTGCGCTCCCACCAACAGTACAGACCAGTGCCTGGTTCCCTGGGCCCTGCTGGGAGGACCCTTCACTTCAGCTCCGGTCAAGGGCTGGTGGAGTTAAGTCCTAATTTTTTGCTAGTAAATCAATCAGATCCTCTCCCACTTTACTTCCTAACTGGTCTCTCCCCAGTTATAGAGGCGAAACTATTCTCTAGCCAGAGCCATTTCCTGCCTTTTTAGCTACTTTTTTGCTGAGTCAGCTCATTAGCTTTAATTGTCTTCAAAGCGATCCCCAGCTGTGTCATTCTTTCTGGCCCCGCAGAGTTATGGGAAATGCTGTCAAAGCCAAGGGTGTGTCTGGAGGGATAGAGAGAAGTTTGTGCAACCAATAGCCAAAGCTGGCAACTGGAGAATTAATCAGCTTTTTTAAAACATTTTTTGGGGGGTCTGAAAATAGGTCAAATCTATAAAGTCGGCGAGGAGCTGGAGAGCTTTGGACCAGGGTGGCCAGACCAGAGTCCAGGCTTCCCCTGTCTCAAATCCAGAATTCCATGGGGACGCACATCTCTGTGGGCAGTGCAGAGTCCTGATCTAGATACCCACCATGGCCACCTCACGCTCCGAGTGTTTTGTGTGTGTGGAGAAGCAGACGTGACCCCTGCAGGTTTCCTCCAGTCGGTCGTGTGCTGGAGTTAGTTGGCTTGCATCATTTGAGAGCTGACTGTTCAGCTTTTAGGAATTTTGGGAGCCCGTTGTTAAATGTAGCCATTATTAAAAATCGTATAAGTTTACAAAGAAATGTATTATTAAAAACAAAGGTTATAAATACTCAAAACACAACACCACCCAAGTACACATTTTATTTATGCTTTTGAGGTTTTTACATGGGTTGCATTTATATGCTGGAAACGCTATGTAATGGTGTGCTATGGTGCATCTGTTCTTAACTCAGTGGTTGGAGCTACTTCTGTGGTAGCTTAAAATTGGCCATGATGGGCGTATTTACACCAAGGAAACTGGCAAAAGCTATAAATCAGTGCTTGATTTATTGTTTGGTTGTCTAGAGTTCAGAAAGTAAAGGAAAAAATATTGATGCAGATTCAACTTAAAGCTGAAGCAGCTTTAAGTCATGACTGGAACAGATGGTGAAAGAGGACTTAGTTCAATGAATGTAACGTACGCGAAGAGTGGGTCTACCAGCAGATCTCATCATATTTTATGACAATAAATGTGCTGGGAAAAGAGTTAGCAGAGCTAGATGCAAATCCATATGTCAAATCACAGTTGAATCACAATCGTAGTTTGACTACAGAGACCAGGGTTTAAAAATTAAAAATGAAATTGCCTCATGACCCAGCAATTCCACATCTGGGAATCCATCCGAAGGAACCCAGAATACTGATTTGAAAGAATGTATGCAACCCCACCTTCACTTGCAATAGCCAAGATAGGGAAGCAGCCCAAGTGCCCGTCAGTAAATGAGTGGATAAAAAAGTTGTAGTACATTTACACAATGGAACACTACTCGGCCATAAAAACGAATGAAATCTTAGCTTTTGCAACAGAATGGATGGACCTGGAGGGTATTATGCTCAGTGAAGTGAGTGAGACAGAGAGAGACAAATGCCATGTGATTTCCCTTATATGTGGAATTTAAAGAACAAAATAAACAAGCTAACAAAACAGAAACAGACTCATAGACACAGAGAACAGACTGATGGCTGACAGAGGGGCGGGGCGTTGGGGGTGCTGGGGGAAGAAGATTAAGGGGTTAAGCAGTACAAATTGGAAGTCACCGAACAGTCATGGGGATGTAAATTACAGCATTGGGAATACAGTCAGTAATATTATAATAACCAGGTAAGGGGCCAGGCGGGCACTTAAAATAGTGGGGGGAACACTTTGTAAAGCAGAAGATTGACCACTAGAATGTACACCTGAAGCTAATGTGAAATATTACATATAAACTGTAATAGAAAAAAAGTGCCCACCCCCCAAAAAAAAATCAACAAAGCCTTCCCAGGATAAAGAACAGTGATATGGGATCTGCAGTACAGACTGTATTTTATTACTATCTATAAGTTACATATTGCAAAGATATATTCTTTATGTCCGTAAAACTTACAATAGCTTTTGGTATGTACACACATTTATTCACTTTTTCTGAGAGCTGGTAAGTGCAGACCTGCACACCATTATCTCCAGCCCCAGAATTCTGTGGCTGTGTACATCGATCTGATGCCGATACAGCAGAAGAAACGATGGCACTTTCATTAGTGCGTCCCCTGCGCAGTGGGGAGGAGAGATGCTGAAGACACTGTTGGCCTCCTCGCTCAAGGAGCAGAGCCGGGCTCGGGGAGCGTGCCTGCTGCAGCTGCAGTGTGTCACCAATGACTAAGACAGGAAGCAGGGCCAGCGCTGAGGAGCTGGCCCTTTGGACCCAGGCACTTTCTGCTAAACCTTTTTTCTGGTCAAAGGCCAGAAGGTTTGGGCGTTCTCCTAACGCAGGGGTTGGCAACCCTTCTGAATTAGCAAGCCAAGTCCTCATTTATTCGCTCTAAGGTAGCAGGTGCCAGGAATACATTCTAACTTTTCAAAGTTCTCTCTGTTAATCCAGGTTCTGGCCGAAGTCGCTGTATATAAGAGTCCTTTTATTAAGACAAAGACACTGAAACATAAAACCAAAAATATGCAATTTCTTTCAACTTTGACACGAACTGAATTCTTTGTTGTTTTGTCCCTCTATCTGTGGGAGATGGTCATCTTACTGTTTGTGACTCGAGCACGAGGCCACGTGTCTTGCATCAACACCCCAAGTTAATGCCCCAGGGCCTCTGGGCCGCTGCGGTGGCATCCTGAGGGCCCGGGCAGTGGGCTGGTGCTGGCGTGTTCCTGAGTGTGTATCACGGATTGTGGGGAGTGATAGGTCTTTCACTTGGTGCGTCATCCAGAATTCATCAAGCAAACAAGAGATCCAACCTTTGCTTACGTAAATGATGAAGAGATATTGATGGAGATTAGGTAGGTCAAGGCACCCTTAGGAAGGAGCCAGGTTTGGAAAGAGGCCAGGCATCTGCTCGGACCACAGCCCAGTCATGTTCTGAAGCCCCTGCCACTGCTTTGCCCTCACTGAGCCCTGTGCACCCCTGCGTCTTTCTTGTGTGTGTGGCGCTGAGACCTGACTCAAAGTTCGACACATCAGAGCCCAGGCCTCTAGCCTTTGCTGAGCCGTGAGGGGCCCCGGAGAGGAA
This sequence comes from Tonatia bakeri, assembly GCA_004024845.1. NCBI lineage: Eukaryota > Metazoa > Chordata > Mammalia > Chiroptera > Phyllostomidae > Tonatia > Tonatia bakeri. The sequence goes on along the minus strand of PVIA01000515.1, from coordinate 304,320 downwards.
AGGGGACTGCCTGGCTTTTTCCAAGATCTCTACTAGGAAGAAGGTTCTGCCTCCCATGGAAAAGTACGGAGGGGTGGTGCTGCACACAGAGGAAGGGGATTTGGGGCTGGGGGCCCCCCAAATAAAAATCTAATGCCCATGATGTTCAGCCATATACTCTGCAGGTTTGTGTGATCTCCCACGTCAGCTGGGACGCACCCAGGTGCATGAGAACGTTCTGGTCACCACAGGACCACTACTCACTGTGCCTTCTCTTCCCTAAGCAGGACCCTCAGACCCCCTTTTCCTCCTCTGCAGGCTCAGGGGTGGGTCTGGAAGAGATGCTGGGTGGGTCTCATTCCTGTTGCCATCTTCCTTCCCTGTCCCTGGGCTGACACCCTGCTCGTCGGGGGGATCTGGGTCCTGATGCTTCTCCTGTCCCGTCACTTGGACCTCCCTGACTCAGCCCAGAGTGGGTGGGCCGTCCCAGGAAGCTGAGCAGTGTAAGAAACCAGGGGCTGGGTCCTTACACCAGGGGTCTCCATTGCCGCAGCCTGAGTCCTCTCTGAACTACGGCCCACGTCATCTTGTGTGTCACAGCGGGGCGTTCCCTTGACTTGGGATTTCGTTTTGAAACACGCCCAGTCCTTACTTTTGGGTAGATAACTATCAAAATAACACATCACGTTTGTTTGGTGCTGTAGAGTTTCCAAACATTTCCCTAACGATGAACGAAACTCACTGTCTTAGACACCCTCTGAAATAGCCGTCATGACTGCATCATGGAGTCAAGACACTGAGGCCTGAAGGGCCCAAGGCTGTGCTGCTGCTAAGGCTGGACTCGGCCCCTGTTCTCCTCTCGCCTGCCTTGGCGCTCCACGGATTGTGCCCGAGTTGTCAGGCCTCTCGTGATGATGTCACGTGCAGCTATGAAGAAGTCCGTCACCCAAGAGCCAGCTACTGGCTGTACAGCTGTGTCTCCTGTGGCATTTGCAGCCCCCTGCCTGCCCTCTGTCCTGACTCTGGGGCTGGACCCTGGGAGCCAGGGTCCCTTGAGGGTGGCGAGAAGTTCTTAGCAAGACCAGAGCCGTGGATTTACTTCCAGACCCACAGTGGGCCTGTAGCTCCCACTCCCTCTCCTTCCCTGCTAGTCACGGAATGTCTCAGGGGCAAGGCCAACACAGCTGGTAAAGTGGTCACAGTCCCCAACAAGGAGGCCGGTGGGTGGCGTTCGCAGCAGCCCAGCCCTGCGGTTTGGAAGACAAATGACTTCTGTTGCAGACAAATGGGAGTGTCAAGTTATTCCAGGCTGATGAGATTACAGCTCCACAGATCACGAGGAATCAGTTCCTCCAGAAGAGGAAAAAAACAGCTGGCACCAGAGCCTTGCAGAGCCTCCTGCTCAAGGTAATGTGGGGTCACAGGCTGAAAGGTGCCAGGTGACGGCAGGATTAGGGCAAGAGCACCTGGCATGGGCCACAAGCCCAAAATATAGTAAGTGATGAGCCCAGGGAACATCAGGAAGGTTTGCAAACGGAAGCATGACTTCAAGGATCCAGACGCCCCAGCTCCTGGTCCCTCCTTTCTGTGTAGACACAGCAAAGGAGGGACGAGAGTCCGAATGGAAATGTGGAGGGGATAGGACCGTCACGGGAGAGACAGAAAGAGAACTAGGGGGAGGCTGGTCAGGACAGGGAGGCATATTCTTGGTCACAAAATGTATCAGGGACATTTGAGAAATCAAGATACAGGATAGTTCAAGGCCATGTTTACAAAGGCTAGAATTAACGCACAAATAATCTGTGATGAACAGGATGACATCATAAAGGAAGACTGCGTCAGCGGCCGTGTCGTCAGGAGCCATGTTGGAGCCTCAGGCAAAGGGAAAAATCAGTGACAGTGATGCTGTCTTTATTTAAATTTTGGCATTTTGCTCAGCATGATTTTTTTGCATGGTTTTTCAAAAACTTTTTTGTGGTAAAGCCTATCTAACACAAAAGTTAGCATTTTAACCACCTTTTCAAGTGTGTAGTTCAGTGGCATGAAAGACATTCACACTATTATATGCAGCCATCATCGCCATCCACCTCCAGAATCCTTTTCGTGGTCCCAAGCTAAAACTCTGTGTTCATTAAACACTAACTCCCATCTCCCCTCCCTCCAGCCTCTGGCAGCCACCACGCTACTTTCTGTCTTTTGACAACTACAGGTGCCTCGTATCAGTAGGTCATACGGTATTTGTCTTTGTGACGTCTTATCTCACTTAGCACAATGTCCCCGAGGTTCACCCCTGTTGTGGCCTGTGTCAGGATTTCTTCCTCTTTCAGGCTGAGTAATAGTCCATTTCTGTACACACCACATTTCGTTTATCCTTCATTCATCTACGGGCTTGTGTGTTGTTTCTGCCTCTCGGCTATTGTGAATTGTGCTGTGATGAATATGGGGGTACCGATAATTGCTCTAGTCTGCTTCAATTTGTTTGGGGTATACCCAGAAGTGCAATCGCTGGATTGTATGTTTAATTTTTTGAGGCACTGACTTTGCCATTCATTCTGATTTTTAAAACATTGCACTAGAATATTACTTATTTTGATGATTAACGTTTTCAGGATTTGCTTCCACCTAGCCCCAGCCCTGGAACACAGTTCACGAAGCCCCGAGGTTCCTCCACAGCACTCTGCTGAGTCACGAAAGGACCCCTGGGCTGGCCTGTTGTTTAGTGCTTTGTCCTTATTTGGGAATATGATGCTTTGGGTTGTTTTTCTAGTTGGGAGGCCAAGTAACAGCAACCTGCTGCCTTGTGACACTGGCACAGATCTGTGGCAGAGCTGCCAGGGTTAGGGTGTGGTCCATGACAAAGAGATGCTGTCTGATGGATGGGATGCAAACGGTTCTGAGCAGGATTCTCACCTGCTGGCACCCTTGATCCTACATTTCTTTTGTCGCCCTCAATTCTACAGGGTTTTCTTATGTTTTCAAGTGAGATCCTCTTCCATAAAACCAACAGAATTCTGAGCACTTTGTCCAATAATTATTTATTGTTTTGTTGTGCTTTGTTTTTATTATTGGTGAAAAGAAGAGCAGCCCCCAGCCCTGGAGTAACACATGACCTTCATTCTGACACAGACAACACCCTTGGACTGCCCGAGCACAGTCTGGAGTTTCAGAAGCAGGTGCCTCTGAGAATCACAGCAGTTCTTCTCCATTCATTGTTCTTGAGAGGAAGTGGAAGTTCTCACTGGTGCCTGTGGTGGTCACCGAGCTCCTCCTGGGAGTGGAGAGGCCTTTGAAGAATGATGCATATGGGAGACCCCCAGACAGGTGCTGACCATGCAGGTCTTGGGACCACTCCCCTAAAAGGTGATTCACCCTTTGGCTTTTGAGGCCAAACATGGGATTCCCAAGTTGTAATTTCCATCCCTGATTCGGAAGGTCTCATCATCTTCATGAAGGAGCTCGGGACCCCCTGAAGGCTGGTGAACGGCTGTCTTTGCTTGTATGCTCATCCTAGGATGTGGGAGTGGTCTGTTCACCCCTCATCTCCCACCCAGGGGCTTTCTGTTCTCTCACTGAGTCAGAAACGGGCTGGGGAATCGATCTGGGAGTGGAGGATGGCATTTTACCATTGACTTGAGGGTAGTGGATGAGCCACTTCATAACTCTGGACCTTAGTTTCTCCAGTGCTTCAGCAGTAACATCTGACTTCTCATCGCCCTTTGTCTGTTGGGAAAAGTTCCTTGGATCTGAGAAGAGCAGATATTGATTGAATATAAGAGTGTATGGTGGGGCTAGCTATGTGCATTATTTCTACAGATAATTATGGAGCACCACTGTGTACCTGATACCATTCTAGGCACAAATGGTATAGGATTGCCGAAACATGGTCAGGGTACCACTGGGGACAGACAAGTAAAAGGCTCTGATGAGACTGTATGTTTAGTACAGTGCCTAGTACTTAAAGCAAAGGGCAGTCCCCATTTCTATCTTCCTCTTCCTCTTCCTCCCCGTCCCTCCCTTCTCCTTCTCCCTCTTCCTCCCCTCTTTGTCAATGCCTTGCACTGTGCCAGGCCTTGGAGATAAAAGATGAAGAAGTTACATTCCTTCCCTTAATTTGCTAATAATCTAGAGGGAGAGAGACATGGTAACTCCATTTATATGTATATGAGTTACAAGCCATCACACCCGTCTACCAGCTGAGATCCTTCTTGCCGCGACCCCTTTATGGATTCGGAAACAAGGCTCAGAACAGCTATTGGGTTTCCTTCACACATACAAATAGTAAAAGGAAAGCCCAGGGCATTCTGGTGCCAAAGCCTGAGCTGTCCTGTCTTGTGGAGATGTCGGTCAATGCTTGTCAAGTGAATTTTCGTTCATGGGATGCGTGACAAATGCCCAGAACGGGCAGAGCAGGGAGCATGGGGAGATTTTACAAGAATATCTGCATTTATTTTCCCCTGCAGTGGGCATGTATGAAGACAGAAAGAGAGGGGAAACGGCCACCATCTTCTGAGAATCAGTAGCAGAGACAGTCAAAGACCCCAGAAAGTTTGTGTGCCCCTCCAAAGTCATATGTTGGAGCACAACCCCCAGCATGGCTGCATGGGGAGATGGGGCCTCTAGGGAAGTTGGTTCAATGAGGTTACAAGAGTGGAGCCCCCGTAGGAAGAGACATCAAATCTGTCCCCCCCTCTCATCTCTCTCTCTCTGTGTCTGTGTGCATACAGGGAGGGCCATGCAAGGCATGGCGGGAAGGTGGCTGTCGGCAAGTTGGGAAGGAAGTCCTCACCGGAAACACCTCGGCAGCCCGAGCAGACTAACTCGCCTTCCTTCAGAGCGAGAGGCATTCGCGGGCCCTGCCTGCTTCGGGGCTCCGTGGTCTTGGGGCTCCATGGTCTGTGTCCTCCACCTTCAGTCCCGAACCCTTGGCTTTGCAGTTGCTGCACAGATATTTATCTTAGTTGTATGTCCAGCTATGAGTTTCAGTGTTTGTTTTTTTATATATATATTTTATCTATTGTGAGGTGACCTAGTGAGTACATCAAAGTTCTAGTAAGAAAGAGTCACAAGGAGACAGAGGTGTCATTTAATTTTGCCCCCTTTTTTCCTTGTGGGCACAGTGTTTGGAATCAACTGGTTCCTGTCCATAGTTACTAATTATGCTGAGGTGTGCTATGAGCCAGTATTTTCCAGATCGTCCTGGGGGAGAGCCCGCAACCTTGCCCTTCCCTTTCTCTACCTCCCTGTCCACGATCATGGCATCTCTCGAACCCCAGCTGTCTGTGGTTCCCTCCCCACATTGCCACCAACCCCCCACTTCATTCTCCCAAGCACAAATGGCAAAGGTGCATCCTTTTATGTCCCTAAGTGAGATGCCCTTAGTGTCCCCTGGGAAACTAAGCTACGGTGATGTCTTGTTTGAGAATGTGTCTGTATGCGTGCTTCCTTAACGTCGGTGCTTCTGAAGTGTGAGCTGAAGCTATTAATTCCGCCCACGTCAGGGAGACACACCAGGACATGGTATGTACCTGTCACTCCCTCCCTCTGTCCCCTCCCCCCCCATTGTTGACTTCTTAGCTTGCAGATGCAACTGGAACTTACAGGCTCTATAGATGTTTGTGACTCTGCCTCAGAGCCCTAAGGCAGAACTGCAGCCTTTCTTTGCATTAACCTCTTTGTCTCTCAGCGTGACGGGACCATACAGTTACATCTGTGGTTTCCAGCACGTGGCCTGAACATTTGACACCTGAGGATCAAATGGAACGAAAGCCTTCAGACGCAGTGCTCTGCAGGCCCAGGAAGGTGGAACCAGGAGGGACTTTTACATCGCTCAGATCTCATCCATCCATCCATTACCATGTGGCCTCCGTCAAGGACTGTGAGCTTAATGTCCGTGAGTTCACCTGTAAAGTGGGCCCATAATGCAGACTCCCGAGGTCAGTGTGAGCATGAAATAAACGGGAAGCCCCCACCCTGTGCCTGGAAGTGCTCAAAATATATTAGTTTCCCTCCCTTCCTCCCCTGATCCTTCGAGAGCAGGCTGCCAGATCCACGCAGGCCTGCCAGCCCATTGCACACGTCTCCTAGTCTTCCAGGCATCCATCCAGCGGTTTGACGCTGTGGCCTGGTATGACAGCTGCTAGTCTGGCTTCTTAGGTGGTTTGTCTGGCTTGTCCCCCACCCCCACGCCTGCCACGATTCATTCCTTGGCTAAGGGGCCAGACGGTTGTTTATGACTACACTGGTTGGGAAAAAAGTGGAAAGCATTTTTTCAAAAGGTTTAAAGGGATGACAGGCCCGTCCATCCCCCTGGCTCTCTCAGAGAGCCCCACGCCAGAGCCCACGGTGGCCTTGCACTGTGGTCTGGCCTCTGCCTGCAGGCTGCAGCCTCTGTAGTGGGTTACAGAGTAGGGGAAGAAAAGGCTTAAAGGGAAAATGGGAACAGGAACCCACCAGAAAAGGGTGTAAAACTCGAAATTGCTGAACATAGCCATGGGGACAGTCCCTTCTCTGTGTGAGGAGGCCGGGGGAGTGACTGAATTTCTGATCTCGGACTGTCCACCGGAAGGAAAGGGGGAAAGTGTAAGTACACTGTTTTGGGCTCTTCTAAACCCTGGAAAATCGGTAGAGATGTTGGACCTCTGTCCTTGACACAAAGCCACCCCCTCTTCTTGTGTCCTGCCCCCGCCTTCATTCTCTTCTCTGGGGTAGCCCAACAGGCCTGACTCCCTCAGTTCTCACAGATTTTGCCGCTTCTTCCCTGAAATGAGTACTCTGGTGGCGCCTGATTGTCAGGCTTCCCACGATGAGCCAGATCTGAGACCTCAGCTCAGAACAAATTTCTCTTTATAGCGAAAATTTGTAAACTCCTCCAGAGGCATTTGCACTTCAGAAGAACCGCTTCTTCTTTTTAAAAAAATCCTCAACTGAGAATATGTTTATCGATTTGAGAGAGAGAGAGAGAGAGAGAGAGCATTGATGTGAGAGAGAAACGTCGATCGGTTGCCTGCCACACACGCCCCAGCTGGGGATCGAACCTACACCCTAGGTATGTGCCCTGACTGGGAATAGAACCCGTGATCTTTTGTTGCACAGGATGACACTCCCACCAACTGTGCCATCTGGCCAGGGCAAGAATTGCTTCTTAGTGAAATGATATATTTAACTGGGCTGTTCTCCGCTAATTGTGAAAGGAATCAATGGGGTGAAGTGATGGCCTTAAGAAGCTGCATTCGTATGACCACAATGCAGAGTGTGGAAGAGGTACACATTCCAGCCCGACTTCATGGGCGTCACCCTGCCCTGGGAGTTTCTGCGTGCAGTCTTGGACTCCTTGCTTTAAGAGATAGCCGGGGCTAGTGGGATCCATGTGGATCAGTGAAGGGTTAAGAGCAGCTTCAGCAAGCCTGAAGAAACTGCCTGGCATTCTCAGGACAACGTCTGTAAAGGAAGGGGTAGGCAGACCTGTTTGGTATCATGTTGCCGAAAAGTGCACGTCACTGGGTGACATGGACTGGGAGAAGGTTTTGTTTTTGCCCCGTGTGAAGATGGCTGTTCTTTGAATCAGAACTGCCCCCCAAAACAAAGGGCTGTCAGAAGGGCAGCTGTCAGCCCTGCCCCAGGGGACTGGCCTGACCCACTCCCCTTCCCGTCTCCTCCAGCCCAAGTCATCAAAGCTTCCATGAGTGACGCCCGCAGGTGAGCCTGTGGATGGAGTAAGTGTCGGGTGTGGAGGAAGTTTCCTTCCCAATGCTTTCTGTCAGAGCCCTGGGGCCAGTGCGGGCTGAGCCCTGGACTGGGCTGCCACGTGACCTAGACTAGAGGGGAGAAGGGGCCGGTGGGGGCGAGGCCTTCCGTCCTCATCACTACCCTGCCATGGGAAATGGACAGTTCATCGGATTCCTGTAGTGGGCACTTTCTGCAGGCTCCTGAATGCTGATGAGTATGAATCATTTTTTTTTTAATTTAATCTCCATGGACCGAGGCCCCAGCACAATAAGGAGGCATCATGCCAAATCTAGATATGCCATTTAGGTGATGGAATAAATTTAAATTCTTTGAGAATCCAATTATATTTACTTTGACCCCAGACAATTCCTCTCTCCCAAAGAAAACTAATCTGAAAGATTTACATGAGGTATTCAAGGTTCTTTGGGTCTTATGCAAGCCTGACTCACTTTTTGGTATGGAAGAGTTCAAGAATTAAATTTTCTATGAGCTGGCAAGAAGGGAGAGAAAGTAGTACTTGATACACTTGTGGGAGGCTTTCCCAGTCCAGAAACTGAAGGGCCAGTGCTGTTTTATGGACAATATCTAAAAAGCTCTTTATATCCAATTGTGTTCTTTTCCTGTTTCTCTTAACAGAATTCCTCCTTTGAAGGACCTAAATTGGCATTTAATAAACCATTATTTCCCAGAATGCTACACAAAGCTTTCTGAAGTGCTTATGACTCAAATAGACCAAGCAATACAATAGTCACTCACATATAATCAAATGTATGGATGTTAAATCACAATTTAAAATTCCCACTCGACTCTTCGGCTCTCCCTGGGTCCTAGAAACAATATTGGCAATACTGAAAATGAAGTATCTTTTATGACTAACAAAAAAATCTTTCCCAGTGAAGCTTTTTATAGTGATTTACTGGTAGAAATTGAGAACTCAACAAATAGTGATAGAAAAGGTTAAAACAACAGATGCATGAAACTGCTATTCATTGCAATAAAAATTCTGAGCAATCCAGGAAGAGTAAAGAACTTCTCCAAGTTAAGATAAACATAGACATCTACCAAAAACTTAGAGGTGACATCATACTTAATGGTGAGAGACAGAATGCTTTCTCCTGAAGACAGGGAACCAGGCAAGCATGTCTGCTCTCACCACTTCTATTCTGAGATCACGGAGTCAGCATAGCTGGGTTTTGGTGAGAACTCCTTTTTTTATGGCTATTAGATGGCTGCCTTCTCACTCTTTGTCACATGACTTCTTCTTTGTGCATGCAAAGAAAGGGGGGGGGATGGAGAGAGAGCAAGCAAGAGCTAGAGGGTGCTCTACCATCTCTTCTCATAAGGGCACTAACCCATCAGACCAGGGCCCCATCCTGATAACCTCGTGTAACCTAATCACCTCCCAAAGGCCCCATCTTTAAACGCCATCACTTTGGGGATTAGAGCTCCAACATATGCACTTTGGGGGGATACAAACATCCAGTTTATAGCACTTACATTCAGTAGTCTTTTAATTTAATGTATACTTAGTACTTAAAATCGATTAAACAAAACTTTAAAAGACTATGTATAAGACATCTTATTCCATCTAAAGATATTGTCTGGTGCACAAATGGATTTTGAATAACTCCTTGACCTAGGTCAAGGCCAGACCATGGGAGGTACTACTCTGCCTACCAGTTATTGTGTGTTTACTTAGCCTGGGTGCACTGAGTACTAGGCACTGGGGACCCAAAGGTGACTAGGCCATGGCTTACAGAGCTCACACCTGGGGCAGGGAGTCCCTGGAAGGCAGGAATTGTGTCTGGTTGGTCTCTGTGCCCGGACAGAGCCTGGGGCAGTGCCTCCCACAGACGTGCTGCTCTGTAGACATTCATTGAATGAATAAATCTAACACGTGGCAGCTCATATTGTTTGAACAAGATCGACCTCTTGTGACTTCCTCTATTATGAGTCAAATAATGCAGAAAAATTGGAAATAAGGCTGAAAATCCAGGCTGAGGCAACATGGAAATGGGAAGAACTTGCCTCTAACTTCCATCCTCCTTTACGCAGTCCTATTCTGCAGGACTTCATTTATTTAAGGCAATAAGGTAAGAATCAACAAGTTGTTTTGTTTTGTAAAGATCCAGATAGTAAATATTTTAGGCTTTCCGGGCAATTGGCTCTCTTTTGAAACTACTCACCTCTGCTGTTGTGCTGAAGCAGCCACGCATTCTAGCTGTGGGACTAGCCACTGAGCATGGCTGTGACCCGATAAAACTTTGTTTGTAAGAACAAGCGTTGGGTTGCATTTGGCCTGCAAGCCACAGCTTGCTGAGTCCTGCTCTGGAGATGGAATCCATTAGCCAGGGTTCATTGAAGGTATGGAAACTATACTGTAACCCTTAATTAATGGGGCTGATCAGTGAAGGCCATCTGGTTCCTGAAGAAACTTCTTGAGACATATGTGAAATCATACCCAAAAGTACGTGATCCAGAAGGTGGAGAGCCATGCCGGGGCCGACCACACTGACACTCAGCGTATGTATGGTACCAGCTTGTGTAGTGTTGTTTGAGAGGTGTGTGCAGGGTGAGTCCTGTTTCAGTGGAGTGCTGTGGGTGCAGCTGGATTGCATTTGGTGGCAGAACAAATGGGAGGTGACACCAAAGGGGGAGGCAGGTATAGACCATGTCTCGGCAGTCTCCAAGGCCCCCATGTTTAGAGATATGTTAGAAGCACTCGTGGGACTCAGCATATAATTGCTCTTATTGCTAAGATTTATTAAAGTAATGTAATAAAGGTACACGCTGAATCAGAAGGGGAAAAGACATAGGCGGAGTCTGGAGGGGTCCATATGCAAGCTTCCTCTTGCTCTCTCCCTTTCATGAAGGGTCACAAAATGCTTGCTCTTCTCCCATCTGGGCACGCGTGCGATATTTCTGCCTAGGGAATTCCACTGCAGACTCAGTGCCCCAGGCTGCTCCTGAGGGGCTGGTTATGAAGGCATCTGCTGCCTAGCATGTACCAAAATGCCAGGCTTCTTGGTGCTGCAGTTCCTGCTGGTTTGAAACAGCTCCCAGGTCTCTGGGCCCGCAGCCCACGCGCCACAGCACATTTGCACAGGCTGCCAGGACATGATTTCTCTGCACTTTCCCCATTTTTCTGTTGTTGCTGCTTGTGTGAAAAAAATCGAAACTGCCTGTCTACTGCTTGTTTTACTGAGAAAGTCAAGGTTATTTATTATACTTGCTTAAGTTTGTGTACTTATATCGATCCACCTTTTCCTCCTCCTCTCATGACTCAGAGAATAAAGGATCCCTCCTTTTGCTGCAGGTCAATGCCACCACCTGTGTGCTTGACCCCTTCTTCTGGCCCTCCTCTCCCATCTCTAGGATCATGCTCCCTCCCTTGCCTCTCATCTCAGGCATTCAACTTCCTCCTCTTTACTGGCTTTAGACCTGAGCACGTAAACATATTGTACTTAACTCTTTCCCACCATTAAAAAATACCCAAGCCACATTTTCCTGGACCCTCTTTAGCTGCTATTCTTTCTTCTTCCATTCTCATTCAAACTCTTGAAAGACTCATTTTTTAATAATCTCCTCACCTGCAATTCAATCTTCATTACAATGTAATTTGACTTCCACCTCCAGAGTTCTGTTGAATGTTAGGAGTCCACGAGCATCTGATTGCCAAATTCAATAGGCACTTTCTCTTCGTTATCTTCTTTGACCTCTCTGCTAAATCTCACACTGTCGATCACTCCTGCTTCCTGGAAGCTTTATTTATATTCCCTTGGCTTCCCAGACAATTAGGAGAATGTCATGGTTCTCATTATCTCTATTTGGCTGGTTCACTGGGGAGTCCACTTTCTTCACCCACCATCTAGTTGTTGGTGTACCCCAAGATTTTGCCTGTTGTGAATTCATCTTGTTATATATATGAGGTCTGTCTGGGAAAAGTCTAGCCATTGTTAATTTAACAAGGACGGTTTACCCAACATCAGTGTAACCTGGCAGCCAAGGAGAGTGGACTGGAATGCACATGTGTGAACAATGACGACCTCACTGTACTAGTCAGTGGGTGTGGTAGACATCTTTGAGTGAGCATGTGTGCTGTGTGGCCATCACATTCAAAATAACTGAGTAGAGCAGAGAATCTGCATCAAATATTGTGTTAAGCTTGAACATTCCTTCGTGGAAACTATTGGGATGAATCAGAAGGCTTTGGGGGATGATGCAATGAGTGCAGCATAAATAAAATTGTGGACCCACTTCAAAGATGGTCAAAAATCTGTTGAGGGTGATTCACGTTCTGGAAGGCCTGCAACAAGCAGAACACCTAAGAATGTTGAACATGTACGGGCTGCAATCAGCAAAGATCAGCAGCCAAGGTGACTCGGCCCTGCTACAGCCCCCAGATTTGGCACTCTGGGCCTTCTGGCTTTTCCTAAAACTAAAATCACCTTTGAAAGGGAAGAGGTTTCAGAGCATTGATGAGATTAAAGAAAATATGATGGGACAGCTGATGGTAATTCCAACAAAGGATTTACAGAGTGTTTTGAACAGTGGAAGAGACACTGGGAGAACTGTGTGAGGTCCCAAGATGCCCACTTTGAAGGGGACTGAGGTATCATTGTTCTGTGTACAGTGTTTTTTTTAATATATATATCTTGTATCTTCTTCAATAAATGTCTCTCTTTTTCATAGTGCAGGGCTGGATACTTGTGTCCAGACCTCGTATTCCCTCTGAGCACTCTGACCACTATCTGGATTCCGGTAATTCCCCAGTTTATATCTTCAGCTCAGACATCTCTCTGAAGCTCCAGACCTGCATGTTCATCTCCATCTGGATGTTCCAGGAGAATCTCAGATTCATCGTGTTCACAACTGGAATCATCGTTTTCCTGCTCCTGGGATTCCCTGTATCCTTTAGGGGCACTGCCACTCACTAGGTGCACAGGATAGAAGCCACCAAGTCTTTCTAATGTTGTTTCCTTCATTCACATGTTCCATCTCTCTTTGATCACCAACTCTTACCGATTCTATTCCTAAATATTCCTCAACCTACTGTCTCTCCTCCTCTATTACTGATACTTCATTTAGGCTTTCTCTATTCTTGCCTGGATAACTTCAAGTTTTCTAATAGGTCTCCTGGGCACCCATCTTACCTCCAACAAACCCATCCACTGAACAGATACTTACAGAACACCATTCTAGGGGTTGGGTGAACAGAAGAGATGTGGCTTCTGCTGTCACTGAGCTTACTTTATGGTAATGTGTGAGAGTATGTGTGATGTGTAAGTGACTAAGTAATTAAACCTACATTAAATAGATAATTCCATCTCTGGCTGGTGAGGCTCAGTGGATTGAGCATCGGTCTGTAAGCCAAAAGGTCACTGGTTCGATTCCCTGTCAGGGCACATGCCTGGGCTGCCGGCCAGGTACCCAGATAGAGGGACGTGCCAAAGGCAACCAGTTGATGTGTCTCTCATATGTTGGTATTTCTTTCCCTCTTTTTCTTCCTCCCTCCCTTCTTCTCTCTAAAAATACAATCTGAAAAAAAATATTAAATAAGATGATTTCAGGTACCATAAGTGCTCCAAAGACAAGATACCAGGACAGAAGCTGACTGAGGAGGTGGATTAAACTTGGATACTCAGAGCAGACCTGTCTGAGCAGGTGCCCCCTGAGCATGAAAAAGAGCCCACAGCTGGCAGATCTGAAGGAAGAACACTCTGGGCAGGGTGAACAGCAAGTGGAAGGTCTCTGAGGCAGGTCCATGTTGGGCGTGGCTGCATGGAGCACGTCAGATGAAGGGAAGAATAGTCTGGATGGGGCCGGATTGTCCTTATAGGCCGTGGAAGGGGGTTGGGAGGCTCCTTTAAAACAAGGAGCCTTTGGAGGACTTTCTTCAGGAGAGGCACATGGTCTGATTTACCTTCCAAGCAGATGACTCTAGCTGCTGCGTGAAAAACAGGTTGCTGGAGTGCAGTTGGAGGTGGTTAGGGGGTGCATGAGTGATTCCAGGTAAGAAATGACGATGGCTGGCCTACGGGGGTAGCAGCAAAGATGGAAAGTGGATGGGATTGTGACATAATTTGATGCAGAATCAATAGGACTTGAAAGGAAAGAATCAAGGATGTCTCCTTTAGCCTCTATCACTGGCTTCAGAGTGATTTTCTAAACATAACTCCACCCATATCTCTCCCATGATTCACCGGTAACCCTTGGTGGTTGGTTCCTCACTGCTTGCCAAACAAGTTCTAAACACCGTAGCCCGATGTACAAGGCCACCCCTGGTGTGTTCCTGCTTTTCTCTCCAGAAGACTTCCTTGGAACCCTCCCTCCCTAGCCGTTCCTTGTCCCTTCTCTGGACATTTGGTGTCTCTGTCATGGTACCAACATCGTGTTGAAAGTCTCTGTGTGTTTGTGCCGATAAGCTCCTAAGGGACAAAGACTTTGTCCTGTTGATCATTTTATTTCCATGGTCCAGCTCCTCGCTGGCCACTTGAAGTGTGGTCCTCGGACCAGCAGCGTAGGCATCACCTGGGAGCTCGTCTGAACCTGGTTTGTAGCAGTGAGATCTCCAGGGGACCCACCTGATGGTGTGAGAAGCTGGCTCGCTCTCTTGGTGCAGTCGGCACTCACTGAACGTTGAGCTGAACAGAACCTACAATCCAGTCTAGACTCCTTCAGAGCACAGCACCGATTTCCTTTCGCTGAAATAGACCCAGGTTGTGAAATTAGCTTCTTTGGGGTAGGTTAAACCCTACTAGATGCTGTGGGTGCTTTGAAAGTGTCTGTCACCATGTGGCTGGTGACATGAGTTTAAAGTAACATAGGAGTAGTGGCTACATTTACTTCAAACATAAAAACTAGAGTATCACTCATTTCAGATGGGATTGACTCAAATGTACTTTTCTTACAGAATACTCTGTAACGTTTTGTAAAGTCACCCTATATCCTAACACCCAACTTTTTCCTTTGAATAGTCAGTACTCTAATTAAGTGTTGAGAACAAGTTTCTAAGTACCAGAGGCAGGTACTCTGTTCATATTTGAACTATTAGTAAGCAATGCACAAGTGCTAATTAGCTCATTAACACTTCACTGTTATTCTTTGAAATGCTCTCAATGATTTCTCAGCCTAACTACATCCATAAGGTCCAAAGTTCTTATCTTAGTTTTGACTTGTTCTTATAAACTTGGATAAGTTGCTGTGCCTTCTCTGTCACAAATCACAAAATGGGACCAACAGTCATTCCCCACCCAGTTCCCTGGGCCCTCGGGGGATGAAGATTTAGGGCTCTCACCAGTGGGAATTCTGGTGTGCTTCCCAGGTCCCCACCCTTGGTCACTCAGGGTTCTTCAAGCACCAGTAGTCAACGCCAGACTACTAAGGACAACTGCCAGGTCACCTTGGAGTGGAAGAAGGGGCAGGATCTTACCCCCTCAGGGAATTCAGTGTTGCTTGAACTCAGAGGTGTCTCTTTGATATTAACTCTTATGGCTCCAGAAACCTCAACTAGCCCCACAGTGCAGTGAATGTGTGTGTCCTCCAAAGTTCATACATTGAAATCCTAACCCCCAGTGTGATTGTATTAGGAGGTGGAACCTTCGGGAGGTGATTAGGTCATGAGTGTGGAACCCTCATGAATGTGATTAGTGCCCTTACAAAGTGACCCCAGAGAGCTCTCTTGTTTCCTTTCTACAATGTGAGGACACTTGGGAAGTCAGCTGTCTACAACCTGAGAGAGGGTCCTCACCGGAACCCGATCATGCTGGCACCTTGATCATGAATTTCCACCCTCCAGAACTGCAGGAAATAAATGTCTGTTGTTTATATGCCACCTCACCCTTGATGCTTTGTGAGAGTGGCCCGACTGTCTTTTGCTGTTATAGTTTTTGTAGAGTCTGTAGGGACATGGCAAAGAGCATTGACCCAGAGACGAGAGATCTGGGTCTTGTCCTTGTCTGTAACTGGCAGTGTGACATTCTTGTCACCTCTCTTGGCCACAGTATTTTCACTAGATGTCCTCCAGCACCCCTTCTAATCCTAACATTTTAGGACTTTCTGTTTCTATCTTTCCTGGGCATAATTAAAAAACAAAATGCTTAATCTCTGACCCTTTCTGAATGTCAACAAAATCCCAGGGATTTAATAACAAGCAGTGGCTTACTGATTTGTAGTATTTGTTGATTCCTGTGTTGTAAATAATCTCACCATTGCTGATTTCCAGCTATCAAGATTGGCATTTAACCAGCAGCTTGCATGAGCTGCTACAACTTCAGCACACCATTGGGAGCAAGCCTCCTTGTCCATCCTGAGAGAAGCAGGGCTCACACGGTGAGGGGCAGAGACACTCGCTCATCGTCTTGGCTCTGTGCCCAGCTGTTAGGAAAGGTCAGTGTGAACATCAGAAAATTATAGAAGATTGGCATTGAAATGTGCGGTCAAACACGGAGACTGGGGATGATTCCTATTTGTCAGGATGTCTGATAACTCTCTCCGGGCCTTCTGCCAGAAAGGCGTCATTCCTGTATGCTTGTAGAAGGGCACACAATGACACTCAGAAATTAGATTGCCAATAAGAAGTGCTCCAAGTAGAGAGAGAGTCTTCTCCCGTGTGCCAGATGGAAGACAGTTTGCAAGTGGGGTGGGGTTCAAGATTATGTTCAGTAGAGTCTCTCTTATTTAGTTTAATGCTCGTTAACTAGAGTCAACTTTCTATTCTGGGCTGGCACCTCTGTCCTACAGGTATGCCTTTATCTTTTGTTGCAGTTTCTGGGAGCTAGTACTCTGATTTTCTCTGCTTCTGTTAAAAAATTTAATTCCCAGGATATGCTCAGAGAGGGACTCGTGTTTCAGTCTTCTTTAATTGAAAGCATTATGGGAGGTCATAGGTCCAATTCTGCAGCAGCCCGTGAGTTATAATGGGAACAGCCTTATCCCCTGGCCATGGGCTGTGTGCTAACTGCAAGAATCTGAAGTAAAAGTGGTGTTCTCTATATATTCTGTCTTGTAAGGGGGACACCAGACTCAGCCAGGGCCCATTCCTCAATGAAGTTGAAATATCAATAGACTCAGGGTTTAGCAGACCTGCAATATCAAGACAGAGTTCAATTAGCAGATGCCAAGCACTGCAGCCTGGGCAGGAAGTCTGGTCTCATGTAGGGCCCTGCAGT
Source organism: Tonatia bakeri (assembly GCA_004024845.1). Classification (NCBI taxonomy): domain Eukaryota; kingdom Metazoa; phylum Chordata; class Mammalia; order Chiroptera; family Phyllostomidae; genus Tonatia; species Tonatia bakeri. The sequence continues at coordinate 287,446 of PVIA01000515.1, read as the reverse complement.
TCTTTGTTTCCCTCCCAGGACAGCACGGAGCAGCTACTAAAGTTTGTCACCTGGAAACTGTGCAGGTGAATTATGGGTCTGTATGTAGGTCGACTGGGAGGCAAGAGACAAGGACACTTACCCAAAGGTAAGTAATTCTTGACATAACCTCAACCATCCATCTTCTTTGTGAATGTTCTTGGGCTCATGGGGAATCTGGCAAGACTAGATGAGCCCCTCAATGAGCCCCATCTTCTTAATGGACAGACACAAATGGACAGACACACATACCCCTCAAACAAAAGCACCCATTCCGTCTCTTTTGGAGTATGGATGAGGACTCCAGGAATAATGTGTGCAGGGAGGATTTGCCTGAAAGACCGAGGTGAAAATTAGCTCGTGTATGAAGATGCGCTTTAACAAGAAGGGGAGTTACAAAACGGCGACTATGCTAGGATTATGGTCATTGCAAATATTTATACCAATGGATGAAACTTGGAAGCAGATAGAGAGAAATGAAATTTAAAGTAGGCTGGTAGGATTACGAGTGGACATTTTGCAAACTTTCCTGATTTATTAATATTGTTTGAATATATTTAAAATTTTTGTGGAAAGGATTTTCACTCTTCACAGAGGACAAAATGAGCTGGAGTTTACCTGGAGAAACTGAAATCAGATCTAAGGAAGAATGTCCTTGTGGGATAACTCGATCCTGGGAAGTGCTTATAGCAGAGCTTGAAGAATGGGATACCCCGTTCACTACGGGGAGAGCGTTGACCTGTGGGGGCAGGGGAGGGTGGGTAAACCAGACAGCTCCTGGTGAATTCTCCCATCTGGAGGTAGTGGTTCTGGTATACAGCATTAACTGAGACACAAATGTGACTTGGTGACTTGATGGCAGAGTTGTGAACAGCAAGTTTGTAAAGTTCAGAAACTGAGGACTACTTCAGATGTCAAGGTGTGTGTAGCCCATCCTGGAATTGCTCTAGGTCCTACCAGTAGCCGCAGTGGTTAGAAAGCAGATTGACCAGTCCTGCCCCAGGGTTAGCTGGCCATGAGAACTTTGCAGAGACTCTTGCAGTCATAAACATCTTAAATAACCAAAAGGAATGCCTCCTGAGTGCAGAGAAAGACATTTGAAGCAGCTTTCTAGAGTAGGAAAGAGTTTCCCTCCTTCCTTTTTCCTTCCTTCCTTCCTTCCAACTTCCTTTCTCCCAACTTCCTTCCTTCCTCCTCACCCAAGGACATTTTTTTAAATTACTTTTAAAGAGAGAAGAAGGGAGAGAGAGAAAGAGAGAGAGAGAGAGAGGAGAGACAGAGAAACAGAGAAACACCCACTGGCCACCTTCTCGTATGTGCCCCGACTGGAGATTGAACCCGAAATCTGGGTAGGTTCCCTGACTGGGAATCGAACCCATGACCTTTTGATCTACAGGATGATGCTGCAACCAGCTGAGCCACCTGGCCAGGGTGGAAAGAGTTTTCTTGCCACTATGGGGGGGACCACCTCTTTATACCCCACCCAGGCCATTCTTCTGCTCCAAGTTCAGTGTTCTCCAGTGTATACTGTTTTTATTTATTTGATTGTTTGTTTGTTTTTACAGGTAGGAAAGTTATTTTGATAACGTGGATAGTACTGTGGCCATATCTGGTTAGAACAATGTTACTTTCCTGAGCTAGAACGTTCTCCTAGAGTTAAAGGGCTCTTCTTTTCCCCTGAGGCACATTGGCATGATGGAGAGTTCATACTGAGCCTATAATGCAGACAGGCTCTGCTTGAACCCGGGCCTCAGTTGCAAGCTCTCATCTTTCTCATTTGCAAAGTGAGGCTCTCACTTCACGAGGTTATGGAGGTGAAGCACCCCAACAAAGTACCTGGCATATTACAGGCCCTCATGAAACATTAGTTTGCTTTAAACTGTTAAGAGTCTCCCTGGCTGGTGTGGCTTGGTTGATTAAGTGTCGGCCTGTGAACTGAAGGGTGGCGGTTCAATTCCCGGTCTAGGGCGTGTGCCTGGGTTGTGGGTTGGGTTCCTGGTAGGGAGTACATAAGAGGAAGCCACACATTGATGTTTCTCTTTCTCTCTTTCTCCCTCCCATCCCTTCTCTGCTGATTTAAAAAAACAAAAAATATATTATTAAAAAAATTAATTAAAAAAATAAAATGTTAAGAGTCAACAGAGATAAAATACACGTTCTGTGCCCCTGCACGGTTTCCTGTACCAGGTGTGACTCATTCTCACTGTTGACCAACACACAGAAGGTGTCAACAGCCCTCGCTGGCTCTGAAAGTCACACTTCTTTTGGTGACTGGCACCTCTTGCCATGACACACGGGTTTAGCCACATGGGTTTAGCAAAGATTATTTCAAAATAACCGTGGGGGCCTCCTCCCCCAGAGCCACCGTGAAATCCCATGAATGCCTCTGTTCCCGGCCCCCGGTCTCTGCCAGGGCTCAGTGTTGGCTCTGAGTGCCTGGCACAGCCTTGGGACGAGTTGGCTGTTGTAGACATCAGGGCCAGAGCTCACCACCCTTGCGGTGATGGGTGAGGCAGTAATGCTGCTCAGCCCAGCCCTGGGACCCAGAGTGAGGAGGCTGGTGAGCAGGAGGGAGTGGGAGGCTGTACCTAGAACTGAAGCTCAGTGGAATCTTCTTATTGGGTTGGGGAGGAAGAAAGAGTCTATTGGAACAGAATACCCAAGGACAGCCTGATGGGTCGACAGTCCCAGACTGATGTAAGACCCCACACAGACAGTTACATCTTCTGGGGCAGTGGTTAAGAGCACAGGCTTTGACACCAAATGGAGTCCAATTTAGTGCTTGACCTGGTCACTTCCTAGATATGTGACCTTGGGCAGGCTGCTTAACCTCTCTCTCTCAACCTGGCTCCTTCTGTGTAAAAGGCAATGGTAATAATGAAAATAAACAACTTCAGTAAGTGCATGAGGGAATAAAGTGACATAATATCCAAGCATGCAGCCCAGGGTACAGAACGCTGTAGCAAGTTCTCAGTCAAGGTTATCTGTTCCCATCAGAAGCAGAGACCAAGCTCTTTATTTCAATGTCAATACTTGTTTGCTCCATATACCGACCCATTCTTCTCTCCAAATTATGGCCACCTTCTCCTTCAATTTAAAGTGCCCATCTTCCAAAAAGTGGGTGCTCAGCAAACCTTGTAAAATGCATAGTCCTCCTCTCCACCCCCAGGCTGGCCCCGCCATCCACGGACATACATCTGTCTACATGGCAAACACAAGCTCACTCACAGGGTGCAGGCAGCAGCGAACATTCATTCATTCAATGAAGAGTGGCAGAGTGCCTACTGCATCCCGGGCTCTGTTCTAGTTCCAGGGACACACTGGTGAGGAGAACAGACACAAATCTCTTTCTTCCTGGAATGCCCACATTCTAATGTGAAAAGAGATAGCCAACAAATGAAGTAAGAAAAATCTAAAGAACACTTAACGGGGACAAAGACTAGGGTGAAGACATAAAGCAGGGGAGGGGAACATGAAATGTCCCGGGGGACATTTGACGTTGTAGGTGTGGGGATGTATTAGGTTGCTAGGCTGCCCTGACAAAGCGCCACAGACTGGGGGCTTAAACAGCAGATGCTTGTTTTCTCACCATTCCGGAGGCTGCAAGGCTGCGATCAGGTTGGCAGGGCAGTTTCTCCTGAGGTCTCTCTCCTTGCTCAGAGATGGGCACCTTCTCCCTGTGTCTTCACGTGGTCTTTCCTTTGCATGTTCTATGTCCTGATCTCCTCTTCTTATAAAGACACTAGTCCTGTTGGGTTCGGGCCTGCATGAATGACCTCATTTAACCTCATTACCTCTTTAATGACCCTGTTTCCCAATATAGTCACACTCTGAGCTACTAGAGTTTAGGGCTTCAACATAGGGATTTCGAGAGGGGACACAATTCAGCCCATAACATGTGGCAAGGTAAAGTCGTGTTGACATGTCACTTTTGAATAAAGGCTTGAAGGAGGTGAGGAAGCCAGCATGAGACTGTCTGGGAGAAGTGTTCCAGGTAGAGGGAACAGCATGTGCAAAGGGCCTGAGGTGAGAGCATGCCTGGCTTATTGTATGACCAGTAAGGAGGCCAGTGTGGCTGGACCAAGTGCAGAGACTACAGGGGCAGGAAATAAAGTCAGAGGAATTGGGGCAGACCGTGTGGGGCTTGCAGGCCCTTGGGAGGCATTTGTCTTCTCCGAGGGAGATGGGAGGCAGAGGAGCGACATGGTCTGACTTAGCACCTCTCTGCTGCACTGACAGAAACAGAGTGGGGTCGGGGCAGAAGCGGAGGCTGCTGCCATGACCAGAAGTTGGGGGGGGGGGCAGATGTGCTCAGGCTCTGGATGGGTTTTGGAGGAGGAACTGATAAGATTTACTGCTGGGTCAGGTTGGGGAGGGAGTGTGAGAGAAAAAGTCACAGCTCACTGTAAGGTTTGGGGTCTGAGCAAGCGAAACTGGTCATCTATTGAGATGGGAAACCTGGAGGAGAGTTCTTTGGGGGGAAATGAGGAGCCCACTTTGGGCTGTGCAAGGGCTGAGATGCCTGTAGCATTCCAAATGGAGCAAAGACGTGGTGTGCAAGCCTGGCTGTTCGGTGAGAGGTCCTGGGATGGAGACAGGAGTTTGGGAGTCTTCAGCACACACCACTTTATTTGACCCATGAGAATGGATGATGTGGCCAGGGAAAGAGGGTAAATGCGAAAGGAGAGATTATCTAAGGGCAAAGTCCAGGGTTCTCCAACATGTACAGACAACAAGCCAGATGAAGGAGGGTTCTAGGAGTCACACTCCTCTGGGGCCTCCAAGTTACAAACTTAGCTGCGGCGGTTGTTGTTCATAGCCAGACTGGGAGGAATTTCTTTGGTTTCTTGTTGGCTTAGTGGAACCGCAGCTTCCAGAACCTGTCCTTGGTCTCTTGGCTACCAGACATGGTTGTGGAAGGCAGACAGCGTCGTTCACACAGTCTCGGGGCCTGAGACCTGGCTTACTTATCCAGAGAGTGTACTGAACACTCCAAGCACAGGTATTGGTGAAGCTGCCCGTCTTAGTCGGGAACGAGCAAGTCTTCATGTTTCTGGGGACCAGCCTCAGAGGTTGCATAACACACAGGAAAGCCACAAGTGTTGCTTAGAAGCCTGGAGAGGAGTGTGGGGTTACTGCTTACATGAGCCCAGCCCTGCAGGGAGAGAGCCTGCAGAAGCCACTGTGAAGTGGCAAGTTGACATGATTTAAATCAACCTGGAGATGCAGGAAGGGGGTTGGTAGAAGCAAGCCCCAGTGTTGGCCCACAAGAGGAAACCTGCCTTTGGGCAGGAAGGGCCTTTGGTTTCAGAGCTTTGAAGAACAGACAGACAGGTTTTTAAAAATCAAACCAAGGTTTAGCGTTCTTGTCTGATTTTATCTGTTGAGTCTAGTGGTGCCTAAATGTACTTAGTGCTTTTCTATGTGTGGGCACAAGCTACCTTGTCACTCCTAAGACTTTTTAAAAAATATTTCATTTATTTATTTTTAGAGAGGGGAGAAGGGAGGGAAAAAGAGAGGGAGAGAAACATGGATGTATGAGAGAAACATCAATCCCCTGCCTCTCTAGCGGCCCCAACCTGGGACCTGGCCCATAACCCAGGCATGTGCCCTGACCAGGAATTGAACCAGTGACCTTTCAGTTTGCAAGATGACGCCCAATCTAATGAGCCACTGAGCCACGCCGGTCAGGGCAATCGTTCCTAAGACTTGTTTGTGAGTGGGAGGTGGCCTCTGTGTTCTTTGCAGAATTTCCAAGAGGAGCTGGTGGGATGGTCAGCAGCATGGGGGGTAGTTGGTGCACTGAGGCCACATTGTATAGTGTTGAGTCATAGAGATAATTAGTTCTTTCAAATCTCTTTCAATCTTCTTGATTACATCAAAAAACACGCCAGGGTCCTGGCCTTTACCGCCTCTCTTATGGTTTCTCATGCAGAGAGGAACTCTGGGCTCAGGTCTTGGGAAGCCAGCGGGAGCCAGTCAGAACTTGAAATCATCACTTTTATTACATTTATTTTATTTTCACGTTTACTTTTTATTCATCACAAGCGATAGCCGGTTTCTCATAATGAATTCCCTAAATAATTTAAGTTTACAAAGTGACTCAATTTAAGAAACACATTAATAAAAAAAATAGTACAAGCCATGTGTGGTTATGGGAAAAAAGTCGTGACAGCTGTATGTGAATGACTGAATTTTGGCAGAAATACTGCCACGGTGCAACCTCACATCTGGGGGCGTGGACTGTAAGTGCCTTTAGTAACCGGACACCTAGGTTAGAAGTCATTGTTCCCAAGAATTCAGAAGATACTATATTCTACTTTCCAGAGTTGCTGAGGAGAAGTCAGAAGTCACCCTGACGACCCTGGCCGGGTGGCTCAGTTGTGGGAACATTGGCTTGTACACCAAAAAAGCTGCAGGTTCGATTCCTGGTCAGGTCGCATACCTAGATGGTGGGTTTGATCCCCAGTCTGGGCGCGGGCTGGAGGCAACCGATTGGTGTTTCTCTCTCACGTAAATGTTGGCCTCTCTCCCTTCCTCTCCCTTTGAAATCAATAAACATACCCTCAGGTGGGGATTAAAGGGAAAAAAAATTCACCCTGACTTCGGACCCTTTTAGAGTGATCTTGTTTCCTTCCCTCTGGAAGCTCACAGGACCTTCCATTTGACCTCAGTCTTTTGCAGTTCCATGCCATTGTGCCGGCGAACAGCGAACAGCGAGGTTCCACCCTTTGTGCTGAGCACGTGGCGGGCCCTTGCTCACCTGTGTCGGCTCCAGGAAATTGTCTTCACTTTTTTCTTTTTTCAAAAACGGAGATATATTTGGCATTCAGCATTGTGTAAGTTCCAGGTGTACAAGGTATTGATTTGACTGACGTACTTATATGGCCATGCAGTTGCCATTGTGATGTTAGCTAACGCCTTTGTAGTGTCGCATAATTATCATTCCTTCTAGTGTTGAGAGCAATTCAGATCTGGTCTCTTAGCGAGTTTAATGACTATAGTGCAGTGTTGTTGTCTGTCATCGCTGCGCTGTGGACTTAGGTCTCCAGGACTTACTTACAATGTCTGCTGGTTGAAAACAGCTACCCTTAAACATCACCTTTCCCATTCCTCTCCCATTCCTCCCCCATTCCTCCCCCATTCCTCCCCCATTCCTCCCCGCTCAGAACCTGGAAACCACCATTTTACTCTGCTTTTACAATTTCAGTATTTTTAAAATTTCCCACACGTAGGAGATATCACACAGTATTTGTGTCTGCCTTTCTACGTCACTCAGCACAAGGCTCACCCATGCTGTTGCAAATGGCAAAATGTCCTTTTTCTCACGGCTGAATAGTATTCCATTTCACACATATATGCGGAAGATGTGATCTTTACATCTTCTTCACCATTTTCCGTCGATGGACGTCCAGGTTGTTTCCATATCTTGGCTATGGTGAACAACACTGAGACGGATGCCGGAGCGTGGGTGCGTCTCCCTGGGTAACTGTTTCATTTCCTTTGGACGTAGACCGGGAAGTGGGACTGCTGGGTTGTGCGGTAGATCTTTCTAAAATTCTTTTTCAGAACCTCCATACTGCTCCCCATGGTGGCTGGGCCAGTGTATAATAATCTCATCAATAGTGTGCAAGGATTGGGGACCTCTTCTTGAATATAATAATAGTATTTTATTTCTATTATGTTATTTTATTATTATTTCTGTTATTTTATTATTTTCTGTTTTCTCTCTTTACTATTGAGCTTACATTTGTTCAGATGCTAAACCTCTTCAGGTTTCCTGTTTTTCTTCTGTTTTCCCTCCTATTTTTCATCTGTCTTCCTAATTTCTGGGTTGATTTCCTTACCCTTTTGCATGTTTACTTATTGGGCTTTTTATTTCTGCTCTCATACATTTATTTTTGAAGAACCACTTTTTTGTTCTTTGAAAGTTTTACTTTTAGAGCCTACTTTTCTTATTTTGTAGATGCAACGTTTTTTTATCTTTCTTAGGATATTCACTATCATTTTTTTCCTTCTCTCTGAACAGTCTTTGTTTCCTCCACGTTGATTTTCTTTCTGTTGTGCTCTGTCTTTCATTACAAAGATCTGGTGATCCTTGATTATGAAGAACTATAACATGATTGGAATACCCCACAGTGAAAGAGGGACTCAGATACTGGTGTGGCAATGGTCACTACAATATTACTCAAATAGCCAACAGACGGAAACAACCCAAGGTCTGTCAACAGATGAATGGATAAACAAAATGTGGTATTTGAAAGCAATGACATATTATGTAGTCATTAAAGAAATCAAATTTTGATAAATGCCATGACTTAGATGCATCTTGAAAATTCTTGAAATTATACTAAGTGAAATAAGCCAGACCCCACAGGACAAATATGGTATGATGCTGCTTTAACGAAACATTTAGAAGAGGCCAATGCATAGAGACAGAAAGGAGGTTAGAGGTTACCAGGAACTGGGGGCGGGGGGCGGTGAGGGAGGGGCGCGAGTTATTGTTTCATCAGGACCGAGTTTCACTTTGGGGCGAAGAAAAGTAGAAATACTGGTGGTGATGGTACAACCTTCTGCATGTACTTCATGCCACTGACCTAGAAACTTAAAAATGGCTAAAGTGGCATATTTTCTGTGATGTGTATTTTACCACAAGAGGGGAGAACAGGGGGAGGCGATTGGAAACTCTGAGCCCACTGGTAGGGTATACTGACAGTGAGGGTCCCCGTAAGGAGTTCTGGGGGAGCCTGGGTTTCAGAACCTTTAGACCGAGGTTCCCCAGCAAAACCTCTTTCAAGGTCTTGTCTGAAGCAGACGCCCTGACGGCCAGTTATGGGAGTGAGGGAAGAAGTCTGGGATGAGAGCATGTCAACAGTCAAGTGTGAACTTCCACGGAGTTGGCTGCTGTCAGTACACTCACTGCTTTCAGCTGAGCCTGGCATTCCCTGGATGCCTGGCTTACTACCTCCAGACAATGCCCGTCCAGGCTGCCTGGAGGGGAGGCGAGGGAGGGGTGGGCACCTGCCTGTGCAGAGGGGAAGGCACCCTGGAGTCTGAGTGCCTCCAGCACCCATTTGTAGCCAGTTGTCCTATGTTCCGACCTCTCTCCGCCCTCGCTTGCAGAGCCTCCTGGTTTCCATAATATTCCGATCCTTTGCGAGTCCTGAAGTAAGAAGGTAGGCTGCTTCTCAGGCTTCCCCACTGCAGCTTAGAAATTTAATTTTGTGGATTTATATCTTTTTTTTTTAAAGATCTGTTTGCTGTTTTAATGAGACTTATTTTCTGTAACCCATACTTATTTATGAGTATATTCGTTTGAAACAAGTTTCAACTACCTTTTTTTTTAATAGTTGATTTCTGATTTAATTGCATTGTGGCCAAAGTTGTGGTCTCTCTATAGAGTCCATGAAATGTTAGGGAACTTCTTCTTTTGTAATCTGCCCAATGTTTAATGTTTGTAGATGTTTTCTTGTATAACGGACCCTTTGAAACAGGAAACTGGGATTGTTACCCCTGTATTACAGGCAGGTAGTAGGGAGCCCAGAGTACTTTAAAGACCTGTTAAAAGACCCACCGTGAGTCAGGACCAGAGCAGAGGGGTGTGAAAGGACAAGAGCACGCTGGTTAAGGGTGGGGACTCCTGTCTGTGCACCTGGGCTGCGTCTCAGCTCTGCCATTGACCAGCTCAGCCCACTGGGCACTCTAACGGTTCCTGCTTCATGGGACTGTCGGGAGGTTTATGAATATGGTGCATACTAAGTAAAACACCCAGTGAAAGCTGGCTACTGTTGTTATTTCTATTTTTACTTTTAACCCAAAGTTCATGGTACATTGTGCGTAGAGGACTCATTCTGTGAAAAAGGATATCTTCAGAAATGTTTGCAGCTACTTTTCAATCCAGCAGTTCATATTATATTCTGGCTGCTGTGCAGGAGAGAAATCAGGGATAATCAGAAACACCACAGTCTAAGTATAGAGAAGCTTTCTGGGTGTAATCCATAGCGGGCACTCAAGTCAATTCAGCAAGATCCTTTATTTTCTTTAAATTTTCACGTGAGGCACATGTATTGATTTTAGAGAGAGAGGAAGGGGGAGAGGGACAGAGGGGAAGAAACATCAATGTGAGAGAGAAACACTGGTCGGTTGCCTCCCACATGCGTCCTGACCAGGGATTGAACCCACAACCTAGGCATGTGCCCTGACAGGGAGTGGAACCTGCAACCTTTTGGTGCATGGGACGATTCTGCAGCCAACTGAGCCACCCGGCCAGGGCAAATCAGCAAGCTCTTTCGTGAACGTCTACTGTATATCAGTGCTCCATTCCTACCCAAGAGCTATTTTCTAGTTCCTGTAGCTCACTGATGCCTTAAACAAACTAAACATGGAAAAAAACTTTTATAAAATGCACAGCAATAAAATGCTTAGAAGCACAAGACTGAAAGATGGCCGGGGGTGGGGGGGTTGATCACCACGTTACCGTAGACCATCTGAACAGGAGAAAGTCTCTGGGCCGCCCAGGCCGTCAGGTGCCCGTCCTTACAATAATCAGCCTCAAAGCTCTCAGAGCCTCGGAATCGTCTGGCAGGGAGGCTGCCCCCTGGGCTGTTCAGGTGGGAGCGGAGTCCTCTCATTCTCTTTTGTGGACACAGACAGCTGACAGTCTTAAAAGTAAAGCCACCTGACCTGCTTTTGACTGGACACGTGGACATAGACCACCCCCATCTCCCTGATTGCAGATAGCTGTGTCCCACACTGGTCTCCATGAAACCAGCCTTCAAAACGTGCCTTTCGCTTTGAAACGTGCCAACCCCTGCCCCCTCTTTCTTCCTGTCGGTGGAGAAATTGCGCAGTCACTTCCTTCTGCACCCTCCCCCCAACCCCCAAGGAAAATGTGGTGGACGATATATTTCTTTATGCCACCACGATTGAAAGGAATGTGATATGCAGGGACGTTTTCTTAAGCAATCTTTTTATTTTGAAATAATTTTAGACTTAGAGAAAAGCTGCAAAAACAGCCGAGAGCAGTTCGGGATACCCTTCACCCAAAAGCCCTCAGGTTAACACATATAAAACGTAGTAAGAGGATCAAGAGCAAGAAAATAACGTTGATAGCCATACCAATAACCAACTATGGGCTTTATTCACATTTCACCCATTTCGCCATTAACGTCCTTTCTCTGTTACAGGATTTAATCCCAGCCCCCAAGTTGCACCTGTCTCCTAGCATTTTCTAATCTATGGCAGCTCCCGGCCTTTCTTTGTCTTTTATGGCCTTCATACTTTTGAAGAGTACTGGTCCATTTTATGGACAATTTGGAATGGTTTAATTTTTTTTCATGATTAGATTGTGATTATGTATTTTTCACAAGTGCCAAACACTTGTCCCCTGCTCCCAATTTATATATCGGAGCCCTAAAACCCCAAGGTGACTGTTGCAAGAACTTTTAGGAGGTAATAAAGTTCAAATAAGGTTGGAAGGGCAGGACCGTCATCTGACAGCAGGAGGTACATGATGTCAATAGGTCGTATTACTGGTGCTTTGAGGGCTTTTTCCCACTGTGAAGTTGTATGATGTTTCCTTGTATAATTAATAAATATCTGGGGGCAGATACTTTTAGGCTATTCGAATAGTCTGTTTTTCTTCCAACTTTGCCCGCTAGTTTTAGCATCCTAGGTAAGTTTTTGCCCACAGTACTCATTAGGATGAGGCCCTCAGGCTGATTTTGTATTTCCTTCTTTCCTTCCACATTTATTAATTGGAGTTCTTCTTGCCAATTTACTTCTTTGTTCAATTATTTTTAAATCTCAGGATAGACTCACATATGTTGATTTTATTCTAGGATCACAGTGAAGTATTGTTGGTTATTTTATTGCTCAAATTGTTCCAGCTTTGGCTATTGGGAACTCTTTTAGGTTGGCTTTATTATTCTTTCATCCTTTTTGAGCATTTCCTTGCTTTCTGGTACCTAAAAATGCTCCAGAATCACCCTGTATTCTTTTTACCCAGACCTGGCCTCGACTTCAAGGAGCCCTGTTTCCTTTGGTTGGAGGAGGGTATTTAAAAAGCAAGATCTGAGTGCTGGGCATGCGCATCGCTACTGGGGTGCCTGTGATAAAGGGACATTTTTTCTTTCTAAAAAGAGTTTCTTTGCTCGCATCTGCCACAGTGCCCAAAATTCTGAGTCTTCTAGGAAACTGTGTGGTTGGAAAGATGGCGTCCCACTACACTCCAGCCACCTCTGCCACGGACTGTGATGTCTGGAAGGTTTTTCAGTCCCCAGGTAAAAAGCAGACATCCCTGGACTGTAGGATGACGTGATGATGCAGCTTGAGGGGGGATCAGGTTCCCCGTGAAGGGGGCCCAGGAGCAGCTGGTGCCTGAGGACAGCCAGGGCATCGTGACAGGGAGGCACATGGAAGAGGGGGTGGCCGTGAGAGCTTCCTCAGGAACTTCCCGAAACCCTAATCGACCCTCGTCCCACCCGTTCACATCCCTAAAAGAGTAGTCCTTCTTCACTCTCTGTTACGAGTATATAAAAAAGTATTTTGAGTGTTTTTGGTCAGAAAGTTGCTGAGGACTGGCAAAAATATCTAGGAAATAACTTATTTTCATAGCTTATTTCAAGCCACCATAGGTCTAGATAGTCACTTTCTAAAATGTGTTCCTGCTCTGGCCAGGTGGCTCAGTTGGTTGGAACATCATCTTGTGCACCAAAGTGGCTGTGGGTTTGATTCCCTGTCAGGGCACATATCTAGGTTGCGGGTTCAGTCCCTGGTCTGGGCACGTGCAGGAAGCAACTGATTAATGTTTCTCACGTTGAGGTTCCTCTCTCTGTCTCTCTCTCCCTCTCCCTGTCTCTCTCTCCCTCTCCCTCTAGAAAATCAATGGGAACATATCCTTGGGTGGAGATTTTAAAAATAATAAAATAAAATGTGTTCCTTTGCAAAATTCTGTCCCTTATTTACCCGATTCATATAATTCCAGTCCTTTAACTGACCTCAACTCCTTCCGTCTCTCTCACATGCAGGTGCTCAACTGTAAACTCTTCTGATAACCTAGGCTTCCTTTCTCTTTAAGTAAATATCTTTTACAGTTACTCAGGTACAGTTGTCCCACACTTTCTTTCCTTGTAACGTTTGCACGGTGTATTTGTCTCCATGCGTTTACTTTTACTACATGTGTGTTCACAGTTAAAGTGAGTTTCTTGTAGACAACAGTTGTCTACAAGACAACTATAGTTGGCTCATACTTTTTGATCCATTCTAACGATCTCTGCCTTTTCATTAACGCACTTAGACCACTAACGTTCCAAGTGATTATGAATATAGATGAATGGGTACCTACCATGTGCGTTCCTGTTTTCCATTTCTTGCCCTCCATCTCTGTCACTATTTGTCTTCCGCCCTTTTCTGGTTTTAGTTTTATGTATTTATTTTTACATTTAAAATATTTAAAAATTATCCTTGACATATAATATTATATTCCTTTCAGGTGAACAACATTGCCTTTTGTGGTTTTAACTGAGCATTTTATATGTTTTCTCCTTTTTTAGCATATCAGTTATGCCTTTTTTCTCTTTGGGGGTTTCCCTAGAGAGTTTACAATATACATTTGTAGCGAATCCAACTCCACTTTCAAATTACACTACACCCCTTCACTGGTTGTGCAAGTGCCACACAATAACCCTAACTTTTTCCTGTCCCTTGTATTATTGTTGTTATGTGTTTAATTTATATTAAGCATGCATATGCATATAGATATACATAAGTCATATATAAGTATACATAATTGAATACATTGTTGCTATTATTTTTTAATACATTGTTATCTGTTGGATCAATTAAGAATAAAAAAAATGAAAGTATTTATTTTACCTTCACATATTCCTTCTTCAATGCTCATTCTTTCTTTATGTAGATCACAGTTTCTGACCTATATTATTTTCCTTTTCTCTAAAGCACTTCTTTTAACATTTTCTGCAAGACAGATGTGCTGGCAACAAATTTCCTTAATTTTTGTTCGTCTGAGAAAGTTTTTGTTTCCCCTTCACTTGTGAAAGTTAATTTTTTCAGGGTTCAGAATTCTAGGTTGGCAATTGTTTCCTATCAACACTTTAAATATTTCACTTTACTCTCTTCAAGCCTGTACGGTTTCTGAGAAGTCAGATGTAATTCTTATCTTTGCTCCTCTATAGGTAAAGTTTGTTTCCCTCCTCTGGCTTCTTTCAGAATTTCTCCTTAGTTTTGATTTTCTGTAATCCAAAAATGATATGCCTAGATTCGCACTCTTGCAGGCGGTGGGGGACATTTTATCCTACTTGATATTCTCAATCTTTTGGGGTATCCACACATCCAAAAAGCTTGGTGTCTGATACTAATTTGGGGAAATTTCCAGTCATTGTTGCAAATGATTTTTCTGTTTCTATCTTCTCTTTCCGATATTCCCATTATGCACATGTTACACCTTCTGTAGCTGCTTCATGGTCTGTGGATATTCTATTCTGGTTTTTTCCAGTCCTCGTTCTCTGCATTTTGGTCTCCGAGGATTCTGCTGATGTACCCTCCCGCTCAGACACTATTCCCTTAGCCATCAAAGACATTCTCCATTTCTGTTACAGTGGGTGGTTACCTCTAGCATTGATTTTTTTTTTTGATGTTTCTTTGGCTTTCCAGCTCTCTGCTTACATTGCCCATCTGCTCTTGCACGTGGTCTTCTTTATTTATTAGGGTCCTTAGCATACAAATTAATCACAGCTGTTTTAAATTCCCAGTCCAATAACTCTAACATCTCCTCCATGTCTGCCTCTGATGTTGGCTGTGTCTACTCAAATTGAGATTTTGGCCTTTCGGTGTGCCTGATAATCTTCTTCCTGATAGCGTGCCCTGGTACACCAGGGGACAGGAACAGCTGTAAATAGGCCTTCGGTGATGTGGTTGGTGGTGAGGTGTGGGGGAGGGGAAGCATCCTATAGTCGCGTGATCAGGTCTCAGAATTTTAGTGAACTTATGCCTCTGGACTGTGAGCGTCACAGATGTCCCCCATTTGTGGGGCAGGCTGCCCAGAGCCAGCAGGAGTCGGGTGTTCCCCTCCCCGCAGGTCAACTGGGCTCTGATTGTATAATCAGCGGGTCAGCCCGATTACCTACAGCTCACCTGAGAGCAGGCCCTCCTGCTCTGGAGTATTTCAAAATGGCTCTCCCTTCTCCCTCCTGGAAGGTCAGGGGAACTTCACTCAGCTCTTGGCCGTGGGAATCGGGTTGAGCTTCTGGAGGGAAACTTCACCATCCAGGCACACCTCGGAGATACTGCAGGTTTGGTTCTAGACCACCACAGTAAAGGGAGTGTAGCAGTAATGAGGGTTGTCATCTTTTTGCTGGTGGAATGCCTTGCCTCCAGTTTGCAAAACCTGCAACACCTGTGAAGTGTGTCTGCCTCAAGGGAGTGCACCTGTAATCGGGTCCTCCTGGAGCTTTGGGCCACCAGCACGGCGTCCCGGCTGAGTTCGGATTTTCCAGCCCTGCGCAGTTTTCTGCCAGTGTCTCTGCTTGCCGGTCTTTCTCCTGTAAGTCCCGACTCCCCCTATTTGCCTCTATTTGTCTCTCTGGTCTTGGGGCCAGCAGTTTGCCATGTGTCCTCCCCTCCCTTTTGCGTCCAGGCAGAGGGGTTGATTTTTCAGTCTGTTCAGCTTTTACTTGTTACGATAGAATGGTGCCTAAACTCCTTAGGTGTGGAACTGGAAACTGGAGGTCTACCTTTTTTCATTTCTAAGTGCCTTCCAAGTTTGCACTCTCCCCCACCCTGGCCACCTGCTCGGCACCTCTCCTGCCCCATCCTACCCCTGCAAACAGCCAGTGGATTTGTATTTGGAGGGTCAAAATCAAGGCCAACGTAGTATCCGTTTCTCGGAGAAAGTGATAGGTAGAAGAGAATGTGGGTAGAAGAGGTGAGGTGGGGGGAGGGGCGATGGCAGGCAGAGTGGGAACCAGCACCGTCCTCTGGCTCCTTCCTAGGCCCGACCCCAGCCACAGGTGGGCCGGCAGGCTCTTGGATCTGGCGTCTGGGAGATCCCAAAGACTGGACTGCTGAGCAAAGGCCTTCCACCCTGGGAAGAAGCCTCCGGCTCTTTGAAAAGTCCTGCCGGGCTCTAATACCTGGGGACCTGTGACAGCACAGGAGTCTGCGTGCCTTTGTCAGGAGGAGTCGACACTCTGAGTTATCCAACACCTCCATGCACAGGGAGGACAGGGGCTCCCTGCTTGGTATTTGCAGGCAAATCCTGTGTGGGGAAGCGGTCGGGGTTTTCAGCACTGAGAAAATCCCAGGGAAAGGAGTCCCGCCGGTTATAATTTATTTACATTTGCAAAGGTCTCTGGCCACACAGGTAACAAGGGGACGGAAGAAGAAGCCCTAACATGCATTAATAAACAGGCTGATGATGGGGGGGGGCACGGGTCACAGAGGACCCACGGGCTCTCTGGGCCCCAGGCTGGGCCCTTCTAATGACTTCTCAGTGAGGCTGCTGAGAAAGAGAATGGGTTTTTACCGCCTCTCCAGCCACCCATGTCTCAAGAACTTAAAGGTGTTCTGTTAGGAGGTTCTTGACAAGACGGCAGGTACAGCTTTACCTGGACGGGTGCAGAACGGATATATCTGGAGGCTGGATTCTTAAAGCACATTAAAAGATTTATTGACAATCTACGAAATGCCAGATGCTGGTCTAGGCACTGGGGTCACAAAAATTAAAACAACGGTCGCTGACTTGTAGCTCACAGCCTGCCGGGATATTCCGGGTCCAGGGCAGCAGCGGAAGGCTGCAAGTCAAGTAATCTATAGGAACTCTTGCAGTGTTCGTGTGCTCAGGGCGGGTTAAAAAACTAGCTTGTTTCTCAAGGGGCCTGGGAGTGGTAGAGAATGCAGAAATAAACATAGTTGGTATAGTAAAAGGATGTTTTAGTGGAAACATGGGCAGTGGGAGATTCATTTCTAAAGGGAGACGAGATGGCAAAGTGCAGGGCTGAGGACCCTGGCCAAATAAACATTGAACTTGACATGATGAGGGAATAGGAAGCCACTGAAGGCCTTAGAAATGAAGGGGGTGGTATTTGTTTCTTAGGGCTGCCCTAACGAAACCCACCTCGGCTCGCTCAGCTCAGCAGAAAGGTACGGGCCTGTGGTTCTGGAGGCCAGAAGTCAGCAATCCAGGTGTGAGCCAGACCACGTGTCCTCTGAGACTCGCGGTGGAATCCTTCCTCGCCTCTTCCCAGCTTCAGGTGGTGGCCTCCCGGCATTCCTTTGTTCACCATAACGTCACTCCAGTCTTTACCTCGTTTTTCCCACGGTATTCCCCCCTCCTATTTTCACATTATTTTCTTAGGGATACCGGAGGCATTGGAGTAAGGGCCCATCCTACTCCAGCATGACCTCCCCTTAACGAAGTACACCAGCGACTCTATTTCCAAAGGAAGTCACATTCTGAGGTGGGGTTAGGACTTCAACATGTTTTGGGGAAGAGGCAATTCAACCTCTAACACAGGCGAGTTGGTGGAAATGGGACTTCGATAAGGTCGGGCTGAGTGGAGTGTGGTGATGGGCTGGAGCGCGAGGGCCTTCTGGCAGGCGGTGTGACAGCCTCCGGGCTGCAGGGGGCAGCAGTGTGGCGAGTACGGCTTGGCCCTGGAAGGGAGGATGCGGGGAGAAGATGGAACTAAGTGCGCCATCGGGCAGGCTTGGTTAGGTTTGAAATCGATGTGACTAAAAGAATGGTATTGTGATAAATGGTCGAGAAATTCATTCTGATAAGCATTCTATTTGGAAGGAAAGAAATATTTTCTCTGCGTGGGTGGGTGCACAGTGAAGACTGTGAGTTTAGTTTTGGGTGTGGTAGGTAGTAGGAGGGCAGGGCCCAGAGTTTGGGTGAGACTTGGGAGTCATTCCTGGGGGAGGAAGCTGTGGGGGCATGCCCTGGAGCTCCTGAGTTACTTACTGCCCAGGTACCCGTGTCCCGGACCAGGCTTGTGGGTTTTTTCTCATTTTGATACTAAGCATCTTCTAGTTGTGCACGACTTCCCTCTCCGTGGGGTCAGAACTCCTGTGTCACACCAACGCTAGGTGCACTGTGTTGGTGGCGTTGCAGGCTTGTTGGGGGGACTGGGTCCTTGAGGATGAGGCGAAAGTGCTGTAGGAGTTAGGAGGCAGGAGGACCGCATCCACAGGCCTCCCTTTCCTGTCTCCAGGGTATTCTTGTTTGTGCCTCCAAACTCCCGGTACCGTCAGCGGTTGGGATTAGAAATGGGATGTTTTCAGACTTCCTAAATCCTGACATAACTGCTTTCTGAAAACAGTGTCTGTCTTTAAACATCTGAATCATGTTCTAACCATTCTGTGCTGCAGATGGGTCTTAGATGCGGGCCCTCAGTGCTTGCTGCTCGCTTGATTAGCTACGAGTATTTTCGACTCCATTACTCAGCCTCACTTACGTCTGGCTCACCTGTGCTGGCCATCGGCTGTTTATGCTTGTCTGTGGTGGCTTGGTGGTCGTAATTGAATATCTCTGGGCTCATCATTAGGGGAGAAAGCAGGACGGAGCAATGAGGACCTTCAGTTTTCGTTGGACAGATTTACTTATGGATACAAGGACCTGGGTCATGGGTGTCAGAATCGTGTCTGGGTTCCTGACAGACACATTTCATTCAGCTCAGCCCACTGCGGGCACGAGAAACCTGGAATGCTCATCTAGGGTACAAGTTCAAAACGATAGATAGGATTTTTGGCAAAAAAGTTGATCAAGTTGACATGCAAAACTCTAGACATAATTCTTTTCTAAAATATGTCAGGAAGCACAAGGCATTTCTTAACCCAAATAAATGACTGTGGCAAGAGAAAAATAATAGGTTTTTCCTTATGTTTAGCACTCTGTACTTTAGCAGGCATGTTAAGTCATGGATTTGACTCATAATAAAATAGTGAATATTTTATAGAAGATAAAATTTAATCAAATGAAAACGTTCCGGGTCAGAGGTACCAGGTTTATTTTTTTTAACTCTCTAATATTTAATCAGTATGACTCCTTTTAAAGTCATGTCATTAATCTTCTGAAATCAGGGCATTTCAACTTTTAAAAAGTAACCAACATGTGTCACTCAACCAAAACTTGTACACATGGTTTGCTATTCCTCAGAAGATTTCTTGCTCTTCCCGCCAGTGGACCACAGTAACACCTCCTGGGCCAGCGGTTCAGTTGCTGTGGCAACGGGGTGGCAGCCGTCCAGGTTTTAATTGGGGTTTTTATTGATTATTATCATTATGAAGAGAATTGCCAATAATGACAATCAATGAGATTTAAACCCATAGTTAGTGTCATGAGATGAACTGTAGGGCATCTGTAATGGTACATTCAAAAGGAAAAGGAGTAAAAAACAGTGCTTCTGTGTGTAGGGCAAGGAGTAGACATGGGGAAGCATAGCCTCCTTGGGGAGATCAAGCCTGGCGACTGCATGCCTGCTTTGTGCTGCAAGTGAAACGCTGGCGGGCCTCTACCTGGTCTTGGAAGCTCCCTACAGAGAGAGCTGGGGGGCCTCTACCTGGTCTTGGAAGCTCCCTACAGAGAGAGCTGGGCTCGCCATAGGGCAAACAGGGTTAGAGGTCTCTGGAGCAGAAGGCATCTGGGTGGGGCCTGCAGCTGGTCCTTGATGAGGGAGTGGACACAGTGCACAGAGAGGGCCCTTGGGCACAGGGTCATTAGGGTGCCAGGCAATCCCTCAGGGGGCCTGCTCAGCCTCTACTCTGGTCTCCACGCTCCCTCCTGTGTCTTAGCCTGCATCAGGGTTACACAACGCCATACACTGCAAAGTGGAAAATGTCTAACTGCGTGGAGCTTTGCATACCATTTCATGCAGATGCGCCAACATGACAAGAGAGGCACCCACCCAAATAAGACATGGATGCTGCCCTCTATGAGCAGGGAGGTCCTCTCTGCCACCCCCTCATGTAGGTCGTAGCTCAGTTTGCTCATTTCTTCCCAGCGCCCATCAGGACCTTTTCTGTGAAGGGTCAGAATAAACATTTCAGGCCAGGGGTATCCAACTCATTTTCACCGGGGGCCACATCAGCCTCGCAGTTGCCTTCAAAGGGCCGAATGTAATTTTAGGACTGTATAAATATAACTACCCCTTAACAGTTAAGTGAGAGTTCGGTGCTGCTGCCAGGTAGAAACAAGGTGCCAGGTGGATAAAACAAGGTGGAGCGGCCCTCGGGCCTTGTGTTTGCCACCTGTGCTCTAGGTTTTGTGAGCCGTATCATTGTTGCAACCACTTGCACCCGTTGAGTTATGGGCGCAGCCACAGACAGTATGTACGTGAATGGGGCATGCTGTAGTCCAGTGAAATGATCTAAAAAACAGGTGGTAGGTCAGGTTTGGCCCGTGAGCCATGGTTTGCTGATTCTTGATCTACACCATAATATTTTAGACTGCCAACAAAATGTACATTACAGTCAAGTATTGCTACTTGTCAAGCTGGAAAATTAAATGTCATCTTTGCAGAACTT
Source organism: Tonatia bakeri (assembly GCA_004024845.1). Taxonomy (NCBI): domain Eukaryota; kingdom Metazoa; phylum Chordata; class Mammalia; order Chiroptera; family Phyllostomidae; genus Tonatia; species Tonatia bakeri. Next base: position 266,884 of record PVIA01000515.1, on the reverse strand, counting down.
GATTTCATCAAGAGAAGTGATGGTTAGATGCATGTTACATAATTTTTTTCACCTAATTGTTTAAAATCATAAATCCATACAATTTTTTCTAAGGATCTTTTTAATAACTTGGTAAAAGCAGTGTTCATAAACTAAAATGCCGGGAGTTGGTTCAGTGAAAGTGGGAGGAGCAACATAATACAGTGTAGAAAGCAGAGACTTCAGAGACAGGCTGTCTGAGTTCAAATCCTGGCTCTACCACTCATCGGCTGTGTGGTGTCAGGCAACTTAACTTCCCTGAGCTTTGGTTTTCTCACCTGATAACAGGGATTATAGTACTGCTGCCCCATAGGGTTATTATACAAATTCAATTCACTCACATAAAACCAAATTAGTTCACATAAAAAAAAAAAAACTTAGAATGATGCCCAGATCATAGTAAATGCTCAGTTAAAGTGGTGAAACAAATATCAAAATGTCTTAAAACTCTAATTCCCTTAAACAGTAACTTTTGATAAGCAGGGGCATAGTTTTTAGGTTCACAGTGTTGTGGCATAGTTTGAAGACCTTTTAATTTTAACTTTAAACCGTTAGAGTAAATAAATTTAGTAAAGTCAGAGGATACAAAAATCCATTGCGTTTCCATACACTAACAACTACCCAAAAAGAAAAATTAGGAAAACAACTCCATTTTCAGCGACATCATTTGGAATAAAATACTCAGAATAAGCTTAGCCAAAGAGATGACATACTTGTGTGATAAGGACTACAAAACATTAACAAAAGGAATAAAAAAGACACAAATAAATGGAAGGGCAACTCATGTGCATGAATTAAAAGAATATTGTTAAAATGTCCATGTTTCCCCAAAGTGATCTATGGATTCGGTGCAATTCCTAACAAAATCCCAATAACATGTTTATGGACATGGAAACACAATCCTAAAATTCATTTGGAACCACAAAAGACTCCAGCTAGCCAAAGCAATTTCGAGCCAGAAGAATAAAGCTGGAGACATCACACTCCCTGATTTCAAAATATATTACAAAGCTACAGTAACCAAAACAGATTGGTACCATCATAAAAACAGACATATAGACCAATGTAACAGACTAGAGAGCCAGAAATAAGCCTCCCACATACGGTCAACTCTTATTTGACAAGGAAGTCAAGGATTCTCAATGGGGAAAAGATAGTCTCTTTGATTAGTGGTGTTGGGAAAATTAGATATCCCCATGCAAAAGAATAAACTTGGACTTTTATGCCACAACATGTACAGAACTCAACTCAAAATAAATGAGTTAAATGTAAACCCTGAAAAAATAAAACTCTTAGAGGAAAACATGGGGACAAAGCTACTGACATCGGACTGGACAATGATGTCTCTGACATGACACCAATCGCACAGGCCACAAACGCAGAAAGAGACAAGGGGGACCAGAGCACACTAAAATGCTTCTGCACAGCAAAGGAAAGAACCAACAAAATAAAAATGCAACCTGTAGAACTGAAAAAGATATTTGTAGACCATATATCTGATAAGTGGGTAATGTCTAAAATATATAAAGAATGTATAATTCAATAGCAAAAAAAAAACAACAAAACAACCCCAAAACCAAAACCTGGTAACTTAATTGAAGAATGGACAAAGGACCGAAAAAGACATTTTTTTTCCCAAAGAAGACATACACATGTCCACCAGATGCATGAAAATGTACTTAATGTCAGTAACCATCAGGGATGTGAAAATTAAAACCTCCGTGAAATATCATCTCACACCTGTTAGATTGGTTCTCAGCAAAAAAAGCCCCCAAAGACCAGTGTTGGCAAGGGTGTGTGGGCGAAAGGGGGCCCTTGTGCTTTGTTGGTGGGAAGGCAAATCAGTGCAGCCACTGTGGGAAACAGTCCCGGGTGGGGCAAAAGTAGGCTTACAGTTGTTTGTAGGGAAAGGAATACAATAACTAATAACCAACAACACAAGAATAAACTGTTTCAGGTACTCACAACTGTAAACCTCCTTTTGCCCTACCCTCTATAGAGATTCTTTCAAATATTTAAAATAGAGGTAACACTTGATCTAGCAATCCTATTTCTGTTTATTTTTATTTTTCAATTATAGTCGACATACAATATTATAGTAGTTTCAGGTGTACAACATAGTGATTGGACATTTACATAACTGACCAAGTGATCGCCCCATTAAGTCTAGTACCCACGGACTCCATACATAGTTGTAACATTGTTGACTGCATTCCGAATGCTGTACTTCACTCCCCCACAGCTGTTCTGTAACTGGTGATTTGTGCTTCTTAATGCCTTCCCCTTTTTCACCCAACACCCCCAACTCCCCCGTCCATCTGGCAACCATCGATTTGTCCTCTGTATCTGTGAGCTTGTTTCTGTTTTGTCAGTTTTATATTCCGCATGTAAATGACATCATGGGGTATTTGTCTTTCTCTCACTAATTTCACTAGGTCCATCCGTGTTGCTGCAAATGGTAAGATTTCATTCTTTTTTATGGCTGAGTAATACTCCATTATAATATATATATGTACATACACACCCACGTATGTGCCACATCCTCTGTACCCATTTGTGGATGGACACTTAAGTTGCTTCCATATCTTGGCTACTGTAAATAAATGCTGCAGTGAACATAGGAGTGCACATGTCTTTCGGATTTCTTTTGGATAAATACCCAGAAGTAGAATTGCTGAGTCATATGGTAGTTCTATTTTTAACCTTTTGAGGAACCTCCACACTGTTTTCCACAGTGGCTGCATCAGAATAGTTTATATTTCTACCGACAGTGCACGAGGGCTCCCTTTTCTCCACATCCTCGCTACCACTTGCTGTTTGCTGACTCACTGATGATAGCCATTCTGACAGGTGTAAGGCGATATATCATTATGGTTTTAATTTGCATTTTCTTAATGATTAGTGATGTTGACTATCTTTTCATATTTCTGCTGGTCATCTGTATATCCTCTTTTGAGAAATGTCTATTCAGGTCCTCTGCCCATTTTTTAAATTGAATTGTTTGTTTTGGTGTTAAGTAGTATAAATTTCTTACATACTCAGGATATTAACCCCTCATCAGATATATCATTAGGGAATTTCTCCCATGCAGTAGGCTGTTTTTTCTTTTTTTATGGTTTCCTTCGCTGTGCAAAATGTTTTAGTTTGATGTAGTCCCATTTGTTTCCATTGCCCAAGGAGACATACCCCAAAAAATACTACTAAAAGAGGTGTCAAAGAGTTTACTGCCTATGTTTTCTCCTAGAAGTTTCATGGTTTGGGTCTTACATTTAAGTCTTTAATCTATTTGAGTTTGTTCTTGTACCCACTGTAAGAAAATGATCCCATTTCCTCCTTCTGCATGTGCCCGTTGTTTGCCCAGCACCGTTTATTGAACAGATAGTCTTCAACCCACTGCCTGTTCTTGTTTCCTTTGTCAAAGATTAACTGACCATACAGGTGTGGGTTTTTTCTGCATTCTCTGTTCTGTTCCATATGTGTCTGTTTTTATGCCAGTGCCATACTGTTTTGATTACTATAGCCTCGTAGCATGCTTTGATATCAGGTGGCGTGATGCCTTCAACTTTATTCTTCTTTTTCAAGATAACTCTTGGTATTTAGGGTCTTTTGTGGTTGCATGTAAATTTTAGGATTATTTGTTCTAGTTCTGTGAAAATTACCATTGGTAATAATGGACATTTTAACAATGTTCTTTTTATCCATGAGTATAGTATATGCTTCCACTTATTTGTATCTTCTTCAATTTCTTTTTTAAAAATATCTTATTTATTTTTAGAGAGGGAAGGGAGGGAGAAAGAGAGAGAGAAACATCAATGTGCGGTTGATGGGGGCCATGGCCTGCAACCCAGGCATGTGCCCTGACTGGGAATCGAACCTGCAATGCTTTGGTTCGCAGCCCACGCTCAATCCACTGAGCTACACCAACCAGGGCTTCAATTTCTTTTTTCCCAGTGTTTTATAGTTTTCTGAGTACAGGTCTTTTACCTCCTTTGTTAAATTTATTCCTAAGTATTTTATGTATTTTTTTGATGCAATTGCAAATGGGATTATCTTCTTAATTTCTCTTTTTGATAGTTGATAGTTTTTTGGTCTATAAAAATGCAAACAATTTGTGAATTAATTTTGTATCCTGTTACTTTACTGGATTCATGTAGTTCTAGTAGTCTATTTATTACTACTATTATTATTTTTGTGAATTCTTTAGGGTTTTCTCTATATAGCATTCCCACAATTTCATCTCTGTGTTTATATCTAAACTAATTCCAAATCTTGAAGAGGTCTGATCTACCTTCCCTTATTTATTGCAGCATTATTCACAATAGTCAAGACACAGAAACAACCTAAATGTTCATCGGTGTACAGATAAAGAAAATGTGGTTTATAGGGTGGGGCAAAAGTAGGTTCACAGTTGTGAGCATGCAAAATGGAGTTCATTCTTTATTGTTTATTAATAATTTTATTTTTCATAGACCCGTAGACCTCCTTTTGCCCTACCGTCTACATACAACGTAACATTATCCAGCCTTAGACAGGACACGTTGCTATTTAGGACGACAGATGGCCCTTGAGGGCATTCTGCTGCGTGACATGAGTCAGACGCACAACAAATAATGCATGATCTCACTTGTGCGTGACATTGAAATTACACTAGTCCCCCACTTATCCATGGTTTACTTTCTGAGGTTTCGGTTACCTGCCGTCAACTGTGGTCCGAAAATAGTAAATGAAAACTTCCAGAAATGGTAAACAAGTTTTATGTTGCGGACTGTTCTGAGAAGCACATCTCTTGCCGTCCTGCTCCGGGTGCAAATCATCTCCCGCCTTCCATGCCCCCGGCCCATTAGCCACTCAGTAGTGATCCCAGTTACCCAGTCACCTGTCCCAGTATCGCAGTGCTTGTAGGCAAGTCTCCCTCGTTTTACTGAGGAACCCCAAAGTCATTCACGTAACTGTTATTACAGCATGTTGTTCTAATTGTTTTATTTGTATTACTAGTTGCTGTAACTTATAAACTTTATCAGAGGTGGGTATGTACAGGAAAGCATGGAACGCCTGGGGTTTGGTGCTACCCGTGGTTTCAGGAGGCACGGAACGCCTGGGGTTTGGTGCTACCCGTGGTTTCAGGAGGCACGGAACGCCTGGGGTTTGGTGCTACCCGTGGTTTCAGGAAGCATGGAACGTCTCGGGTTTGGTGCTACCTGTGGTTTCGGGCATCCACCAGAGGACTTGGAACATGCCCGCCGTGGACAAGGCGGGAACCGCTATAGTCCAGCTCACAGCAGCAGAGAGTAGAATGACGGTGGCTGAGGGCTGGGGAAGTGGCGAGGTTGCTGGTTAACATGGACAAAGATTTAATAAGTTCTGGAGATCAACTGTTCAAGAAGAAGAAAAAAACAGCAGTGTCACAGAGGCGTCCCGGAGACTGCAGCAGCGGCCAGCAGGGAGTGTAGGTCTGAGCACTGGGTCTGCCCCTCGGGGTGAGACCGGCTGAGACCGGCTTTCATTTTCACTGAATTTGTGGGACCAAGGGCTGTAAAACGGGGCAGAATCCATTTTACCATTCATGTGCTATTTACTGGCTGTGAGCAAGTTATTTCACTTCTCTAATGTCTCTTTACTGTGACAACTGAGTAAGGTAATACAAGTTCTCAGTACAATAAATGTTAATTTGAAAATTTGGTTGTAAAACGACATAGCTTAGCTCAGAGTACTTTCCAGCCTACTGAAATCTGACTAGCAAATCACAAGCAGCCGCAACAAAGCCAGGCTTGGTAGGTTCTCACAGGGGACGTAGAGAAACATATGGAACATTACTGGAAGTCAGGGAGGGAAATGCGGACATGTAACAGGTTCAGACTCATTAGCTCGTAGAAAAAGATGGCTTTCACACATGACTTCAGTTACCTGGTAGGATCCTCCACCCTGGCATCCCAAGGCCCGGAATTGTCTGTGGGTCGTTTTCCTTTGCGTGACGCAGTGCTGTGGCTGAGAGTGTTGCCGGACCCGCGAGCCTTCCTTCTGTCGGGACCGTGAATGCGACTCTCCCTGCTGCTGCTGCAGCTGCAGCTAGCCCAGAAGCTGCTGGGCCGCTGGACAGCCCTGTTTTGCTGCTCTGTTTACAGCTGTGCTTCAGGACAGGCTACAGTGGCTCAGCCACCTCCACTTGACCCCATGGTCAGCATTTACTCAATGAATTGTTGTGACTCTGTGATGTTTGTCTTACACTTCATTGATTTTGGCTTGCAATGTCAGTAGTACCTTTAAGGCTACGTGGCCAATATTTGGATACAATGACACTTAGGCCCCACGCTTCTAACGGCCAGCCATCCTTTGGCCAGGACTAACGGAAACAAAGCTTATCTCGTATTTGACTGTCGAACGGTTTGACATCAGTGGTTCAGAACAAATACAGTGAATGTCTACAGTGTGTCAGGTGCCGTTAAAACTGCTAATTTTTTTCAATCAGTAATTATATTTCAGCGAAGTAAAAGCCTGGAAAAAAACATTGTAATGCTGATGCGGGGTGACCTGGCTGGCATTTGGGACAGCTGACCTGAAACAGAACACAGCTAGTTGGCACAGGGCCTCCCACGGCAGTGGGGAGTCCCTGGTCACAGCACCGATGCCAGCACAGGGCAGCAGGGTCGAGAATGGAGCCGGTGGCCTCACAGGAGGGCTCCCTGAGGCTACAGGACAGGAGGCAGAGGCCAGCAGGGTCACTGTTAAGTGGCTGCAGCAATCCCACAGCCGACCTGCAATGTGGCAAGCACACGGCAAGGAGACTCAGGATGCTTTCCCCCAAATGCCCTAATGTTCCCCTTTGGAGCCACTGTTCCCTGTTACCCTGACTTCTTTTGCCCTGAACATAACTTTGAAGATCGTCTTGAAAGGTTTGGGGCGTGTCCAGAGCTTCAGGATGTAGCCTGAGTTTTGGTGTGCCTCCTGTGCTAAAGGCTTCCCCTTTTTCTCTCTAGGAAGCCAGCCTTGACGACATCCTATTTACAGGCTCTTGGACCAGTATGTCCCTGTCCCTTTACGGTCTGTACGCTGGTCCCCAAACTTGGGCACACGTCAGAACCACCCTGCTGCACCAGAACTGCTGGGCCCAGGATTAGGTAGACCCAGGCTGGGCGTGTCTTTCAAGTTCTCAGGATATGGCTCTCTCATCACAAAACAATTCCACAGGAACTCACCCTAAGCTTGCTCGCTTTCTTACAGAAGTGTGCCTTCTGTTGTCGGACACTGGTCTGCTCCTCACCATTAGACAGGAGGGCTCCTGTCTCCTTTAAAACATGGCAGCCAGGCTTATTTGTACTGACCCTAATTCTGAAAATGAGCACTTTAATGCTTTTATAAACCTTTCCATGGACACGCCCACCTACAGCCACACGACCCGAAAATTCTGAGACCTGAGAGTTCTGAGACAGCTTTCAATCTTATTTTAGCATCTGTACATTTTTTTCCATTACTCGTGGGCCATTTCAAAAGTAAACCACACAGAAGTCTTGGGGTGTTGACAAGATTCCAACGGAATCACAAATTTTACATAGAATCTTGTTCAGTTTCAAGGTTCAAAGTGATTTACTGTTAAATCAGAATATTCACACTAAAAAGCGCACCTGGCACAAGTGCTCATGGTCAGGGGAGTCTGGGAAAACAGGCAGCCCTCCAGGGACGCGGGCAACTTGGATGCACACGCGAAAGCATCGACTGTGACGCCGACTTAGCCCCTCACGCCCCAAGCCGTGCTGGCTGCCTGTGCCTTGTACGGGGACCGACCATTTTTCACGGAACAGTTTGTATCAGGACACTGACACAAAATTCAGTTGGAATAGTTTATTCCAATTTAATCGTTCCTGTGTCTTGTTTTTCTATGCACTCCCCCACAGCAGGGGGACTCAGGGAGACAATTTAAATCAGAAGTGTGAGTCAATCAGAGCCCCGGTCCAGCTCTGAGACGCTGGAACAGAGCCTCGGCGTAAAGACGCTGCCGGCACGGGACCTGTAGCACAATTCAAGTTTATTCCATTTGTTCTTGCAACACAAAACTTAAACACAGTGTTACTTAGCATTCTGATGTACATGAACTAGAGTAATATGAGAAACCCAATGGTGTCAAAAGTATTACGCTGTGGAAAAAACGAACTCAAAAATATCAAAATGCACAAAGCACTAGTCTTCCTCCCGTTACTGCTTAGAAAGATATGATTGTTTTTCCATTTACAAAATAGAATCAGGACCATTTAAATTTTTAAAATTTTGCATGCAAAACACTGCAATTGCTTATGTAGGAGGGCACTCTCACCAGCTTCTATATACAGTCGAGTATACAATGTCGCATGGAAGAAAAGAGCAGCTCAGTTGAAAGTTGAAGGGAAAAAACATAAATAGGTACATACAGATTTGAACTCCTTACTTGGGAGAAAGAAACCAATGGATAAAGGGGCCACTTGCTTGCAGCTTCCACACTGACCCGCCGGGTCTGGAGGGAGAGCCGTGCGTAGGAGGGCTACTCGGGCGCACTCCGGTGCTGGGTCTGAACCCCAAGTCTGTAGATGCCAGTGTGGAGCTGCAAGGGGGAATCTGTTAGTATACTAACAGTAAACACTCAGGTGCTCTCATACACCTGTTTTTAATTACTATAGTGCATACGAAATGACCAACTTGATACAAAACTACTAAACATGCAAGGTTTTTGCTGAGATGTTAAATATTACTTCAGTGGAGAAAAAAAAAACTTAACCTTTCACTAATGCATGTAGTACCAAAAAGCAGACATGGTTTTAACTTCCTGTACTCAAAATATGAACAGTAAGTGTGAATTTTTCTGCCAAGTGGTTCTGAAATAACATTATAAATAACCTAGCTTAAAAAAAACTGTAAACCATCTTGGTCAGTCTATTCTATGTTTATATGTTATTTTCTCAAGCAACCTCTTCATAATTACGGGTTTACAAAATGGCCGAGAAAGAAGGCGGCGGAGCAGCCTCTACCGCGTCACGAGGAACACCGGGGCGAGCTGTACAGACCGTCACGCGGCTTCTGCACCGGTGACCGTGGGAAGCAGGCCAGGGCTAGGAACGGCGGGACAGTGCACTCTCTGCAATGGCCAACCGCAACGTAACGCTGAGGATGTAAAGGTGAAAACCGTGTGGAGGACAAACTCCAAGCCTTTTAGATTACAATATGCCAAGAGGTGAAAACAGGTATCAAAACACCCTGCCCCGATGTGACAATGAAAGACAGAGAGTGCCCTCTGTCTTCACGGAGGACAGCTCCAGGTTTCGGTTCAGCGATGTGATGAGGACTGACTACTGACTTTGACCCTGACTCTAATAGGCCGCGGTAAGGCAGCAGAATTAGCCAAATGTATCAAAGTGTTTAAGCCACCATTTTGTGATTGTTTTTTGGATGCAGAAAAATTATAGGGTTAGGCTAGTTATAAGTGGAAAAAAAGCCGCAGGATTAAAAAAGGGGTTTATAGGGAAAAATACACACACACACCCCCAACCAACCAATCAGCAACCAATTGGTAAGATTTATTAATAGCCAGGCTGCCTGTTCTTGATAGTTTAACTCTGCTGCTGAATGCTACAATGCCTTAAAAAAAATAATCCATAATTCTTTATTATCCACAATCTGATACAAGTCCCTAACCCACCCTCCCTTCTTTTTAAAAATGTGAGGTACATTCAATTATTGCATGATGTGGCTAAGGAAAAATCCTAATATTTTTAGTAGGCTTATATGGGTGGCAAAGGAATCTTAGTATTTTAAATGCAAAACAGCCAAATTTAAGGGTATATGCTTTAATTAGTCATACTGTTCATGAAATAAACATGAAAATGTGTCTAAACATTTTCTGCAGGTCGTAAGAACATTTTAAAGCAGGTATTTGAGGACACAGAATGTATTTGAAGGTGCCACACTCTCCGCAATGCATGACTTAGGAAAGAAACAAAAATACACTGGGCAGGCGGGCTGGCACATGCTCAGCAGAAGTTTACCGACAACCTGGGGAGACCTGGTCACAAGCATGTTTTTGAGGAGATGGGGTTAACTGCATCCCAACAGTCAGCCTTGCCCCAGTGGGAGCTTCGGCGCAGAGAGGCATTGGCAGAGGCCCCGCGCCCCACACAGGACTGAGGCCACTCCGTGCCCCGAGCCAGTGAGGAAAACCCACCCATGGGCCCGCAGACAGCTGCTCGCTCTCTGCGTGACACGAACAGGCATATGGCTATGATTCTACCTCTACATCCCCTTTTACGACCAGCAGGAGTTTAAAAGTGTTTCAATGTTATATAAATGTGTGAATCTAGAGGAGAAAAAAAATAGGCATACTGGAATGGTTTCTCCTATAGACTTCCAAAATTTAAGATTTTATAAATAAAACTAGTCAGTTTTACCTAGAGAGACATGAAATCCGTGTGAAGGGGGAGAGGAAACCCAACGTTCAGTCATCCAGCGGTTCAGGAGTGTGCCCCTCCCGACCTGAAGCGGGCTCTCGAGTGACGCTCCGGAGAGTCACCGAGGGGAGATTTGGTCACCAACCACAGGCAGCGCTCTGAACTACACCAGGAGAGTCCCGCAGAGTGCACCTTAAGGCAGAAGGCTAGAGCTAGTTGCTTATCTCAGCACCCTAGGTTGACACCGCAGCAGCCGCTACCGCTCGCAGTGAGGGCTGCCAAATAGGAGAGTTGGCCTTTGTAGAACCAGACCCTCAACACAGTCGGATTAACACATTAGCTAGGGGCTGAGAAGGTCAAATGTTATGGTATGTTTGTCTTTGCTCTCCCTTGGGCATAAGCTGTGTACTTCTTTCTTTTTTTATTTTTTTTGGAAATGGAAAAGAGGATGACTTGATCAGGAATTCTAGTAAAAGCCTGACCATGATTTTTTCCTCTCCTCCAAAACACTGTTTTTCCCAGTAATCTGATTTGTTATGAATTTCTCTCCCCCCTCACCCCTCTTGAAGTGTTTAGTTGAAGAAGCTGGCAGATAGAGAGTGACAGACAGACAGGCAGCAGTGTGAGGCCACAGGAGAGGCATTCTTCCAGAGCTGTCAGCCCGTCCGCCCATCACTGAAGCAGAGCTTTGATTGCCTGGTTGTCAGTGGCTTCGAAGGCAGTTAGTCCATCTGGACCTTTCACAGTCTTATCAGCACCCTGCGAAAGAGCGGAAAAGCCTTTATTATTCAACAAGCCCGAACTGAGGGAAAAGATTGAGAAACTGCATTTCTCGGCACATGCTAGTGTCTACTGCTATAATTAAAAACTTTTACTTCAACAGAGTTCACTCTACTGAGGGAAAACCCCGGAACACTTGGCAAGATTATGGATGAAGTTATCAAAACATGAGATTATTTTTTAGGCCCTAGAAATCGTAAACTATACATACACCTGACAGTAACAGTGGTGGTGACTGGTTTTTACTTACCCTAGCATACATTTATGCAATTAACTGAGCTTTAAGAATGCATCTCCCTGGGTGTAGTATAAAACAGAAGGACATCACTTTTGCTGAAAAAGAACGTTTATGGTGATATAGCTGTTTTTCTCTTTGCAACACTTTGATTTTAGATAAATCCCTAAAGAACACGTGTAATACCGCTCATAATCCTTATAAAAACCTCGCAGCGAACGGCTGGGGTGTGGGCGAGGGAAGGAGGTTCCGTGCTACACTCTGCGGGCGTCCCTGCAGCCTGCTCTCGACGCTTCACCTGGAACGTTTTACTTGCCACACGGCGTTTTAGGTTTGAGACTGTGAACACAGACCTATGTGTCCATCTATTGTTTTCACCTGTCTTCCTTTAGTAGAATAAAAAGGTCCACGGGAGCCCTGGCTGGCGTGGCTGGCGTGGCTGAGTGGATTGAGCACAGGCCTGCAAACGAAAGGGTCGCCAGTTTGATTCCCAGTCAGGGTGCACGAGGGCCTGGGTTTTGGGCCAGGTCCCCAGTTGGGAGTGTGCAAGAGGCAACCACACATCAATGTTACTCTCCCTCTCCTCTCTAAAAAGAAATAAAACCTTAACCAAAAAAAAGAAAAGGTCCATGGGAGTAGGAATCTTGTCCGTGTTTCTCACCACCATGTCCCCAGTACCTAGAGAACTGCCTGCCAGCGCGCGGCAGGTGAACATGCTCCCTGAACCCTGGGACTCCCAGAAGCAGCAGTACTCCGCCTCCTGCACTCCCCCACCTGCGGGTTACTCCGCCTCCTGCACTCCCCCACCTGCGGGTTACTCCGCCTCCTGCACTCCCCCACCTGCGGGTTACTCCGCCTCCTGCACTCCCCCACCTGCGGGTTACTCCGCCTCCTGCACTCCCCCACCTGCGGGTTACTCCGCCTCCTGCACTCCCCCACCTGAGGGTTACTCCGCCTCCTGCACTCCCCCACCTGAGGGGTCTCTTTGCTAGCTCCAGCCCAGCCAGGATTTTGTCCTGGTCTCCAGTGTCCCAGCCTCCTCCCCTTGCCAAATCTCATTATTTGTTCCTAAGGCTACAGAACTGTCTAAACTTGGCACAGGGAGTCCTTTAAAGACCAACTCCACTCAAACGCACCCACTCTCCCATTCATCTTTCCATGCTCTAACTCTACGGAGTTCCTCGCCATGCCTGGGCATACCACATGCCATGCCTTTGTACCTGCTGGCTCCCACACGGAGTGCCTTCCCTCTTTTCTCTGGCAAACCCATTCACTCATTATTCAGCAGGTCCTTACTGAATGTTTGGTGTGCAGACACTAAGTAAGGGGCTGGAGGACAAAAGACAAACGAGAGTCTGCCAGCCTGGCTGATGTGGGAGACAAACCCACCAACATGAACAGTAACAGTAAAATGGGACACGGTATGAGTAAGAAAGCAAGCCTCTCTGGATGCGGCAGTGCCTGAGCTGAGTCCTGATGAGTAAGTACAAAATGATTAGGTAAACCAGAAAGGAGAAGACAGAGTCTAGAGGTGTGAAACTATCACAAAGTCCTCTCCAGTATGACCGTAGGTCTCTACTTCCTCATTTTCTGACTGAATTCCACTGCTGTATGGAACACAGGGAACTCACAGTTAAGTGAGACAGAAATCTGGGAGAACTCCAATGTGGTAAATCCTCCTACATAGGTAACGTGACAGAAACTGGGATCCCTACAGTCAAAACAAATGATTCATTTTGATAGTTTTTATGACTAGCATTGTAAACTATAATTCTGCATTAACACAAAGTTAAACAGTTTAGTGAACACCTGCTGCTTTTTAGCTCCCAGAGTTCATTTCCCTTCTTTTGATAACTGCACCCTAACTTCACCGTGGGCAACCAGTCTGGCCCGTGGCGCAGAGCCCTGGGGCTGTAACTCAAGGTGCCGTGTGCTTTCCCTGCCAAGTGTCAAGGGCTGATTCGACGGGAGGAGGACACTCGCTGGCTTCCGGACTCTGCATCCTGACGGGACAGGTCAGAGAAGCTGGAGCGCCTTCCTTTACTCCTGTGGCGTCACCCGGATGAGGCACTGGAGCAGCTCCCATGCCCTGCAGGCTGACAGCGGCCGCGCCCGCGCCTCCGGCCTCTCCTGAGTCCGACCCTCCAGCTTTCCTGTCAGTTCTCTGACTGGTCCAATATCGTTCAAGCACTTTCTACTTGTTAGAGGCAATTTCTGCTATCTGGAACCGCCAAGTCTAGCTTATGAAATATTTTTAAAACTTATACAAATCATCTTTTCTAATTATAATACAAAATCACAGAACTCAGAATACAAAGAAAAACAAAACTCATAATTCAGTAAGTCAGGTACAACTGTTAATACTTTAGTATTTCTATTCTTGTTCTAAATTGTATTATATGTATTTTAAAAACAAATGCAAAACCATAAAAGAACTAGAGTGATTACATCAGACAAAACAAACCCTTTAGGACAAAAATATTACTATAGACAAAGAGCAACATTTCATAATGATGAACAATTTTACAAATTTCTGAAATGAAATTAAAAGAATTCCATTTGTAATAGCATCAAAAAAATATTTAGAAGTAAATTCTTTCTGCGGCTGCACGAGGAGGAGAAACAGGTCTACCTACGCCTCCGTCATCTTGACCGGAACTGATAGCTGCTTCATTTTAGACAGCAGATTATTATTGTTCGGGCACTTTCACTCTTTTTTTTGAAAATTTTGTTTGAATTTGTCATGAGCAGGTTAAAATGTGCTTTTTAAAATGGAATCAATACACTGACGGGGTCAAATAATGCAATTAGCAAAACAGAGAACGCTTGCGTGTTTAAAAGAATTAACGAGAGGAGACTTCCTTGTCCATTTGCCTCAAACACTGAAGCTGCTTCCCTATCTCGGCTGTTGTACACAACACTGCAGTGAACATAGGAGTGCACGTATCTCTTCAAATTATTTTTTTATTTTTCAATTACACTTTACATTCAATATTTATTTTGTATTACTTTCGGGTATATAGCATGGTGGATAATCATAGGTTTTACAAAGCAACCCTCCCATCCCCTATATTTCAAGTACCCACCTAGCACCAGGCTTAGTCATTACAACACTACTGACTGCATCTCTATGCTGTACTTCACATCCCTATTATTACTCGGTAACCACCAATCTGTACTTCTTAATCCCCCTCACTTTTCACCCAGCCCTCTAGCCCCTCCTCTAGCAACCATCCGTTTTTTCTATCTAGTTCTGATTTGTTCATTTATTTTGTAAATGAATGATTCCACATGGAAGTGAAATCATATGGTATTTGTCTTTCTATATCTGACTTATTTCACTAAGCATAATATCCTGCAGGTCCATCCATGCTGTCACAAAAGGTAAAATTTCATTCATGACCAAGTAGCATTCCACTGTACATATGTACCTCCACTTTTTCAGCCACTCACCTATTGGAAGGCACTTGGGTTGCTTCCACATCCCGGCTATTGTACGTAACACTGCAATGAATGTGGCGATGCTTTTATACTTTCAGATGAGCATTGTGGGTTTCTTGAGATATATATGCCCAGGACTGGGACTGCTGGGTCATAAGGCAGTTTGTTTTCCATAGTGGCCGCACCAGTCTGCATTCCCACCAACAATGCATGAGGTTCCCTTTTTTCCACACCCTCATCAACACTTGTTGTCTGATGATTTGTCCTTAGCCATTCTGACAGGTGTGAGGTGATACCTCATGTGCTTTTAACTTGCATTTCCCTGATGATTAGAGATGTTGCATATCTTTCATATGTCTACTGTACTTCCTCTGGGAAGATGTCTATTCAGGTCCTCCGCCCATTTTTTAAGTATCTTTTTAAAAAATGTATGAATTTCTTATATATTTTGGGTATTAACCCCTTACTGGATGTATCAATGGTGAATATCTTCTCCCATTCAATAAGCTGTCTGTTCATTTTTCACAGAACTAGATGGTCGATAATTTCCTGGTTGTACAAAAACTTTTTTTTCAGCTTGATATAGTCCCATTTGTTTATTTTTCTTTTTTGTTTCCCTTGCCAAAGGAGACACATCCAACAAATTATTACTAAGAGCAATGTCAAGTTTACTGCCTATGTTTTCCAGCAGTTTTATGGTTTTGAATCTAAGTCTTTTAATTCATTTTGAGTGTTTTCTTATATATGGTAAAAACCAATCCAGTGTCTTATTTTTGTATGTATCTGTCCATTTTTGCCAATACCATTTATTGAAGAGACCGTCTTTATCCCATTCTATATCCTTGCGTCCTCTGTCATAGATCAATTGGCCATATAGGTGTGGGTTTATTTCTGGCCTCTATTCTATTCCACTGATTTATGTTTCTGTTTTCATGTCAGTACCACGTTGTTTTAATTACTACAGCCTTGCTATCAGGTAGTGTGATACCTCCAACTTTGTTCTTTCTCAGTTTTACTCTGGCTCTTTGAGGTCTTTTGTGGTTCCACATATACTTTAGAATTTTTTGTTTTCATTATTTGAAAAATGTCATCAGTTATTTTGATGGGAATTGCACTAATCTGTATATTGCTTTGGATAGTATGGACATTTTAATGATAATTATTCCTATATGTGAGCATGGTACATGCTTCCATTTATTTGTATCCCCTTCAATTTCTTGCTTAAATGTCTTATAGCTTTCCAAGTACAGGTCTTGTACCTCCTTGGCAAAACTTATTCCTAGGTATTGATTTTTTCTAATGTAATTTTAAGTTGGAGGAAAAGAGAAACATCGACATGCAAGAGAAACACTGATCAGCTGCCTCTCGTATGAGCCCTGACCAGGGACCAAACCTGCAACTCTGGCACGAGCCCTGACCAAGAACCAAACTGGTGACTTTCTGCTTTGTGGGACGACACTTGACCAAATGGGCCACAAAAGTCAGAGCTTAGTTTCTTCTCTGATAGTTCATTATTGGTGTGTAGAAATACAACCAACTTCCGAATATTAATTTTGTGTTCTGCTACTTTACTGAACTCATTTATTTATTCTAAAACTAATTTTTGGTGGCTTCTTTAGGTTTCTCTCTATACAAATACCATGTATGCAGCAAACAGTGACAGTTTTACTTTTTTCCTTTCCAATCTGGATGCCTTTTCTTTTCTTGTCTGATTACTGTGGCTAGAACTTCCAACATCAAGCTAAATGGAAGTGGTGAAAATGGACTTCCTTGTCTTGTTCCTGATCTTAAGGAAAACACTTTAGCTTTTTACCATTGAGAATGATGTTAGCTGTCGGGCTTATCAGCCTTTGTTAGGCTGAGGTATATTCCTTCTATTTCCATTCTGCTGATATTTTTAAAAATCATAACTAGATGCTGGATGTTGTGAAATGATTTTTTTTGCATCTATTGTTATGACCATTTGCTTTTCATCATTCATTTTGTTTATGTGGTAAATCATGGTAGTAATTTTGTGGTCACTGAACCAACCTTGCAGTCTGGGAATAAATCCCACTTGATCATGGTGTAAAATCTTTCTGGTGTATTGCCGAATTCAGTATGCTAATATTTTGTTGAGGATTTCTGCATCGATGTTTATCAGGGATACTGGCCTATAATTTTTTGGGGAGTGTCTCTGTCTGACTTTGGTATGAGGACAAGGCTGGCCTCATGACGTAGGTTTGGGAGTCTTCCCTCTTCACTTTTTTGAAATAGTTTGAGGATAAGTGTTAACTCTTCTTTTAATATTTGGTAAAATTCACCTGTGAGGCCATTTGATCCAGCACTTTTGTTTGGTGGGAGTTTTCTCACTTCATTAGCAGTTATTGGTCTGTTCATAAAGTCTCTTTCTTCCTGATTTGGTCCTGGAGACTGTATGTTCCTGGGAATTTACTTCTTTCAGGTTGTCTAATTTGTAGGCATATAATTGTAGCATTTCCTTATAATCCTTTGTATATCATGGTGTTGACTGTCACTTCTCCTCTTTCATTTCTGATTTTACTTATTTGGGCCCTCTCGTTTCCTTCATGAGTTTAGCTAAAGGGTTTATCAATTTGTTTATATTTTCAAAGAACCAGCTTTTAGTTGCATTGATCTTTTCTATTTTTTAGCCTCTATGTTGTTTATTTCTGTTCCGATCTTCATTATTTCCTTTCTTCTACTCACTCTGGACTTTGTTTATTGTTCTATTTTCTAGTTTCCTCAGGTACAAGGTTAAGTGGTCTAGTAGAGTTTTCACTTCCCTTGTAGAACTTTTTTCACTGTGTCCCACAGGCTTGGGGTCACTGTGTTTTCATTTTCATCTTTTTCAAGGTATCTTCTGACTTCTTTCTTGATCTCATTGATAACCCATTCACTGTTTAGTAGCATGTCATTTGGCCCTCACATCACTGTGCGTTTTTCAGTTTTCTTCTTGCAATTGATTTCTAACTTCTTATCATTGTGATTGCAGAAGATGGTTGGTATGATTCCAATCCTCTTAAATTGAGACTTATTCTTGGCTTAACATGTGGTCTATCCTGGAAGATGTTCCATGTGCACTTGAAAAGAATGCATATTCTGATGCTTTGGGGTGAAATGTCCTAAAAATATCACATAAGTCACTCTGATCTAATGTGTCATTAAGGCCACCCGTCTCCTTGTTGATTTTCTGTCTGGATGATTACCCATTGATGTCAGTGGGGTGTTAAAGTCTCCTACTATGACTGTGACATATGAATTTCTCCTTTATGTGTTTCAATATTCGCTTTATACATTTCGGGGCTCTTACGCTGGGTGTGTGATGTTCATGAATTGATCCTCTTATTCAACTGATCCTTTTATCATTATGAAGTGCCTTTCTTTGTCTTTTATCACAGCCCTTGTTTTGTCTGATACATGTATTACTACCCCTGCTATTTTTTCATTTCCATTTGCATGAAACATCCTTGTCTATCCTTTTACTTTCAGTCTGTATGTCTTTCATTTTCCAGAGGGACTCTCAGGCAGCTCAGGTGAATTTTTCTTTATAACCCATTCAGCCCCTGTGTCCCTTTTTAAATTCTTACTTGATGCTCCCACCAACTGAGCCACACTGGCCAGGGGCCCTTATGTCTTTTGACTGAACATTTAGTCTATTTCTATTAAAGTAATTACTGATAGCTGTCTAGTTTATTCCCACTTAATTGTTTTCTGATTGTTTTTGTAGTTCTGTGTTCCTTATTTTTTTGTGTGTTGATGACCTTCTAGTGTTGTGTTTGGATTCCTTTCTTGTAAAACTCTTGCAGGATTTTTGGTTGGTGGTTACCATCAGCTTCGTGTTTGTCAAACTATGTTTACAGAATTCTGTTTTTAACTTGCTGGTCACCTAAGTTCACCAAACGTGTTCTAAAATCACCACCATTTATACATAACCTCTCCACCTTTATGTTTTTTGTCATTTTTTAAAAAGTCCTTCTGTGGTTGTGTGCATCCCTTAATTTAGTTGTAATAACACGGTTTACCTGCTTTTGCCTTTTAAGCTTTGTACTACCTTTATAGTTGCTTGATTTGCTGCTTTTTACTAAGAATTTGCCTTTGTGAGAATTTCTTCTTTCCTATATTTTATTTGTATTTTTATCTTCTCTACTTAAATAAGTCCCTTTAACATTTCTTGTAATACTAATTTAGTGGTGATTAATTTATTTAGCTTTTTCTTCTCTGGGAAATCCTAACTTTCTACTGATTCAAAATGACAGCATGCTGGGTAATCGTGGGTATACGTCTTTGCTTTCCATTACTTTGAATATTTTATGCCAATCTCTTCTAACCTACAAAGTGTCTGTTGAGAAATCAGCCAACAGTCTTATGAGAGCTCCCGTGTATATAACTAAATGCTTTTCTTTTGCTATTTTTTAGATTCTGTCTTTAATCTTTGACACTTTAAGTATAATGTATATCGGTGTGGGCCTCTTTGGCCTCGTTTGGAATTCTCTGCACTTTCTGGACTTGTATGTGTATTCACTTCCCCAGGTTCGGGAACTCTTCAGTCACTACTTCTTTAAATAGGTTTTCAATCTCTTGCTCTCTTTCTTCTCCTTTTTTGGTACCACTATGATGCTGATGTTGAAATGCTTAATGTTGTCCCAGAGGTCTCTTACGCTATCCTTATTTTAAAAAATCCTTTTCCCCCCTCTCTGTTCTGATTGGGTGTTTTCTGCTACCTTGTATTCTAGATCCCTGACTGAATCCTCTGCTTCGCCTAATCTGCTGATTCCCACTGAGGTATTCCTCATTTCAGTTATCACATTCTTCATTTCTGACTGACTTTTACTTCCTTGTTGAAGTTCCCACTGAGTTCAGTACTCTTCCCCAAACTTCACTGAGCATCCTTATGATCAGTCTCTGTAATGCTGTATCTGGTAGGTTGCTTGTGCCCATTTTGTTCTTTTTCGAAGTTTTGCTCTGTACTTTGGGGCACATTCCTTTGTCTCTTCATTTCGCCTGATGCCCTGTTTGTTCCCATGTATTGGCAGAGTGGCTTTATGTAGCAGGTGTCCCATGAGGCCCAGTGCCACCATCTCCCTGTTCACCTGAGTGTGTGCTCCTGTTGTACTTGGAGCCTTAACTGCTGCTGGCACATCAGTGGGTGGGACTGACCCTCAGGCTGACTGGCCGTGAGGGCTAGCAGTAACTACCGCAGACAAGCTGCTATTTGGAGGCCGTCTCTTTCCTGGGGCTCTGGTGCCAGCCGAATCCACCCTTCATGTGTGTTGATGTGGAGGTGTTTGGTGGTGTGGTATGAAGCCAGCCAATAGGTGTGTTATTCCTGGAGCTTCTTAGGAAGAGCTCTGGTGCAGGCCAAGATCAGGCGCTGTTTGTGACCAGCTGAGGGCCACCTGGTGGGATCTACAAAGTAATCTGCAGTTGGCTGCTGCTTGTGCTGGGCTTGGAGGTCCTTAGGAGAGACTATGCAGTGTACTGAGGCTGGCTGCCTCTGGTGCCAGGCTTGGGTCCCTCTGGTGGGTGCCATGATGTGAGCTGAGGCTGGCCACCATTTGTGCTGGCTTGGGGACACCTGATGGGAATTACAGTGCAAGTTGAGACCAGTCGATGCTTGTGCTAGACTTGGGGCTGCTTAACAAGAGGTATAGGACATGCCGATGGCAGCTGCTGCTTGCTTGGGGTTTGTGGACCTTAGAGAGACTTTAGGAAAGACCACAATGTGAACCAAGGCAAGTCACTTGTGTGCAAAAGCCACCAGAAGTGGCATGGGGGCAGGTTCTCAGGGAATCACCAGGGCAGAGTAAATGGTGTTAGCCAGGTGAAGGGAGAGCTCAGATTTGGCACCTGCCCTCAATTTCATCCCTGGAGAGAAATGGCCCTGCCCCTCTAGTCCCAACCCTGAAGCCAGTCAGTTCAGTTTATCCCATGTGTCTCTGGTGCTTTTTGAACTGCTACCCCTGCAAGCTTAGGGTGAGTTAAGTTTGTAAGCCACCAAGTCTGTGTGTGAGCCCCTTAAGAGGAACAAACACCTGGGACTCCAGCAGACCTCTGTCTCATACTGATATGCTATCTCCCTGGGTTGCATATCAGTATGGGATCATTTTCACATCCAGATGTCATGGGGCTTGTCTTCCTGGCACTGGAGCCCCAAGCTAGGAAGCCCGGTGTGCGGCTGTGATGCCTGGTCCTTAGAGGGATATCCTCAGCCCAGATACCCCTCCCAATTCTTACTTCCCCCACCAAGGGTGTGGGAACCTGCCTACTCTGTCTCCACCCTTTCTACCAGTCTCGACATGGCTGCTTCTTTATATCCGTAGTTACAGGACTTCCGCGCGCGCAGCTGCTCTCCAGGCGGTTCTCAGTGATGGTGGTTCTAGGATTTAGTTGTAGTTCTGATGTGATCCCGGGAGGAGGTGAGCACAGTGTTTACTCACTCTGCCATCGCGACTGGAACAGTATCACATCTGATTCTCAATTCAAATAGCAAAATCGGTACCACAGCCACTTCTAGGATTTGAGAGTGCTGGTATTTGAGAGGGGTAGTCATGTTTTACCATTAAATGGCTGCTCAACGTTTTAAAATATAGCACAGATAATATTTAACAAAACATGAATGCTATCAGATAAGGTGGTTTTCTACATTTTCTTTGACTAATTTTTAATATTTTTTACTCTACAGCAATTGCACATAAGACATTAAACATTCTCACTTCTTATGGAAGGCAATGAGTAAACCTTTGTTCTGCATCTCGCTCGTTGACCCCCAAACCAGAGTGGTCTGGAACAGCTGAGTCCGTAAGATTGGTGCTGCTCAACAGCCAGTGGTGATACAGGGCCCGGCAGAAGTAACACCTGCCTTGAGTGTGGCTGGTAGGGTGATAATATGAGTGTAATAATTCCTAAAGTTTTAATTTGAACAGTTCACCTAAAATGTCACATATGCTTGAGTGTGATATGATGTCACAGAATGACACGTTTAGGACTCTGTGACAGAAGAAGACTTGTAATAAAAACAGGTGCTATCTGTGCCGGACCCTGCAGAAGGTCACAGCAGACTTCCTAAGGAGACAAATTCTTTGACAGTGTGAAACAGGGAAGATCGGAAAACAGAAAAGCAAAGTTTCTTTTGGACTTTTCCTCTCAGATATAACAAATAACAATTTATAATAACAATTTAAGTGTGCTGCCTTTTTTTTGGAATCTAAAACAAATTATGTTTTAAAACTTAAATTTTCAATTGATGAGATTTTGATTTTCTAGGTACAACTCTTTCTATTTAGAAGAATTCTTGCTCTTATTATAGAAAGTTGTGTGGTCATTTTTAATAGCAGCATATGCCCTATAAAGGACAAAATACAAACACTTAACATAGCTATCTAAATTCTAAATTATAGCAAACTTACCATCTTTAAAAGAAGTAAACGTTGAAATATTTCACTTTCCCCCACAATATGCTAGAGTGGATTATCTAGAAATGGTTTTCCTTAGGATTAGGGAACGAGGGTACTTGACTTCTTAAAGTCCTTTATTATCAATTCTATAAATTATAAGGCCTTAAATAACATAAGGAATTTTAGTAAGTATCATAAATTTTATATATGTTAATACTATATATAATAATGTTAGTATATATAACACACTGATTTCTTGCTTACAATCCTTCCTGCGCCCGTCTTCTGCTCTGGGCTCGTTTCTCCCTGAGGGCACCCCGCTCATCACCAGGCTGCTCAGGGCACTGCGCCTGCGGCAGCCGGGGACCCACTCCGGCGCGTGCGACAAATACTCTCCTGCTCACGTTAGAAAGGCTCACTTCAGCCCTATCCTGCCTGCTTTCCGCATCTCAACGACTGACATTATAATTTCTTGTCTAATGAACCCTTCTTATGGTCCGAACCAAATACTGATTCATCCATTTAAAGCAATCGTTTCTGTTGGGGCTAGAGGGGCCACACTGGTCTGTGCTCAGACCTCAGTCTTGAAGCAGAAGCCCACGTGTCACTCTCTACATCACAGCTCACCAATGAAAAATCAGCCCAAACAGCGTTTACACACAGAAATAAATACACATGTCCAATTTCTCATGACTGTCCCTAATGGTAGTTCTGAAAGGCGATCTTAGGTAGTGGGAGAAACATTGGCTTTTGAGTCATACTCTTGATTCCATTATATTCTGATTGACTTCAGGTAGTTACTAAACTCTCTAGAAAAATGGTTTCCTTATCCATAAAATGGAGATGAATATACCTGTGTATTTTTTAGGTTGACAGAAATTAAAGATTATATACACCAAGTGCTGAATACATATTAGATTTTCCACAGACATTAGTTTCTTCTTTTGCTATGTGGATAGTTATGATTTATGTGTTTTAAATTCCTACTTACACCATACACTTCATCTTCAATTGCATTAAATTTAAAAAATAGTTGTCCAATAAATATTACATAGTTTAATTTCAAATATTCTAGCAATCTTCTCTTTTTGTTTTTGTGACACCCCCACCCCCAAATTAGTTGTGATCATACTGAGTTCTTAAATTTCTGTTTATTGTTTTGGTTCTTTTCCTATGTTAATAAAACATACCAGACGGAAAATATACTAAGAATTTCAATGAATCTGGTAAACTTCTTAAATGAAATACTTTTAAAATGAATTTATAATAATCCATAAGGATTCTACTTTTTATAAAAACCAGAAAAAACCAGATTTTGTAATACAGGCATTGATTGTAATGCAAAAAAGCATGCACTGGAATACCCTCGTTTTAGCAACTATGGATTTTTGAAAGAGCACAATCAATTTCTAAACAACAAAAAAAATTGGACAGCAAAACCATAGGGTATCCATTAAGGAGGCTTATGCAATAATAAAATGAAAGTAATTAATTTTGAAAAAGCAGAACTAGATTTTACTAGGCTGCTTTCATAAAGGTTAAAAAAAAATCTTTCATCTAGAAGGAGTAACAGCCCTACATGGTTACAATTGATTTGCCATCGATAGAGCCATCTCTGAATGTCACTAACTTAGCTACAGAAATCGAGGCTCAAATAGTAGAAAACAGTACTACAGGCACAAGTAAGAGAAAAAATAAGCTAGTTAAAAGTCGGACAATTTACAACCAATAATTTAGCAACGGAATACATTATTTATGGAGACCCTTCTAGGTTAACAGATTAGGGTCTAATGTATATGCAAATCAAGGCAGAAGAGTCTTAACTGGTGGAACCCTCTCAAGGACCTGGAACACACTGTAGGAATAAGGGACAGAACAATGGATGATGGTTCAGGTCCCTTCTCGCATAAAAGCAATTATGTCTTACTTCGTTGGTCTCACAGGAAAGAGAGGCACATCAGGAAGAAACACAGAGTTTCAGATACGGCTGAAAAGAACACCCTCGGGGGCATCCTGTTTAGTAATGACCAGGGCCTAAGGACCTAAGCTGAAAAGGATCCTATGGAGGTTTTTGTTTTCAGAGAGAACACTTTTTGGCAGGTAGAAAAGGTCATGGAAAGGGGAGAAAGAATCACTTCTTTCTGTTTTTATTCTGGCTTATGAGTTTGTTTTTAATGGAGACAGCTGACATGCATCAGTGCATCAGTTTAAGGTGCACACCACAACGGTGTGATATTCGTACATACTGTGAAACGACTGCCACAGTAAGTTAGCATCTGTCACTTCTCATCCTTACCAATTTTCTTCTGTGTGAGATGGGAACTCCTAAGACTTACCCTCTAAGCTACTTTCAAACATACAATACAGTATTCTTAACTGTTTCTTTGACGAGACACTTAGCAGACAGGCTGCCACCAGAGGAATTAAGCCCGTGCTGAGGAAGAGAACTGACAGGCAAGAAGAAATCAGATCCTGGTCCTATGGCGTAAGCCCAGGTCAGGCTGTGCCTCAACTGTAGAGTCACATGCCTCAACAAGATCTCTCTCAGCCTATCTGAGCTGGGTCTAGTTATCTGCAACATAAAGAGTCCAAACCAATAAAATGTGGGAATTATGTAAGTCTTTCATGAACTGAAAATCAGTATTTGTAGCCATGACAGCCAGTTTTTAGTACAATAAGCAAATAGGGTAAGCAAAAATAACCCCCCAGGGATGCAATTATGCAGTAGTTTACGAAGGCACTTTTTAATATTTTCATGAGTGTGGGGGAGGAACAGACAGGAACTGGAAATTTTTGTGAGCACATTCTACCAGATTCTGCATCCACTACAGAGGCAAAAATATTATCTCCATTTATTTAGTCTTTTGGAGAACTTAGTATGGTGTGTAGTATCTAAGAATTACTGTTGATACATAACAAAATCCCCACGAAACTCACCAATCTACACATTTAAGGCATCCGGTAACTGTGTTTAGCGCCAGTTTTAGAGGACATGAATTCACTGCTTTCGGGACAGTATTTTCAAAAACTTCCCAAGACATACGCTACCTTCTTTCCCAGTTTTCTCTAAATTTTCCTGAAGCTGACTGACTCTATGAAGCATACAATCCTCTTCAGTCTTAGTTATAATACAGTTATTTATTAAGCATTTATATATAAGGCATGGGGGCAAAATGCTTTATATACATTTACTCATTTAATTTCTCTTTCTTTTTTTAGTGGGGCTTTATTTGAAAATACCAAATGAAATGTTGTAACACCTTCCAGAGGATGGTCACAAAATCATACGCTTGGGGTTAATACCAGTGCCTTACTTTACTAAGATTTCTTGTCTCTCGACACTTGCAGGTCCCGTCCAGCACAGCTAGACAGTTGCAAACGGTGCGTTAATTCCTGAGGCTGGATTCTGACCTCCATCTAAGAGCTTATAATAGCAAAGACAAAAAAACACTAGAAAACTCCAGATTTACCACGATCTCAGTAAAGTCAAGAAACCAGATGACTTGGACAGCCCTTACTTAAAGCAAACCGCCTCTAATATCTTACTCAGCATGTACCACAGAAAAAGAATTTTACGATTTCAAACCAGAGTTACCCAAAGAGTGACCCAGGAACGTGTGACTAGTTTATCTCTTCTGTATCACTGAGGACAATGCTTACTTCAGCTACCTTTTTTTCTCCCAGCAAATTGTTCCTTTTTAATTACTTTTATTGATTGATTTTGGAGAGAGAGAAACATCAATCTGTTGTTCCATTTACTTATGCACCCCTTGGTAGGTGCTTGTATGTGTCCTGACTGAGGATCACACCTGCAACCCTGGCCTACCGGAACGAACCCTAACCAACCGAACCACTGCGCCAAGGCCGCGCACAGCACACTGTCCCCGGTGAGGGAGACTGTGCTGGTGTATATTCTAGCCCAAGCTCCTTACCCATCCCGGACTAGTAACGCATAGTCTGTGGACCAGCTCTTTTGGGTTATAATGTTCCAGACCTCAATTTTGGATTCTACTAGTTTGATGCCCCTGAGGCCAAACAAAACTTAAAGTAACCAAATCCTTAGCTGAAACAGTCACACAGCAATGAAAAAAGCAGTGAAAATGATCAGCTGGCCTCACCTTCGACAGAAGCAACTTCACGCAGGAGATGTGCCCTTCGTAGACAGCGGACAGAAGAGGGGTGATGTGATGTTTATCTGGAGCCTGCGAAATAATAGAGACAAACCACTTTACCCACTTGTCATTTCTTCTTTCTAGATATGGTTAGGGAACACTTGTGACTATTTTAAACATTTTATTTATTTTTAGGGAGTGGGGAGAGAAACACCCAGCGGGTGCCTCTTGCACACCCCAAGCGGGCACGGGCACCTTTTGGTTTGCGGGACAACACTCAACCCACTGGGCCACACCAGTCAGGGCCACTTGGGACTGCTGTAAAGTCAGTGTTCACCGGTTCGCCTCTCCGCACAGAATCACGCCACAGCTACACGTTTCTAGCCTCCAGAGAGGTGCCCTCTGGACGCCCAAGCCCACAGGCAAGGCTTCTCCTTGGGAGTCAGAGTGAAGCAGAGGGAACAGGGCTGTGACCCGGTTCAAAGCCGGGCTCTGCCACTTACTGTGTGACTAGTCACTGACTCTCCCTGAGCCTCTACTCCCCACTAGCACAGAAATGCCAATGAGGTCCTGCAAGGACAGAACACAGCCAATGAAAAGGTGAAAGATTCCCACAGCCGGGCCAGGTGACACGGTATTCCCCAAAATGTGAAAAGTTCACCTCACTTGCTGTCATGGTTATTTAAACATTTCTCTAAAACTCTGAAAAACTCAGAAGCCACAAAAGGCAAGAATCAGGGGATGACTGCTCCCATCTGACCACCTGCCTGCTGACCTCTGTCCAAAAATGCATTTTAGATTTATTGTATGGCTGCAGAGTCCTCTGCTCCAAGGGGTGAGAGCCATTTGCTACCAACAGGTAGTGCTAACTATGAAGTTGCATTTGAACTTGAAAAGCCACAAGCCAAGGGGGAAACATCCTGACCCTCAGCTTGCAAGTCAGTTTGTTGTGAGTATTCTTAAAAATCCCAAACGTATTTCTAGGTTACAGAAATTCTGTTATAATCTCAGACTGTATTATTTAAAATGAAATTTCCACAATAACTGTTTTACACATCCATGTAAGATAACCACCCACAGCACACAGCAGGGTTTTCCCCTAGAGTGACAGTGTTCTTTACGCACATTAATGTCTGCTCCTTTCAGCAGCAGGAATTCCAGTATCTCAAGCTGCCCACAATCTGCTGCATAATGAAGAGGTTTCCTTCCACCTTCTAGCGTCCGGTTGACGTCTTCTCCCTTATAAGAGAAGCCAAATGAAAACAATATTTATATGGAGTGTAGAGTGAAGGAGGGAAGGCACTTGATACTTTCACTTTCTTAAAATTCTGAGAGTTTCATGAAATAACTGAATTTCTTGCAAAGTGGAGTAGGTGACCAAAGACCTGAAATGAAATTCTGCACAATACAGCAGTTAGCACACAGTATGACAGTAATTCAAGCCACGAGTCGTCAAGCTGAAAACAATACACAATAATGCTACATGTAATAAAATATATTACTGTGCTCCATTTCTAAGAAGTTCAATCAGCATAATGTCAAGAGAGGGCTACATGAGACTGATGAGTTCAAATCCTGACACTTTGACACAGATCATATTGCATGTGTTTTAATTCTCCAAAGAAACCATCACTAATGGAGTCAGACATCATTATCACAAGGTAATCATTATTAGCTATTAAGAATTCATTTCATTCATTCACTCATCGATTCAACATTCACGAAAGGCCTACTGTATGGCAGGCACTGCACACCGGGGAGAACGGTGAGCAAAGTCAGACGTGGCTTCTGACTGCAGGAGCCCACCATCTAGTGTAATCACACAAACGTATTTCACACTGTAACTGCTGATAAGGGAGAGGAACTCAGTGCTGCACAGGCACCGTTTGGAAGAACATGACAACCGTGGTGATGGATAGACAGGAGGGGTAGCATTGGAAAAATGAACTTAAGGCCTCAAAAATTAGTTTTCATTCATGGAGGACTAACAGAGATTCTTACAGTAATAAATATAATCACCATCTCTGCTGACCAGCTACAAGAGGTTTGGCACTGTGCTACACGCACTATCGCTAATCTTTAATCCCAGGAGTAGAAAACGCCCATTTCACAAACGAAAAGTCTAAAGCTGAATGAGGTTAAATAACTTTTTAAAGTGGCTCAGTTAGTGACAGAGTGGAGGTCTAAACCCAGAAACTACCACCACATTGCCTCCAACTCAGTTTTCACCCCTTTCATCTTAAGGAAAAACTTGAGACACTTAGAGTAGCAAAACGTCTGAAAGAATTTACTTTCTTAACTACTGTACTATTCACTAGCTTTGTTTGGTCAACTCATCAAGGCATCTCCTGAACTGCGATGTTCAAAGCTCTACCACTTTAGAGGCGTTACAAGCTGTTCTTTCAGCCACACTCTACATGGGCACAGAAGGAAGGTGCAGTATAGGCTGTAGATCGCTGGAGACGGGGTCACCCCTAGTAACTAACCATACCTCTTGGTTGTGAGACCTTAGACTATTTTCTAAACCTGTTTCCTTATCTGTAAAATGGGAATGAAAATACTTACATCTCACAGGGTTTTAGTGTATCATTAAAGGAGATAATTCATGCAAAGTATGCAATACAGGGCCTGACACAGGGTAAAATATAAAAGATTAATTATGATTTCTGTGAACCCTTCATGTTTTTATATTAGTTTTAAAAGACTATTCAAACTTGGGTTAAGGCAGAATTCTGCATAATAGCTAAAATATAAACAGATATGATTTCATGTAATATGCGTAGAAACAATTTCAGTATACCACCTTAGTCTTTATTCACAGCTGCAGAAATATGCAGCTCTGAAGTGAAGATATTGCTTAAATGATCCACAGATAAAAGCAGTTTAACTTTCATTAGTAAGACTTCCCTTCCATTGTTAACATTAACTGGATAGGTCTCTTTAGTGAAACAAAGCGAACGAACACCTGCAGCGAGCAATCAACAGGATACCTTTGTCAAAAAGACATTTTCCTGAATCAAAACATCTGACAGCTTCCTTCCCTACTTAGTACAAGCAGGCACGATGCATATGAAATGGAGCTGTTATGTTGAAACTCTTTCCTTTCTCCTGGCAGACATGGACTTCATAATTCCCATCTTAGCAGACAGAAAGTGACAACGCTGGAAAGGTTCTGTGTTACTGACAGGAAAGAAAGGATCCTCGTCTGCAGGGCCTTAGCAAAAGCAGTACTCATGTAAAAATCTATAGTACTAAATGCCTGTATTGGAAAAAGAGAAAAGTCTCAAATGACATTTTTACTTTCACTTTCAGAAACTGGGGGGGGGAAGGTATGTGGAAGTCTGTACATTCTGCTCCATACAGCTGTGAACCTAAAATTGCTCTAAAACTAGTCTATTTAAAAACAATTTAAATCCAAAGGAGGAGGAAAGAATAAAAACCAGAGCAGGAATCAATGCAATGGAAAACAGAAAAATAACAGAAATCAAAAGCTAAATTTCTAGCCAGAGTTATCATTAAAAGATAGATAGATGGATAGATAGATAAATAAGACACAAAGAAACTCTCAAGCCCCAGATGGCTACACTGCTAAATTTTACCAAACATTTAAGAAAAAATGTAACAGCAATTCTACATATGATTCCAGAAAATGGGAAGCATCCAACTCATTCTACGAGGTCAGCACTGCTATGATTCTAAAACAGGACAAAGACATTACAAGAAAGGAACACCACAGGCTAATATACGTCATGAACACAAAATGAATAAAACTTTAGTAAACGGAACCTGAGAGTATATAAAAAAGATAATATACTACCACCAAGTCAGGTTTATCCCGGAAATACCACGTTGGTTAAATATCTGAAAAGTCAGTCAATATAATCCACCATTTTAACATCCCCCCCCCCCCCCCGCAAAGGTCAACTGAGTAGATGACGCATCTGACAAAATTGAACATCTATTCCTGCTAGAATCTCAGTAAAGCAGAAAAAGAAGGAGACTTCTTGGCCTAGTAAGAGCTTTCTATAAAAAACTACAACTAACATCATATTTAACTGGTGAAAGACTGAATGCTTTCCCCCTAAAAATCAGGAAAAAAATGAGATATCTGTTCTTACCACTTTTGGTCAATGTTGTCCTGGAGATTCCAGCCAGTACACTAAGTCAAGGAAAACAAAAGCATTCATTTTGAAAAAGCATTCATTTTGTTTTGGCAAATGACATGACTATCTATGTAGAAAATCCAAAGGAATCTACTAAAAAGCTACTAGAACTAGTAACTTTAGCAGTGTTGCAGGACAAAAGATTAATATACAAAATCAACTACATTTTATACTAGCAATGAATAATTGCAAATCAAAATAAAGATAGTATTTATAATAGCCTTCAAAAATATAAGACATTTAGCTCTGGCTGGTGTGGCTCAGTGGACTGAACGTGGGTCTGGGAACCAAAGGGTCACCGGTTCAATTCCCACTCAGGGCACATACCTGCACTGCAGGCCAGGTCCCCAGTAGGGGCCATGTGAGAGGCAACCACACATTGATGTTTTCTACCTTTCTTTCTCTTGCCCCTCCCATCTCTAGAAATAAATGAAATCTTAAAAAGATGTCAATTCTCTCCAAACTGACACACAGATTCGATGCACTACCAGTCAAAACCCCAATAGGTACCTTTTTTTTTGACATTGACAAAATGACCCTAAACTTCACATGGAAATGAAAACAATCTGGAATAGCCAAAACAACTTGGAAAAAGAACAAGTTGAAGGGCCAACACAACCTGATTTCAATAATTATTAAAAATTGCAGTAGTCGAAGCGTGGCACTGTCATGAAACTGTAAACTACTCAAATTCAGAGTGACAAAAAGCAGACTCTGGGAGGAAGGGCGTGGGCAGAGCAACAGGAGGGAGGAGCTACAGGGGGACACATGAGTGTGACGGGCATGTCACCTTGATGGTGGTAGTGTCAGAGGTGTGCACATGTCAGAACTTATCAAACTGTGTACTTCAAATATCTGCAGCTCTATTTCAATTGTACCTCAATAACACAGATTTTTCTGGAATCAGATTTCCGTGGCTCTATTCTTCTATGAGATGCTGACCAGTATTTGAGGTAGGATGGAGCCTGGGGTGAGAAACAGTACCTTCATGAGAGAACTGATCAAGCAAAAAGCTACTTGAGATTAAGTTCCCCCACTGTTAAAGTGTTGAAGGAAAAACTCTTGACTTACATATACTGTAACTCAACCAACTGCATGGAACAGGCTTTAAAATGGGGCAAGAGAGAGGACCAGTGTGAACTCTACTGGCTGGGTGGGCTTCAAAGATCAAAACAAGGGTATGAATTGCTGGAAAAAACCTTTCAATTAGTATCCCAACTTCCTGCCCCATTTTGCCTACTCCACTCTTGACTCTGCAGCTAGAGGGATATTTCCAAACACAAAATGTGATGCATCATTCCCCTTCTAAAAGTACTTTCCTGACTATCCACTGCTCCTAGAGGGTAAAGTTTAAACATAGCTTAGAAGATCTGGAGTGATTTAGCCTGATCAAGCCCATGACGACCCTTCCAACTAACTTTCAATTCCCCCTGCAGGCCTCCCCCTTTCCTTTGTTTAGCTAACTCCTACTAACCCTTCAAAATCAAGCTTTAATAAAACTTCCCCTGGAAAGTAACCTCTAACCATGCCAACTTTGAGAGACAAGACCCTCACAGGTGTGCCCAAAGTACTTTGTACTTTCCTGGGTCATAACACACAGTGTTCCACTCAAACGGCCTGCACCTGTATCCACTATGTCTCCATCCTTTACTTTTGCATCTCCGGCGCTTTGTACAGTTTGTGACACACAATAAACATTTATACAATAGAAGCTTTTTGACTGAGCAAATGGTTAAGTCGCTCTAGCAACAGACCTGGAGGTAAGTCATACACAACATCTTCCATTTCAACCAAACGCGGATAAGGCATCGGTCTAAGGCATCGGTTATCTAGGAAGAGCAGCAGTAACTTGAGAGCAATGATATGTTTACCAATGTAGGGAGTTTGAATGGCAGTTTCACTGGGTTTTCAGCAGTCTGGATAACATAGTAACTTCACTAGTGGTGGTGAAATTGGAAAGAAAGTCAATGCTCCACCTCGTTCCTTTCTTCCCACTCTCCACCCACATTCTAGGCATTAAGTGATATAACCAGAGAGGAAGTTAGATACCTGTCCTGTAATCTTGGTTCTGATTTCATGAAACATTACCAATTGCAAAGAAAAATCTAATCCTAATTTTGTATCCCAGATTCTCAGGCTAGAGAAGAGAAATTTTCTGTACAACTTCAACACCCCCTTAGCATTATATGACAATCTAACCAGGTTTTCCTGTTCATCTTGCTCTCCACTTTCCATGGCGTCTATTTAAATCTCTTCCACTATTTATAAACCGTCAACTTCTCTAACTCCTCCTACACTCTTTCTCAGCAGATAACCTCACACCCTTCTGCAGAACACTCTTCAGGCAGAACTCCATCAGGAACTTCTCACTACCACACTTCCTGCCACTGACGAGTCCTCTCCTACTGAAAGCCAATCTCTCACCTGTACGTTTTGGACACTACCCTTTCTTGTTTTCTTAGAAAGCTTACTCCTTTGTTTATTCCTTTTCTTGCCCGTGTCTTCAACCTTTCCTGCTCTACTGGCTCCTTCTCACCAGCATATGCTATTCACAACTCTTCCTCTAAAAAAAGCGAACAGCAACACAAGAACCTCTCCTTGGATCTGACACCCACCTTTTAGCTACTGTTCTCTTTCCTCTCCTTTCACCCCTACACTTTCTAAAAAGGCATCATCTGTAATTGCTATTTCCAATTTCTCACCTTCCATTCTCATCTGACTTCCACCCTGAACACCATACCTCAACCATTTCTGCTGAGGTCAATGACCTCCAGGCTGGGACTGATGACCAACTTGACTACTCACTCCCTCCGTGTTTAAACACTCTTCCCCCTGGCTTCAGCGAGGCCGCATTTTAGTACTTTTCCTCCTACTCTCTGCCTGGGGCTTCACTGTTTCCTCTCCTGACTCATCTACTTCTACGAGATCTTTAAGACAAACTTTTGGAATCTTAGTCATCATCCAGAATTCAAACAGTTGATAAATCTGGTTGTCCTTACACAGTCCTTTGTAATAGTTATCTCCACAGAAATACCTTGATTATAGAATTTTTAAGGAATAATACTTCTTTAGGGATAAAGTTTATATAACGGCTTTTAAAGACATCATGCAGGAACATTTGCCACAGAATCTGGTAGCAATTACATTCTTACCTTGATATGTGGGTGAATAACCAGGCAGGCCACAAATAACTGCACACGGCTTCTATCTGCCACACACAGTCGAGGCAGAGCAGGCTGACAAACCTAACTCGTTGTCACATCCCAGGCCTATTCTAGCTTCACCCTGCCCTTTTAGCAAGAATAATTTATCCAGTTTCACTTGACTCTCCTTCCTTTCACTGCAACATCAAGCCTGCTGGTCACTGAATACACGACATAACTTTTATTATATTAAACTTGTATTTTACCGTATTTTTCTTGTAAGTTGTTTTGAAGCTGTTCTTACGTTCTCTAAATATGGTCTATTCCATATATATAATACATATGTAATATTGCAGATGTTAAATAACATTACTTCATGTTTCCTGGTGAGTTTAAACTGAATACACCCTGTCCAGAACTGCCGTGGTGACCATGCTCTCCATGCCTCGCCGACAAGAAGGGGGCTTGGATCACGGTGGGGAGGAGAAAGTCTGCGCGAAACTGCAGATCCAATGGGACCCACGGAGAATCCTGAGGGTGTTCTACATTCTAACAACTCAAGATTAGCTCCTCTGAGTCTTCACCAGTCCTAACCGGCATTATTCTTAGAATTAAAAAAAGAAAAGAAAAAGGAGTTATAACACATGACTAGCAGCTTACATCAATAAGTTGGCGTGTTCTATGTTGGGAGGAGATTTTAATAATTATACTAAGATTTATTCCAATGTCAAAGCATGATACTTTAGGGCTGGACACTGGACAAGTTTTTCAACTTTTGGAAAATTAAATGGCATTATTGGCATTTGAGAAAGCTAGTCATGTTTCATTTCCCAAGTACTAAATAGACAAAAGCCTCAGCTACAGCAATAAATTCTATTTGACAAGCAACTTGCTGGTGTAATGGTCTAGTTCTATTTTTAGTATCAATGAAGCAACTAATGTACAATGCAAAACCAGGTTCCTAGCCTTTTGCTATGTACGCTAAGGATACAAAAAATACAAGATTGTGGGTCTCTACCCACAAAAACTTTACTCTTCACTGATAAACTGGCTTGACAAAATAACTAGTAATTGCTATATATCTCACCCCCTCACAAAATACAAAATAGCCTGCCCCACTAACTCTACCCAGTACTTCACTGAAGTACTCCAAATAACAAGGAGAAAAAAATACAGGCTTCCCTGAATTTGTAGAAAAGATTCTACTTTCTCTGAAATAGCCAGTTAACATATTCACAGCCATTTAAAAACTCATACAAATATATACACACAAATATGCACATACATGTGTCATTTGTTTTAATATAAAAACCACAATCCAAAATCCATAGCTATTTTTTCCCCTCCTGATCACCTATAGTAGGTTCTTCAGGAATTTGGCCCGTGTTTACTCTATGGCTTAAGAGTACTTCCTTGGAAGAAACACAGCTGACTATTAAAGAGCGCAATGCTCTAAAATCTAAGGTGGTCTCATCTATTTCTGGTGCCAGATACAGTATGATGATTACTGATTCTGTACCTTTCCTCTTGAGATCCACTAGATAAGATATGAATCAACTGTCAAAGAGTCTACAAATTCTTTTGCATGTGTATATATAATTTTCTAGGTAGAATCCACATCATTTTTCATTAGATTCTCAAAGGGGGCCATGACCTCTGAGACGTAATAACCCTCTCATTAGAATGCATTTTCCTAGGTCTCCAAGTCTTACCTACCTTTCACTGCCTACGTAAGTTCTACTTTTATGAGGAGAAGTGGTATTATACAGTGAGTGGAAGGAACACCAGACAGAAGCCCTTGGCTCTAGTGCACTCTGCTACTGCCTACCAGCTTGGCAGACCTTGTTTCCTCACTGGAAAATCAGTGGCTGGAGGAGATGACTTCTAGTCTTTGACAGTTAGCTTTTGCGCCCTTTACTGCTATGGGTTAAATACATCTGGTGATCGTGTCAGTCTACAATTGTTCCCCCATCCCACTCCTACACTCCAGACCAAGAAAAAAGGTTTTTCTGTATTTCTGGCTATGAGAACAAAATAGCTCAGGAGTTTTGATACTGAAAACAGCCCCTACAGTATACTCAACTTTCCACACAAAGTGGAATTGAGCAGGAAGATTAATACAGCATGAGCAATTTAAGAAATTACGTATATATCTTTCAAAGGCAAATTTTTAAAAGTCTATTATTATTCTGAATTGTTTTACTAACAAAAGTATGTATGAATTTGAAAAGGTGAAGAACCCTGGCTGGTGTAGGTCAGTGGACTGAGCGCGGGACTGCAAACCAAAGGGCTGTCAGTTCGATTCCCAGTCAGGGAACATGCCTGGGTTGTGGGCCAGGGCCCCAGTAGGACGCATGCAAGAGGCAACCACGCGTTGATGTTTCTTTCCCTCTCTTTCTCCCTCCCTTTCCCAGTTCTTTAAAAATAAATAGAATCTCTAAAAAACAGATGAAGAAACACAGCATTAGAAAAAGGCACCCTATTTACAATTAGATTTAATTCAACAAACATTTACTGAGCCTACTATAAATCAGGCACTGTGCTATGTGTTTGGAATAAAATAGGAAAGTCTGACTTGACGAATTTGCTGCCTGCCTACTTGGGAAGATAAAGGAGCTTCAATGAGGGGAATGATCAATGACTTTGCTGATAAGTTATCTTTTATTGCAATTTAGCTTTTCATGTATTTATATTTTGTAGTATTAAATTTTAATGGTCTTTATGGGTCAGAGACTACATCTTAGACGTCTAAATAAAATCACATTTCACAATGCCAAATGTGGTACTCTCTGACTGATAACTAATTTTGATAGCATATCATAAAATGTTAAATTAGGAAATAAGTCAGTATTCAACATGGTGTCTATTGATTTGGAAAGTGTGATGTGCACACACATGAACGCAAGAGAATATGGCTGAAGAGATTGGCCAATATGTTATGGTGTGTGAAATTCCCATAAGGCAACTGGAAATCCAGGAGGTGCTAATTTGGAAAATGTCTAGTACACAATTTTGCTGTGAGGCTTCGCTGAAATAATGTAAGGTACCTGATGTGTAGAAAGCACTCAATAAATGTCAACCACTATTATTACTATTACCAGAGGCCTCACTAGTTCTCACTTAAATAGCTTCCTACCCAATTTTTCTACCTTCAGCATTTCAACAAATATAAATCAAGTAGATCAATGTTACTAAAGAGTAAATGATTATGCAAAAATTTCAGCTGCTCCCTTTTGTTGCACAGAAAATCCCCATGGTGACACATCAGCTCCAACTTAACAGCAGCAACATACCATCTCTGACCTTTTTATTTTCATGCATACACTGCTCCCGACACACGAGTGCTTTCCCACTCCTGGCAAACTTCATGTTGTTGTCTTCCTCTGGGCACGATGCCAATGTCCACCCATGTCTTGATCTACTGAAATTCTACTTTTCAAGATCTATTTTCTCCATAAAACTTTTACCTGATACTCTTGATAAAGAATTTGCTCATTTTAATTCTCATAGTTCTTATTCCTGTCTCTTACTACATTTATCTTTATTCATTTGTTATTTATGAAATGCAATGGAAACTCCATTAAGGAAAGGACAATGGCTTATTTATACACATCACTCACAATGTCCATGAGTGACTTGTGCATAACAGTCCAACTTAATGAATTAGTGTAGTTATTTATACCATCTTTGTCATACTATGTCACTTGTTGCTTATTGAGACAACTACCACTTCACAAAGAGGTATTTTAATAACATTGCTGAGTGTTCTGAAAAGCCACAGAATCTCAGTGTTGAAAAGGACTCCAAATGCCATCTATTTCAACCACCCATTCTGTGTCTGAATCCCTGCTTGTGTATACCCAACCTACAGCTGAACTTCTCTAAAGAAAGGGAACTCAAGACCTAACTGATGAATCCATTCCTGCTTTAGAGGCTGGAAAATCACTGTTTACTGGTTCTGGTTCTGTCCCTTGGGGACACATGAAACAAGCCGTCCCTATTTTCACATTAGATTATTATGTTTAGCAGCCACATTACATTGCAATTAAAATGTATTTTTTTTCTATATGATTTGCTGTTATCCTGAACTTCAGTTGCCAATTTTCTGTGTATATATGTAGGACCATCACATTAACTGTATTAAATTTCATCTGATAATGGTCACCTTATTTTTCCAGGCTGCAAGTTCTTTCCAGATTCTTATTAAAAGAAATTTGTTAGTCCTTATCCAGCTGCACCTTACCTACGTTCATCATGGCCACCTAAAGTATTTCTAAAAAAAACCCAGGTAAGACTGAAAGATGAGCCCCACCAATGTTCAAGAGAATCCCCTCAGTTCACTATACAAAGAGGCAGTATGTTTGGGTACTACCACCAGAACAGTCTTGAGTCTAGTCCATTACACTCTCATCCAATCACCTTTACCCATCATTCCCCCAGCATAAAATCAAAACATCCAAATTCCAATGAAATATTTGAGATTTCTCTTTTCTAACAATCTAGGAACTGCAAAAAAGAAAATGAGTGTAGCAGGACTTATTTCTGAGCACTCCCTTGTAAATGTTACAAACAATCCCACTACCACACACACAGAAAAAGTAACATGTGCATTAGATCGAATTTGGAAATTTGATCAATTTTGGATATTTCTTCTAGTGAGTCCTACCACCCCAAAATATCACCATTATTATTACCTTATTGTGCTTGTTTTTTCCTATAAAAATAGTTGCTTTAAAAAGTTATGACACTATTTAGTATTTACCATAGCATATGAGATATCTTGCTGTCATTCTTGAAAGCTATATAATATTTTATCAAATATACTTAAATTTCCTCTTAATTCTGGACATAAAGATGAATACCAAATGCCCTGTAACATTAAAGTTCTTATTTTACAGAACATAATAATATCATATTTCACTGATTTTAAAGCACACATTTTCCTGTATTTTAACATCTCTGGAATTGAGTCACAAAACAGGAAGGAAAAAAACCCTTAACATTGCCTTGGTGAGTGGGAAGGATACTTATGGGTTGATTATGTTCTTTGTAAAAGTTCTAACAGTCATTTCTATACCTGGCTTTACTACTGAAACTGATATATGCCTGGGTCAAGACACTAAAGTAGGAAGTACAGAATTAGATCACGCTGCATCCAGAGAACAGTGCAATTCACTGAAAGTAAGACCTGATTATTGTCTTTAAAACTGGGTGAGTGTGCCATCAGTAAATTTTAGTTTGGAAATTAAATATTAAATTGAATACTTCATATTTTCAACTATGCAATAAATTAAAACCAACAGAAACACATTAAACCCTAGTGTTAACACTGGATGTTCGGAGTTCTGACTTTATCTAAACTGTGCCCACAAACTGGAGAAAGCAAACTGACCTCCTGTTTAAGTAACATGTTCTCAGAGGAGCATTCCCTGATATGCTTGTCCCAACTGCTGGGAAAACAAGCAGAAAAGAGAAAAAAGCTGAAGAAAAACAATACAGATGTACAAAAAAAACTAATCATATGTTGGGAGCTGCTCTGCCTGGTTTCAGAAGCTGTAACCCCCCATGGCTAAGGCTGAGTAAAAAGACCTTGTGACCATAAGCCACCAAGGAGACAAAACTTATCTTCCCAGCAGGGGCGCAGCCTCTGCCCCCTTTACTTCACCCTGCTTGGCCCCTGGCACATGGCTGGAGAGTCAATGACGGGTAAGGTTCCTCAAGAAAGGAACAACCTAAAACAGGCACCACTGCAAAAGGCCGTCAGGGAAGGACTGCCCTCAATTTAAATGATAAGGGTCTAAGCATAAAATGGGTTTGTTTCCCAAAGTTTTATGGCCCTTTGGCATCCCTCTATCTATCTGACCCTGACTCAGAATAAGCCCTAGTAGTTCTTTGAATGTTATCTATTCTTTGACCATTACTGACTGACAATGATTGATGAGCTTTATGTATATATCCTGTATTCCTATGCAAACTAAACCCAATAAAAGTCCACTGAGGAACAGGCTCAAGGCCTTTCTCCTCTGAGAGACTGGTCAGCCTTTCTTCCCCAAGCAGACCATGTCTCGGTAGACTTATTCTCATCTGTGGTGGCTGAGGGGACCTCTGCGGGCAGAGCCCACCTTCCCCCCCACACCCCCGGCCACAGTCATAGAGCAAAATAAAAACTATTAAACTGAAAACTCAAGAAAGTTAATTTTAGAAAGTACTTAAAGCACAATGAAAATGGAATCCATAAGACATGGTTTCTACGAAAAAACTGTCTTAAGAAGAGAACAGCAAACATATCAAGTGAACAAAATGAGATGCAGGCTGATCAGAAAAGGGAGCTAGCAGGCTGAGAAAGTAAAATGTAGCAAGGAAATGAAAACTGCAGTTGCAAAAATAAAATGTGCACCAAAGTCAGTAGAGGTGGGTAACAATACTCAAATTAGAAAACTCCATTAAGAACTGAGAACAAATTTAAATTCTCACAGAATAGTGAGGTGATAAAAAAATAAAAAATGATTAAAAAAAGATTATTATAACAAGTGTGAAGTTCAAACATATACATGAGCCATAACCAGAACCAACAAAATAGAAAGTTATAAAACTCTGAGCTCAGCAAAGACCTGAGTCTGCATATCGTAAATGCTCATTGTGTTACAGATGAAAATCAGTAGACATCCACCTATTAATACAGCTTTGTAATTTGTTTTACAAGCACAAACGAAAGAAACAATAAAAAGACATTACCACTACAGAAAATTAAATGACCCTTGTCTCATGCAACACTGAATTCCAGAAGACAAGAGAGAGAAACTATCTATAGTGATGATGTTTGGAGGCTGGGATCAGGTATAATCCTCTAAGGAGAGTTACTGACACTGACACTAACATGAGAATGTATGAAGTGTCTTTTAAACATGTCAGTGGTAGGCAGAAGGTAGAGAATCTCTGATCTATAATTTGGAAAGAATAAATTAGGATTTGTGCATTCCACAACAAGCAAATCAATATTCATGTGTAAAGGTAGTCTTGGGTATCAGCAATCCAGAAAATACACCACCCACACTCCTTTGAGGGTCAGCGGCGGCAACGAAGAGCACATCCAGACTTGTAGGGAAGTAATTCTCCCACCTTTCAGTCTCAGAATGTCAGTTTTTCTACTTATATGGGTTATAGCTATGGGTATTTATGAAATTAGGAATTAAAGTAGAAAACCTCTTAAATATATATCAATTCATTTAGAAATAACACAGGAAGAAGCACATGTTAACATAATTGAGATTTTTAAAAAGAAGAAATAACTACTTTCCTCCAAAAAGGTGAGAAGGATGGCCCTGTATTACTTTTTTTCTTTTTGCAAATCTTTTTAATCTTTAATAGAAGACAGCTGGATTCTCATATCTGCTTCCATATTCAATTTGCTTTGATATATTGTTTTGGCTGAATTGTAGAAAGAACATTTGGCCTCCCACAGATACTTAGTTGAACTAGTAAATCATTTTTAGTCGTCTTTTCAGTTAATTATGGATATCCTTCTTTGACACTACCCCAAAACGCAGCAGGTGGTAGTTTGCTAGAGGTTACTGGCAGTGAAGAATCTGAACTAGCAATGAACTTTATACTGTTAATTAAAACCTATCAGTCTACTTGCACTCTGAATGGATCTTTAACCCATGCATGATTTTGTAATGTTATGCACTGGTCATTTAGAAATACTGGTTTAAGGAGTTATGAATCTTCCAGATGCTGAAAAATTTCTTTAATATCAAAACAATCACATTCACTGATGTCACTTCTAATCCCACCGTCACGAAAGCCTGTAGTACTGGGAGGCTGGCGGGCTCAAAATGGCAGATATAAACATTTGAATTTTCTCTGGAAAGCTCAAATTTTAGCATTGGAAATAAAAAGTATCAGCTGTTTTCCATAAACCAACAGACCCACTAAATTCATTTTTAAGAAAATGTCAGCCAAGTATTCAGTCTGAATAACCAAATTTATAGCTTGTCAGTTGCTTCTCATTTCAAATAAAAATAGTGTTCCATTAAAAAACCTGGCTAGTTCAGGCTGTAACTCCAACAACTGCAGATGTGCTTTATGAACATTTCCATTTCCTCAAACAGAATATTAAAGGAATGCACTGCATAAGCAGGACTTACTGTAACACAAATGAATTTTCAGTGGCTTCATCAGGGGCATTCTGAAGTGAATCGGGCATACTGTTTCACTGGGGGGGTTAAGTTCACGATGATCAGCAGTCCTATGGCTTGGTGCCACCGCTCTGTTTCACAGAACTCGTTTACTCGCGTTTGCTTTTGTACCATCAGTAAGTGTCATCACAGTGAAAAGAACAAATAGTCTTAATATATTACAGAAACAGAGTGGACATCATGAGGGAATAATAGATCCATTCACAGCATTATTTGGACTGGTGGATTTTAATGTAACAGAGTATGAAGTTCACTGACCTCTTGACAAGGTCTCAGGGCGCCCCCCCGCCCAAAGATCTACAGCTCTTTGAGACCTGTCGCTCCAGTGAAGCAAAAGCTATGAAGTCAAATTAGGACTCAGAATGGGAGGTCTGGGCATAAAGGAATTAATGATGAAGAGAAAAGCGAGCCTTGCCTTAAGCAAATATGGTTTAAAAATGTAGATGTCAAAAATAAGTTCTAAGAGCAGAGATACACACCCTAATAAGCACATACCATCACCCATTTATATGCAACAGAAAGCAGAGGGGAGCATCTCAGATCTTGCTCCCCGGCATATGTTGTCAGTTTTTGGGTCAAAAAGTATTTGGGGCAAATACTTTTATAAAATAAAAATAATAATAATAAAAAAAAGCTGGATGAGGACATAAAAACTGTAGTAGATTCTGTCAGAAATAGAGTCTGATTAAGTAACCCATTTACACAAAATACTGTATGCTGAAGGTTTTTACGATGATGACATATCCTCTGTGAAATATTATGTAGAATCATTTAAAATAAAAATTAAAATAGCTTTTACTCCTTGAAAGCTTATCATGTGCCAGGAACTGTTACAAATACTTCCCAGAATTATTCATTAATTATTACAAAAGCTTCAGGAGGCTGGTGCTACTACTACTGTACAAGGAAACTGAGGCACAGAGAAGGTAACTTGCCCAAAACTTCAAAACTTAGAAGCAGCATATGCTTGTATATAAAATCATAAAATGTCAAAGGATATATAGAACAAATTTGTTAGTAGTCATTTTTAGAGAACAGGATTATGAGGATATTCTCACTTTCTGAATTTCAAAAACATGATATATTTTTAAAATGAACATATATTACTTTTATAATCAGTTAAAGCAATCCAGATATTTTTGTACTGAAAAACTAAAACCAAAAGCTATTGCTTATTTGTCAACTTAGCAAAATTTAAACTCAAACATTTTTTTCTGATGAAATTTAAAGGCCAGTAGACCTAAAAAAGATGAATACGTCCCAAGAGTCCTGGGGTGGGGGTGGGGGAAGCCAAGAAAATAAATTCCTAGAGCTAAAAAAAAAAAGGGTGGGAAAGGGTGTATCAAATTGAAAGTTTAAAGAAAGTAAATTCAAAGTATAAAAGCATAAAATTTAAAATGATCATTTATTGTTGGGGACCGCCCTGCCTGGTTTCAGAAGCTGTAACACCGCCAAGGCTAAGGCTGAGGGATCAAACTTGGACCTAAGCCACTAAGGAGACAAACGCTTATCTCCCTGGCAGGAGTGCCCCTTCTGCTCCTTTGACTTCATCCATAACTGGCTCCCAATGCTTGGTTGGTTAGCCAATGATGGGTAAGATTCCCCAAGGGGGGAACAACCTAAGACAGGCACAATCACGTGGGAGGCCCCCAAGGATGGACTTTGGGGAGGACAGCAAAAGGGGGTGATGGACCCTTGCCCCTCGGCTTTGACAAAGCCTGAGTCCTCATTCTGTCTGCAAGAAGTCTCTTAATCTCTTGCAGGCCTTACTTCCCCTGCCTGTCTTAAGCCTAAAACAATGCCATAAGCCTGAAACAATGACAGACAGTGGTGCAGCCCTGTGCTGGAAAGGGCGGTTCCCCAGGCAATCAGGCCTAAGAAAGAATATGTAAAATCCTGTGAAACCTTTGTTTAGAATGATCTCAATTAAATGATAAGGGTCCAAGCAAGAAATGAGTTTGTTCCTCAAAAGTTTTACAGCTCCTAAGCTATCTGACCATGACTCAAAATAGGCTCTCAGAGTTCTTTGTTATCTATTGTTTGATCCTTACTGCCTGACAATGATTAATGAGCTTTATCTGTATTCCTGTACAAATGAACCCAACAAAAGCCCATTGAAGAAGAGGCTCCTGGCCCTTCTCCTTTGAGAGACAGGCCACCTTTCCTCCCCAAGCAGATCATGTCTTAGTATACTTATTCTCATCTGTGGCTGCTGAAGGGGGCGGGGGGGTCCTGTGGGCAGAGCATCCCCCACAATTTATGACAATAATGTGAACTCTCAGGTTTCAAGATAAAGAATCTTGGATTTTTTAACAACTAAAAACAACAAATATTCAACCAGAAGCTGCTATTGAAATACCCAGAACGAAATGACACAAGAAAATGTGAAAAGATAAAAGAATGGGCAAAAATATATCAGGGACATATGTCTAAAAAAAAACTAGTAAAACTAATATTAATATATAACAAAGTAGAATTCAAAGCAAAAAAAAAGTAAATGGAGAAAAATGTTCATTTTACATTTTACAAATGTCTAAGTTACTCAGAATCCATACCTGAAGAATAGCAAAAACCAAAACAAAAACCTGACAAAGCAGTGTAGTAAGGGACTATCATAATAAACTCGATCTTCGGCAGGTAAGGATATAGCAGGCTTGATTAATGAGACTAAATTAATGTATATCGGACTTTGGACTCGACGGAAAGTACACCTTCTACTTCCACTCCAAACGTCATAGGAGACCAAAAAAACCTCAATACATTCCAAAGTTTAAAACCTTATGTA
Source organism: Tonatia bakeri (assembly GCA_004024845.1). Lineage (NCBI taxonomy): Eukaryota > Metazoa > Chordata > Mammalia > Chiroptera > Phyllostomidae > Tonatia > Tonatia bakeri. The sequence continues at coordinate 222,209 of PVIA01000515.1, read as the reverse complement.
ACCCATTCTCTAAACCAAATGCAATTAACACAGAAAATCAGCACCAAAAGCTTTAGCATGAGCACAACACAGAGCAAAAAACCCAAAGGAATAAATAAAAAAAATAACACATAATACACAAGCACACACAAACAAACCAATATTAAATGTCCTAAATTACTGGTGGAGCAAAGAGAAACTCAGTATTAAAATTATACATTATTTTGAAAATAAAGATAAACATTATATTAAAGGTAAGAATATTACTTATGGAGAAAGCCAACAGTGAAAAACCAAGTGGGTTTTTGAGAGTTATTCTAATATCTGTCATAGTTCTTTTACTCTACCTTAGACTTTGAAAACATTTATAATTTTGACTACATCCTGCAACAATAAAAAATAATTTTTAGTATACTAATTCTGATAACTTTTCATGACAATTTTTACAAATTTAAAAATCCACTGAAAATTTCTGTATAGAAACATCATCTATTTTACCTTCTTTCCAAAGAAAATTAAACTCAGAACATCTGAATTCAAATTCAAAGAACTATTTTTCTAGTTTTGTGCAGTTTTATAAAATCAATATTAAGAGTGCATTTAACAGTTCTGAATGCCTGAAGAAAAAACCTAACATTCATAATATAAAATATATGTACACCCACATACATTTACTCCATCACTATTAAAACAGAATAATTACTCTCAAACCAAACAGTGTTCAAAATATAGTCCTGTAAAAATGTTTATTAGAATACAAACAAAAGAAAAACAATACATAGTACTTTCAGGACCAACTACAGAAAACCTCCAAGCTTCTCTTTAAAAATCAGTCTTAGTATTTTGAGTCGAAGTCTAAGAGCCGAACTAGTTGCTGAATTCATCTTTGATCTTAAAACTGGCAAACTAATATCCAGCTTTGGTGGTATTGTGTAATGATTTCACTGCTTCCTCTTGAATAACAAATTAGGAAGAAAAATAACATTCTGTGTCAAGGGTAGAGAAAGAAGTCTTTTAAAGATTTAAGTTAAATTATGCACCTTGAAATGATGAACCATGTTTTTACATGATTAACTCAAAGAGGCCTGCCATCCTTTTTCATTTGATCCCGTTGTCATTTATACCACACAAGTAGTTAGTAGTGCCTAAGAACATAAACACCCCTCAAGTACTGGGTGACGTCGTTACACCCCCATCCAGACCCCTGTGCTGCCAGTTTGCTAATGCCAAGATGAAGGTGAACGGGTTCACCAAGACTATCTCTACTAACACCCTTTTGTCCCTGTTCAGGCTTTGGACAATCTTCTTTGCCTGCCATTTAGACTTCAAGTTTTGCCAAAGACTTTCACCTCGACCTGATACTACTTAATCTGATCTTGATTTTGTCTTCTGGATATAGCAAATAACTTGGAGCTCTTTCTGTATAAATTCCTCTTAGACACAGCTCTAGATCTTAAGAAGTTTTCACTAACCAGTCATTTATTTGGTCAGTCATTCAATCAGCAACAACTTATGAGCTCCCACTATGAGCCAGACATTGTTCTAAGCAGTAGAAACACAGAAGCAAACAAAAAGGACAAAGTTTATCAGGTCAAGTCATAGCTGCAACATACTCAGCACGAGCTGAACTATGCTCACTGTGGTTCCAAAACCTTCTTTTGACAATAGGTTTGTGCTAAGTGATACAAACAGAAATTGAAACTCCATTCCTCCTCCACCTGCTCAGTCTTTTTTTTCAATCCTCACTCAAGGACATTTTTTCATTGCCTATAGAGAGAGGCAGGGAGAGAGAGTGCATTGGCGCGAGAGAGAAGGACCAACCCACTGCCTCCCACAAGTGCTCTGACTGCGGATGGAACCCACAACCTAGGTATGTGTCCTGACAGGGATTCAAACTGCAACGAACGTCGTTACGGGACAACGCTCCAACTGAGTCATCTGGCTAGGGCTCTCCACCTGCTCAATCTTTTAAAAAGCACTCATTTTCATGTGAAAAAAAAAGGAAGGAGGGAAGGAGACTACCTTCTTAGACTGTGTTCTTACACACACAAGAATAAACTCAAAATCAATTAAAGTCTTAAATGTAACACTGAAACTCCTAGAAGAAAACAGAGGTAGTAAAATCCTGGACATTTCTCTTAGCAGTATTTTTTCTGATCTATTCCATAGGCAATGAAAACAAAAGAAATATGAATGGGACTACATCGAACTAAAAAATTTTTGCACAGCAAAGGAAACCATCAACAAAACAAGAAAACAACTTACTGAGTGGGAGAAGATATTTGCCAATAATACATCTGATAAGGGGTTAATATCCAAAATTTATAAAGAACTCAATATAATTCAACACCAAAAAATAATCCAATTAAAAAATGGGCAGAGGACCTGAACAGACACTTCCCCAAAGAGGACATAGAGATGGCCAACAGACATATGAAAAGATGTTCAACGTCATTAATCTTCAGAGAGATACAAATTAAAACCACAATGAGCTATCATAGTCCCACCTGTCAGAATGGCTACCATCAATCAATCAACACACAAGTGTCAGTAAAGATGTGGAGAAAAGGGATACCTCTTATGTTATTGGTGGGACTGCACATTGGTGCCACCACTATGGCAAACAGTACAGAAGGTTCTCAAAAAATTAAAAATGGAACTGCCCTATGACCCAGCCATTTCACTTCTGGGTGTATCTGAAGAAACACAAAACACTAATTTGAAAGAATATATGCATCCCTATTTCACTGCAGTGATATTTACGGTAGCCAAGATATGGAAGCAACCCATATGCTGATACACGGATAAAAAAGTTATGGTACATAATATATACAATGGAATATTATTAGTTGGCCAAAAAAAAGAATAAAATCTTACCACTTGGAACAGCATGGATGGTTCTAAGGGGTATTATGCTAAGTGAAATAAATCAGTCAGAGAAAAACAAACACCATATGATTTCACCTATGTGAAATCTAAAGAACAAAATACACAAAAAATTGAAGCAGACTCAGACACACAGAGAACAGACTGATGGCCGACAGAGGGGAGTGGGGTTGGGAGACTGGGTGAAAAGGGGGAAGGGATTAAGAACAAATTGGTAGTTACAAAACAGTCACAGGGAATTAAGCGCAGTATAGGAAATATAGTCAATAATACTGTAATAACTCCGGTGCCAGGTGGGCGCTGGAAATATGGGGAAGGGTGGAGAACACTTTGTAAAGTGTGTGATTATCTAACCACTACGCTGTACACCTGAATCTAAAACAAGACAATACTGAATATAAACTATGAATACTATAAATAAAAAATAATTTTTTAAAAAGCCCTCTGTTCATGTAATAGAGTAAGAATAGTTTTTGGAATCTAACAGATCTAAAGACAAATCCTGGTTCTGCCCATTAACCTGGGCAAGTTCTTGAATTTCTTTGTATCTTATTCACATCACCTGCAAAAACAATCTTTCATGTTTTTTAAATCAAAATTTTTATGACAATTAAGTGAGAAAATGTAGTCAAAGTACTCAGCAAATAACATTAGTGGTGGCCATCAGAATATCATTATTATTATATTCATTTCATAACACAGGGCGAGTATTAGGTCTTTGGTTTGCCTTATCTGTATTACAATGACATTACTATGCTAACCACTCATATGACCCAGACACTGAAGTTTCTTCCAGTGGGCTGCTAGTTACTGTCATTGCAATGCAGCTTCCAGAATCTAAGGCCAACAAGGGACAACAGGTTAAGTACACACTGGTGAAGGAAAAAACCTCATGTCAGGGGCTCCTGTGATAAGAAGCGTCAGCAGCTCTAACACTGACAATACGAACACACAGCAGGTCAGGACGAGTTTAGTGTACTTGGTATTTCTATTTTTCTAGGTATCTTACTCTTCCTTTTACTAGCTCTCCCCCAGCTATTTTCAAACAAGACAATACTGAATATAAACTATGATATAGTTTATATTCAAATAGTTTTTTTGAAAACTATTCTTCTCAATAGCTTTAATATGGAGGAAGCACATATTTACAAAAGAGGTACGTTTAGTAGTTCCACATTTCCTGCCCTTAATGACAAAATCTTTTCTATTATCTCCAAAGTGCAGTTTGGTGGGGATACTGTCAGATTCAGTACTCCTCACAGGACTCTATTACCCAATACCGGCTCCTCTGAATAATAAACACTTAGGTGGGACAGCACTCTATACTATTTCTAAATGAAATGGTCATCTGATTCTCGCAGAGAACTTTTTTTTTTAAGCCATTCTTCAGGAGAAAAGAAACAATTCTCTTCCTTTGATCTCCAAGATATGTGCACGTTGCTGCAACCGAATTCTAAGGCACAAGTACATGCTGTACTGTCATAAGAAACCAGTGTCCTCAAAAGCTGCTCAACAAACAGTAGACTAAATTAGCATATGTGTGAGCACAGCAAGTAAATTGATACTGAACTGACTGATAGTAGAATGCAGCAAAACTATTAAATTTAACAAATATTACATAGTTGACTCTGTGTCCACAATAATTCAGTTACAGCTAAGTATTACCTCCCCCACTCAGAACTCAGGATTCCTTAAGACTGTCATGTTTAATATTTTTCACATGACAAATCTTTCATAACCAAGTGAATGCTACAGTCCCATCTTCCCTCTGCCCTGCTCTCTACCCTGGCCCTCAAGGGTCAAGTCCTTACCGTGGGATATAACTTCGCCAAAAGAATCATTTATCATTGCACTGGTGACATGAATGGGCAACAGTACCAGACCCTAAATTACAGCGCAGTGGTGGATTCTAACGGGGACGCTGCTACTGAGGGCAAAGCAAGCAGTACGGGTGATCACACTGTGATACTTTATTTGGAACGGTACAACGCAGAGAGAAACAAATGGATGGCACAACAGAAAGGTGGAGGATCTGAGAAGTAAAAAATCAACTTACTCTACATATTTTCTACAAAGTTAACATGAAAAATCTGTCATAGCAAATGCATCAAACTCTCAATATTATGAATTTATTTCCAAGTAATGAATAATAATAATATCTATAACAGTTCTTTAATGAGTACCTATTGAATAAATATAAGATAATGCAGGCTCATAAAACACTTTAAATGCGCTCTGAAGAAAAGTTTCTTACTACAGGTTAAAATCTGTCCTAGGTTGATCCTGAACCAAGTGATCACCTGACACCAACAAGCCAGTCGTGTCAGACATGTTCCCGACTGAGGGTTCTTTTTCATGGGTGAACTTACTGCTAGATACACCTGAATGGCAGTGATGGCTGAGACTCCAGCAACAAATTTAAAAAAGGGTTAAGATTTTTAAAAAAGAGCAAAGTACATACATTAAGAATAAAAACTGCAAAATAAAATCCTTTGTTTTTAACACAGTTATACAAGTAACTATGTATTTCTGTCGCTGCGATTCTTAATCTAGAACCGTTCAAGGTTCTAAAAAACATACAAATTATAGGTTTGTTTTCATTTATTTACTTACCACTATAGCACAGAATAGAAATCAAAGAATAAAATGTGAACTACAAAAATGTTAAAGGCAAAAGTGATGTGTGACTCCTTGTAAATACTTTTGAGAAATGAAAGAAGTGCTAAGCAACTTCATCTCTTACTGACAAGAAACATTTCTAAATGGAAGTTCGTAGGCCGCAGATGTTGTATTTCCCCATCTAAATAGCTGCACAGAACTTTTACCCTAAGCTTTCCCCCCACAAAATGACTACTTTAGTGATTTAAATTAGTTTTATGTAATCGTTTTGCTTATTAAATGCACTTTATTTTTCTTCTTTGGAAAGTTTAAAAGCAATTAACTACAGGTATTTTGTAATTGAAAATAGTGAAGCATAATAAAAAATTGTTACTGATGGCATAAAATTAAAATTTTAATTTAATGAAATGTATTTATAGAAAGAAAAACTACCAAAACTGAGAAAATCCATTCAAAACATTATAATAGTATTTCAATTTGGGCAAAAGATCAATATGATCAAAAAGTGGCTTCATTTGCCAGAAAGTAATTCACAGCTCCACAGTTGGAATTTATTCCTAAAGCCTTAGATTATGAAGTCTGGGAAATGGCTCATGTGCTGATCTGGCGGTTTACATTCCTGAAGGCTGTAACTGTTAATAAACCCATGACGGAATGGGAGAGGGAGAAAGGAGGGGAATGGGCGGGGGGCAGAAGAGGAAATCTCGAGAGACAGAAAAATTCAGTCCCTCAAATTTCAGGTGTGATCTCTGCAGCAATCTACTTAGTGGGAAGGGGGATATATAGAGGGTGGGGCAAAAGTAGGTTTACATTTGTTCATAAGAAAATACAATAATTAATACGTAATATAAAAACAAACTGTTCACATACTTACAACTGTAGACCTACTTATGTCCCACCCTGTATTTTAAGATTTTTTTTCTGTTGCCGTCCTACATGAATGGCAGCTTGAACATATTTTTCCACATTTTTATTCCTAGCAGAGTTGCTTGTTTCACTGTTTTGCAGTACTATCATAGAAAATAATCTAAAGGTGGGTCAATTTTATTCCTTGAAATTATTTTATCCAAAAGTTTACAGATGAAAAAAAAATCTTTGTAGTTTATCGTTTTAGCTAGGATGTGCCTTGCCCCTCATCCATGTTTATTAATTTTTGACTAGAAATATGGAGACCCTCTATTTCCAATCTTGGGTCTTTCCAGTTCGGAAAACTTCCATTTCTGTTATCAGTTCAAAACTGGGATGCTCTCCCTTATCTTTTGCTAGTTCCATCTCGATGCATTATCTACTGTAACACTTAATTTTCAATACTTTTACCTATGTATTTCATTCATAGTTTGAAACATTTCAATGCAAATGATCAAAAATGCTACTTTTTTGGAATGACCCAAATCAAATCCTGTTCTTCCACTATTAGCTGTAGGATCCCAGGCAAGTTACTTAGTTTCTATTGCCCTGACTATAAAATGGAAAGAAAGCCTACCTGGATAGTTGTGAGGATTAAATTATACACATATTTATATGTATATTAATTTATCACATAGGACTGTTATTTGGCATAAAGCACTCAAAAAGCATTCAGTTCCCGTTATCTTCCACTTTGAATTTGATTGATTTGGCGATGATTCGCCTATTAAAATTTCTATCTGAATTTGATTGGTGTTGATTCTTTATCCTGCAACCACATATGACTTTTTCTTGGCTCTTATAGTCTATTCTTTTCATACAGTTGTGTTTTCTTAACACAGCTGTACAGCTGTTTCTGAGTTTTATTCATGTCATCCATTAAGTAAGGAAATGATTTATTCAGAACCTATACAACTGAGGCAGGAGGCAGTCAGGAAGGGAACTCCAAGAGTGCCGCAGGGCTTGGATGGAGAAAACATCCATACATGACAAAGACCCCCTAAGACTGGTTGTTTCTGTTTTCTGGGATAACTTTGAATCATGGAATGCGCCTGCGCACTACCCCTGATTCATTATAATAGCATTATAATAAAATGACATTGTGGGACTCCCTTCTCCAGTAGCCAATCAAGAAAATCTTGGGAAACCACACATGCACAGTAGCTTTGAAATGTAACTCTTTGTACCTGCGCAATAGAAGCCCGCCAAAGACTAGCCGGGAAGCTTCTGCCCTATAAGAAGAAAATCCCCCCAGCCCACATGGTCAATCTCTGCTCAGAGTTGGCCTGCTCCCATGTTCTATGGAGTGTACTATCGCTTAATAAATCTTCCCTCTTTCTTTATACTATAAACTCCGTGTGTTCGGCTCAATTCTTTGTCCCGATCACTAAGAACCTGGTTACCTGCACCACCTGTGACACAACTATCTTGTTGTTTGTTCTGTACATCCTCTTAACTGAACCTACCAAAGAAAACTTCTCAGAATTACTCATTATTGCATTTCCATGGCTACTGCATAGAGTGTCAGGCACTGTAGATGCTCAATTGGTATCTGCCGGGTGAATTATGAATGAACCAGTGAAAACTGTGCTAACTGCCTTCTCTTTCACTTCTGGAGCTGCTGCCCGGGCCAGCCTGCAGGACTGACATCAGGGCCAGGAAGCATTTGTGGGGAAGGATGACCTCTGATGGCCGACAAGATTTTGTAGAGGTCCCTTTCAGTTTAAGGATCTAAATTAGTTCCTGGTTGCGTATTTATAAGGGACAATTCCTAATTTTCAAAATAATCTAGGTCTCTTGCCTAAGGTTCAATTTTACTGTAGAGATTCTAGGCTTTTTCTTTTAGAGATACTCATCAACCTCTCCTTCTCTTCCCCCATCCACATATGGCTTTCTACGCCTTGCTTTTCCTTACAGTTCTGTGTCTTTTAACCAGAAAGATTTTTGAATCGTATTTTTGGAAATGCTGATCCCCAAAATAAGTTTTATATTTGATCACACAATTTAAATTATTTTTGATTTCAAGAACTTGAGGGAAAAGAAATCACACAACCCAGTTTTTGCAACTTCAATATCATGCAGAAGTGAGTAAACAAGAACCCACTGGCCAAACCCAGCCAGCGGCCTGTAGCTGTGAATAAAGTGTTACTGGGACACAGACACACTCATTTGCTCGCGGGTCATCCATGCTGCTGTTGCGCAGCAGCAGACACGGCTCACAAAGCCACACAGTCTCTGCCACAACATCCAGCTCTGAGGAAATGATCTACACAAAACAACACAAATGGCAAATATTTACAGTTAGAATGTGTTAGGCACTGCTTGGTGAATTTTGCATCCACTCTCAAAAATTAGATAAGACATATGCGCCCTGGCTGGTGTAGCTCAGTGGATTGAGCACGGGCTGCGAACCAAAGCATCGCAGGTTCAATTCCCAGTCAGGGCACATGCCTGGGTTGCAGGCCACAGCCCCCAGCAACCGCACATTGATGTTTCTCTCTCTCTCTCTCTCTTTCTCCCTCCCTTCTCTCTCTAAAAATAAATAAATAAAATCTTTAAAAAAAATTAGATAAGACATATGAATTGGGTACTATCAGAGTCCCCATTTGCAGATGAGAAAGCTGAGGTCTGATGAAATCAAGTAACTCTGCCAAAGATATTAAGTGGTAGGGTTGGTAGTCAAACCCAAGTCTACTGGAATCTACAGTAAAAGTGTAATTACTCTCCTACATGGCTTTAAAAAAACACATAAAAAAGGTGTTTTCTGAGGACTTAGTTTGCAGCTAGAAAGCTTTTAATTTTATTGGCTTGATGGTCCACATGCTTTTATACTGTAATAAGTAATGTGGTATTAAGTATAGTTTTTAATATTTATGCATTAATAACAATAAAAAGTACTGATGATTCATATTCTTCACAAGGAAACCAGCATGAAAACTATTTTTCTTTTACTGAGACTGCATGGTATTAAAACTTCTGAACTGATTATTCCAAAATAAGATTTCCACCTTTTGGCTCAGAGGCAGCTGAGGTACGTTTTTTGGTCATCCTGAATCCAGGTTCATCTGACATCAGCTGCCTCCACCAGGCCACCAAAGTTTGGTCCCATGGAGATCAAAGCTGTATACCTGGGGTGCACCTGTGAAAAGGTTGGTGCCATGTCTGCCCTGACCCCCAAGATTGGCCCCCTGGGTCTGTCTCCAAAAAAGGTTGGTGATGACATCACCAAAGCAACTGGTGACTAGAAGGGTCTGAGAATCACAGTGAAACTGACCGCCCAGGACAGACAGGCCCAGATGGAGGCTGTGCCTTCTGCCTCTGCCCTGATCATCAACGCCCTCAAGGAACGGCCCCGAGACAGAAAGAGGCAAAAAAGCACTAAGCACAGGGGAAATACCACTTTTGATGAGACTGTCAACACTGCCCAACAGATGCAGCACCCATGTTCAGCTAGAGAGCCCTCTGGAACCATTAGAGATCGTGGCCACTGCCCAGTCTGCAGGCTGGTGTGTTGATGGCCACCACCCTCGTGACATCATAGACGCCATCAACAGGAGTGCAGGGGAATGCCCGGCTAGTTAAGAACTCAAAGGAAAATATTTCAATTAATCATTTGAAAATGCCCCCCCACCCCCCCCAAAAAAAAGAAAAGAAAAAAAGTAATTGTAAAAACATGGCCATGAGATGGTGTTATTATTTACACAACTTTTGTCAAAACTGTATTCCACAACTCTTGTAGCAAAAGTTCACTGGGTTTGAAGCAATAAAGAGTTTGAAAACTTAAGAGCTATTTTCAAAAGAAATGACACATCATTTACATTAAAGACATCTGTTACAGATAGGCATATGGTATAAACAACTTTGAAAACGACAAAAGAAGGGTTGATTCTGAGAACTACCGATTCAATCCAAATTTAACTAAACCGTGGGGCAGGTAAGAGACAATGTGATAAATATTGGAAATACAAAGATAATTTCTATCTTCAAAAGGCTCACAGCACAACAGGAACAGGCTAGATGGGCAGGTAAAAATTAATTCAGGGCTCCTAAGTGCGAGAACAGAGACCGATACACACTGACGCACAGAAGTGTAACCCTGAAGTAGTGCTCACAAGCACCTCTCGAAATTGCTGGGCAGGCTGAAGAACCAGGCTCAGTAAATGGGCAGGAACCAAGGAGGTTTAAAAGTAAAGTAAAATGAAAACGTGTCACAAGAACCACCTGGGCACAGAAGAGATGCCACAAAGGGCACACCACTGCTTCTGTTTTTGGGAACGATGTTTTATTGCTGCCACTACATCCTTCACTATACTCGAGTCTTTGTATCAGCTCCAGATAAAAGTTCCCAATTACCAATGTTTGGGTTACCAGTCCATTTCCTAAGTGTGGGCAGAAGAAAACAGTTTATTTGTCCTTTTTGGCTTTTGTTGTGGTAGGAGACAGGCCTTGCATTTTACCAAGGCCTGATTCATACTGTGGATCAAAGAACTCAAACAAAGCAACTTCAAATGCTGGGGAAGCCCCACCTCCCCAAAGACAAGTACCCCACCACAAACACCATCTTAAACAGAAACCGGCGAGACATTTGGGGGAGAAACTTCTTTTAAGTAAGTGAATTTCCAATATTTCCCTGAAATTAATTATGTGAACCTGTTAAGAAAGGTTCGCTTTGTTCACTGGGACTGGGAAGGAGTCCTAGCTGTTGCTTTTTCTAATCTGTCTCTGCATTAATTTAATCTTACCTTTTAAAGTTAGTAGGAATTACCTAGATAGTAGAATCATGGGCTAATTTTTATCTTTCTCTATACTTTTCTGTCTTAAAAATACCTATTAATTTTATATGTTAAGGACAGATACTCCTGGGTAAGGGGAATGGGCAATGGACACTAGTTTCATTTTTATTTCTATTCAGTGCAACTTTATCTTTTAAATAATAAGCATGTATTATTTTTATAATTTAAATCAGCTTTATTATATTTTAACTATCTGTTTAAAATCTCAAAGTAAAACCCTATATATACCCCATGGATATCTGAGTGAACATTTGCCTTCCAATACAAAAAACATATTCTTTTATATTAAAAGAAAAAAAAAGAGTGAAAGAGTAACAGAAAGAAAGGAATCTGTATTTATCTTTCTGTATCTATTGAGGGCACCTATCTCAGATACAAGCTGATGTACTCTCTTTCTGACTGGGTCACCAGCCCTGGTGTGGAAAGTACAAACTTTTTATGACATGGAAACGGGTAATTTCAAAAATTAAAAAAAAAAAGGAAATTGCACAGAATAACTGCAAGAGAGATTGAATCAGGACCCCTTTTAAAATGCTGATTTTATTAGGAAGTGAAAAGTGATCCCAATAAGTCTTGCAATTTCTAAAGATTAGAGCTGATACTTTTCTCAAGTTCAAGAGATCCTATCCTCTCACAGGGCACACAATTGTTGCTTTTCAAACCTATCAGCATGTCAAAGGCAGATGTAATTAGAATGGGGGCTGGAGAGGGAAAGGAAACCACAGAGAAAGGGAAGTTAGAGACCTGGTGTATAGCATTTCACAGCGAGTGAAACAGAAGCACACAGTAAACAAAAGAGTACATATATCAGACCTACTGGAAATAATATGGGACTACTTAACCACGCAACTCATAAGCATTCACCCCTGAGAGAGCTGCATCTGCAAAATCTACCACAAACCTCACCTCTAAGTAGTCTCAGTGGATAATTACCCCTTCGATGTGCTTATTTTTAACACATATACTCAATCAGATGGTACCCCTGATTTAACTAGCTCATTGAGAAAGGAAGGTTGGTGGTTTGAAGCTCTGAAGTTGGAGACGCCCAGTTAAAATCTGCTTCACTACTCAAGAGATCATGACCTCGGCAAATTACTTAATCGTAGTCTATTCATCTCTGCAGTCTCTGAAATGAGGTTACGCTTATGGGTCGATGTGATAAGTGAATGATGTACACGGCATGACAGTACTCAAATATAGACAATTTTAAAAACATACTTTTTGAAAAAAAGTGCTATTTATTTAAACAAGTCTGGAAGGTAATTGTAATACTTTAGTTACTTTTATTTCTTCCTAAGGCAAACAGACACAATTTGACTTTTTTTTTTTGTCCTGTATGGAATCCTAATTACAAACCAAATAACACAAAACTATGTGTAACTACACATACAAAACAGTCTCCACAAGCTATCGAACAGTCTCTTGAGTAAAGACAGCCTGTGATGAGATTTAAAGTTTACAGAGTTGCTGTCTCTGTGCTAATCATTTTCCACTTGTTACATTAAAAATGTTTAATGGTAGCCATCTTTCTACTTTTTATTCATAGTCAGAGACAATTTGTGCCTATCTTCTGCAAGCCCCTTTCTCATTTTCCTAATGTGCTGATGCTAACCTACGGTGAGCTAAGAAGCCAGAAAACCATTTCAAGGCAGACGGATACAGTGAAAAACACATGGGCTGTAAATTCAGGCAGTTCTGGGTTCAAATCCCAGTGTGCTACTTACTCTGTGACCTTGTTAAGTTACTTAATTTCTCTAAATTCAATTTCCTTATCCATAAAATGGGAATACTATTATCTATATTAAAATACTGTGGTAAAAAGCAAATGAAAGTTTCCACAAAAATCTTGCAGAGTGCTTTATAGTACCTGGCCACATAAGCCATTTTGTCAGTGGTAATTATCATTCTGTAACTAATGAAGTATGTCGTCACCGTAGCTAAGTTATGAATAAAAAGAATTTCTTACTCAGAACATAGGCTTTTAACGTGTAAATTCCTTGGGACTGCACTGGAGACACACAGATGAAAAAGAATATAGCATGCAGCCTCCAGAGGCCCAGAGCCTAATTAAAAACAGACATATAAACAAAGGCACAGCAATTTGATAAGTGAAACACTAAAAGCAGCAGCACACCATCTGAAGACGAAACGTTCTTCTGGAAGAGGATGAACAGGAGCTCACCAGGTTGGGAGGTAGGGACTGAGGCAAGCAGACTTGGTCAAAGAGCATGACGGTGTAAAAACAGACACATAAGACGCAGGGCACGGCAGGGTCTGGAGCAGAGCGCAGCTTGTACAGACGCAAGTTCAGAAAGGCAGGCAAGGCCAGATGGGATCGGCCACGTATGCCAAACCAAGAAGGAGCTGGCCATTTAAAAATAATGGGGAATCACAAATATATTTTAAGAAAGTGAAGGAGGTTGGCTGAAAAGGACAACATACTCAGATTCACATTACTGGGAGGTCCTGGTATAAGCTGACCAGCCGAGAGGGGAAAACTACAGTCAAGGAAAATCCAGTCCCGGCAGGAAAGAGGCAACTGGTCTACAGTAGAATGGAGGAGAGTAAGGAGAAAATGAGATGAAGAAGGTAGTCTTGATAACACTCAGAAATTTGGGATGATCCCCCAATTTCTAGTTTGGGCAAATGGTTGGGTCATGATGCTATTAGTCAAAATGGATACAACACAAAATAATTTTTGAAAAGAAAACAGGTGCTCAATTTAGGATTTATCTGAATGGAGCTATCCATTCTGGAACTCCAGTGACAGCTGAATTAATTCCAATGGGAGAAATGAACATAAAGGCAGAAATGGAAGAGGAAAGCAAAAAGAATGTCACCTAGAAGAAGCATACATCCAAAATGAGGCTATGAGTATCTACTACCACTGCCCATGAATATCTTTCTTTCTGGCTTCCTTTTCTTTTCCAACTGGACAAACTGAATTTTGTGTGAGAAGTTACTTAGAATCTGTATACTACTTTGAAGTACGAAAGCTTTTTCACATACGTCTGCTGAATATAGATGCTCGAGTTTCCCAAGCATTTTATGTCCAACGTCTTCACCATCACACCAGGTCTAGCAAAGTACCTGGGACTCAGGCTCAGAGGGACCCAATAAATTAACTAAATATGGTCTTCAGGTCAGTCAAGAAGCCAAAATGTTTCAGATATTGTTTTAATGTTACAGACTAACAGTTAATGGGGAGTAACCTGAAGTTTTCTTTACATGCAGGGTTTTTTTTTTTCCCATTTAGAACCACATAATTTTCAATGGTGTGGGAGTTCTGAACTGATTTCTTCAGAGTTCAGAAATCCACCCAAAACCAACAACTTCTGCCTATCCATACTTCAGACTTCTGTATACAAGCCAGAAGCAGGTACAAAAGTACAATTACTGTTTTTTTAAAAAAATATTAATTTCAAAAAGGGAGACTACTAAAATGCTTCACTTGTGTTAACAATGAGATCATCCCAGGAGAACAGAGGAGGGTATTTTAAAAACTCTAACCCCTCAGGAGGAAAACTAGACAAATCCAATTTTTAAAATACACTTTCTTTGCACACGCTCAGATAAACGCACATCACATAAACTCAGAAAATGGCAGTGAGTGCTCACCAATCGGTGGGTGAAAAGGCGTGAGTCAAGGAACCAGCAGGGAAGATGGCTGATGGCTGCCAAGCAGACGCAGCCACGTGGTACGGGCTGGAGAGTGAACGGGCACAGAAAGGAGCTCAGTCCACAGAAAATGGAGTGCTAGTTGTTGGTTGTTTTGTTATTTTTCAACAAGGCAAAAAATATTTTAAGAGACTCAAGTTATGCAATAAAAACCAAGAAAGAAGCCCTGGCCAGTATGGCTCAGCTGGTTGGAATGTTGTCTCATGGACCAGAAGGTCGCGGGTTGGAGTCCCCGGCAGGGTCCACGTCCAGGTTGCGGGTTTGGCCCCTCGTCAGGCAGCATGCGGGAGAAAGCTAATCAATGTTCTTCTTTCACATCAATATTTCTCTCTCTCTCTCACCCCTTTCCCCCCGCCCCCTCTTAAAGCAATGGGAAAAATGTCCTCAGTTGAGGACAAAAAGAAACAAACAAAAACAAAACTAAGAAAGGAAAAAAGCTCAATGATCTGTTCACAGGATCACATTACAGTCCAACCGTTTTGGATCAGAAGTTCTTGCTACATCCTTCTACTTTTCTTTCAATGTCTACTCTCCCCTTTGTGGGCATCTCTGTTGTTGGTGAGAGTAGGCAGTGTGGTAGCAACGGGAAAAAGGCGAAATCAAACTGAATGACCTAATTAAAAAGTCTGAAAACAAACCAATCCATCGTTCTTGGCACGCTATTTTCTCATAAATGTCTCTGTGTGACTGGCAGCTTTTTATGGACAGTTTATCTGCCTGGATGTGAACCTTGGGCATGTCCTACTAGAAATCTTGGTGTCATGTGCTTTGCGACCACGTTTCAGACTGTGAGAAACTACATGGAGGGGTTAAAGACTCTAAGTTCTGGAGTCAGCAGTTGAGTTCTGACTTCATCACCTTTTTTCTTTTCTTTTTAATCTCTGTAACTTCGGATTTTTTTCATAAGTACCCTGCATATCAGTAAAATGGGACTAATAAAAGGACTTACTTCACAAGGCTTACAAGGGCGATAAAAAATAATGTGCCAGGAAGACACTATATAAATTGTATTCTTTTTTGTAACTGTAAGTTTAGTTACTTACCAACTTTTTGCATTTCAAGGTTTCACGATAACAGAAAAAACAAAAGCCACTCACTTCCAGGGCACTGCGGTGACCCACCACTGGAAAGTGTAACACAGACTAAAGTGTCCCAAGTAAGCTCTTCCCTATAATCTTACACAGAAACATGCAGTAAGTCGGGTTTCAGACTTCCCTCCACTAGCTGAGAAGGCAGTGAAGAGTGTCCTAAGGAGCCACCGAAATGAACTAAGCAGATAAGTTGCATGCAAAAAGGCAAAATTACAATGGTATTAAAGAGACTAAAAACTATCAGTAGTTTGCCTTGCACAATCCTATAAGTTTTAAGAAACTCTGCTTCTGCTTGTTTCCTAACACAGATCTCTGAAGCAAAAACAAGCACCGCACTGGTAGTCATACTCTCTGAAGAACTAAAATCTAGACTGGGTTCTCACTCTCTTTGGTGAGCCAGATGACCGTCATGATTATGTTACAAATTATACTTTTGTTGTAGATTTCTTTTTAGATTATCATCCTATCAAAATCACGTGTGAGTTCTCTCCTAATTACAAAAGGCACAATTTTAGGGTCCAAAGGCAGGCTGGCTTGGATTTTTACCAGACTACCACAATGTGGATTTGGTTTTATATTGTGAGTTTAGTTGAGACGAGCCGTCCCCATCATGGTTTTACCGTCAAATACACTGTGGCTATACTTGCATTACTGTTTATTACACGTGTAAGCATTTTGGACGGAATCAAGGAAAAAGATGGGAGTAGCTAAAGTTAACACGAGAGTTTGTAAACTACTCAGGTATCTTAAACACTCATACGCTAACTGATAAGCTTCCCTATTTGAAGCAAATAAGTATTTGTGGTTGAGGGGGAGAGGAAAAGGCCACACCCAAAGTTAAGATTCGGCAGTGAAGTGATACCAACTTTCAGAATTTTAACCATTGCTATTTTTGGTACTCTTTTTCACAGTCAATGAATACGTTAAATTCATTAACGGGCCCAGTTAAAACAAATGAACAAAAAGTTCTTCTGATTCGAATCACTTTGGTCACTCCATTCAGTAACAGGCAGGTTCAAGACGGAGAATTGCTTCATCCAAAGAAAGATTTAAGTAACTCTGGCTTAGCAAAGGGCCAAACTCAAATAATCAGTACTCAGAAGTGAGGTTACCACTCCTCCCCTTCCCCAAGGAGTCAGAACACGAAAGGCCTGGCTGTAGCAACACAGCACTTACCTGGCACCTGACCGTGTTTTCAGGGCCCTTCCTCCAGGTTAGCCTCCCTGACTCCCCTCTCTTCGGAGCCACCTCCACCCAGTTTGCCTTTTCTCCCCCACCCCCACCCACGCCAGCCCAGCTCCCATCAGCTTCCTCAGCCTCCTCTCCATCCCTCCTCCGTGCTTGCCTACTCCACTCGCCGCCGTTTACCTTGGCCACATAGTCCTTCACTTCATCCAAGTCCCCATTTTTCAGGGCCCACATGAACTCCTTGTCGCACATCACTGAAGCTGGGTGGGCCGGTTAGCCGGGCAGAAGACGAGGAGGTGGTGGCAGGAGCAAGCGGATACTGCCGGGCGAGAGGGAGACGGGCCGCGCGGAGCCAGAGAGGAGAAGAGAAGGCGGGGGGAGGCTGCCAGGCGGGCGAGGCAGTTGGCCGCGGAGACCGTTGGGGCGGGAGAAAGTTCTTTTGCAGCCACCGGGCCCAACCGAGCAGGTTCAGTCCAGCGGAGAAGAAGCTGGAGCGTTTACACTTCCGGTTCACTCCCCGCTAGGACCCTCCCCAACTTCCTCTTCCTCTTCCTCCGACAGCTTGAGACCCCGCCCCGAGGGCCCTTGGCGGGGCTACCTGTGTGCGCAGGCGCAGTGTATAGGCCCGCGAGGCTGGGGGTGCTGAGGCTGGAGTGGGAGGAGTGGGCGGGACCCGAGGCCGCGGAAGGGGGTCAGAGGACGGGAACCGTGGAGAGCGAGGGAAAGGAAAGTTACTGGTATTTAAGATGGGATCAGGCCGTTTCTGCACACCATAAATGGGAAAAACTTAGAAAACAAAAGCAAAAAACCAAGATGCCCTTGAAGGGCATCGTGCTCACCTAAAAGTATCCAGTAGAACGGTTTGCTGTGAATTCCTTCTTTTATCATCACCCCTCTTTTCTGGGCAGTCAAGTGTTTCTGGGGCTCCAAGATTGGTAGGATATGGTTTAAAAAACGAGATGAAATAGAATAATTTCTGCGCCGAAGGAACTCTTTAATGCTTGTGCCAACAATGTGAATTTAGTGTCAACACCATACATATTTCTGTGGAGGGAAAAGGTTTAGTGTGTAACAGTGAAGAATACTATCATTTCGCTGACAGTGGATCATGTCCAGGACTAGGACTTCAGTTTGATGCCACAGGGCTCAGCAAACCTAAGTGTCCTGTCCAATTGCGTTTTTTAAAAAATTGTGTTTATTTCATTCTAAGGGTTTAAAGCTCCAGGACTGGTGTGTGAGGCCAGTTTCCTCTACCTAGACTTTGTCTAGGACCTTGAGGCACATCCACCACATGAATAGTGCTTCAACCCTAATAATCCAGACAGGCACACATGAACATAGAGTTCCAATAAAAACTCTTATTGGAACTATTATATATGTAAAGTCTATTATTTATGACCCATTAAATAAACAAACCAAGCTACTTTACTATGCCTAGTGCCATGTAGTGTAACAGTTCAGAAAACAGAGTTTGGAACCACATGGCTTAGTTTTGAATAGAGGACCCAACCCTTACTAATTTTCTGTCACCTTGGGCACACTGACTTCCTTCACAAGACTCATAAAGATGTTCAATTTTCCATATAAAATGGGGATAACAATAGTGTTCAATAAATGTAATTTTGGGGCTATAGCAAATAGAAATAGATTTGAAATAAAAAGAAAAACCTCCAAACATTTAACAGCAACACTGTTATTCTGTTCATTTTACTTTGTGACCATTAGAAATACAACCATGTACCTAACAATGATACTTTTCTGGAAACAGATCTCAAGGAGGAATTTGTTAGGCAAATCCCGGGGCCTCCCTCTCATCTCTCCCACTCTCCCCTGTGTGATCTCTGAGTTACATCACGCTGACAGCTCTTGATTTATAGCGCCAGCCCAGACTTCTCTTGTGTGATCTATTCTTATGTTTAACTTCTCACCCATTTGAATGTCTCAAATGTAACATATCCAACACAGGATTCAGTCTCCTTTAGATTCTAAGCCTTGTTGCCCCTGAGGTTTCCCTGTCTCTGCGAATGACACCAATCCCCCTCTCACTAAAACTAAAACCAGAAACACAGGGACAAAGATTCTCTCCCTGACCAAACTCTAGCCAGCCTCCTATGAGCCCTCTTCTCAACTAGGGCTCAACCTTGGTCTATAAAGGCTTGAGCAAACACTAACAGAGTTCCTAACAGTTCAAGGCCACATTCCTAAGATGGCCCTTCCTGCTTAAGAAAACTCAAAGCTGCCTTTTTTTTTTTTTTACCATTAGTTTCCACCAACGCCTGAGGATAGGGCGTCTGTCTCCCAGTCTCCGTAGGAGGGTAGAATTGCATTTACACATTTACATTGCCTAACTACTTAAAAATTTTCATTTCCCTGACTTAACTGAGTCCCTGCTCATCCTATTCCCTCATTTTTCCCTTTAAAACACCCAGTCACCTCTGTACCAGTCAAAGTTGAATTCAGTTCACAGTGGACTCTTTTCCCTACCTGAGTAGTTATTACTGATAAAAACTAGTGTCTGGCTTTCCTTATCTTTGACAGTGGGGGTCATAAATAACTACTACCATTCCCTCATATTCAATCCTCCAGTAAGTCTTCAAAATACATTGTTAACTTCTTGCAGTATTTATACTGACCACCCCCACCGCCACACGCATATCCTTTCCTGGTCGTAGCATATGTCTGTACTGCTGAAATAGCCTCCTAGCTGGTGTTTCCATTTACACTCTTACCCTTTTCCAAGTAATTCCCCACATGGCCAAAATTAATTTTTTTAAACATGAATCAAACATATACTTTTCCATCCAAGACCCTTCGATGGCTTCTTATTGCATTTCGAATAAAATCTTGATTATCTGTTATGGCTCTCCGGGCTCTCTACAATCTGACCTTGCTATCTCTCTTCTGTCCTGACATGCCCCTCCCACCTACGTTGTTCTTTGGGTTCCCAGAGATCTCATCTTCTGCCAGGGTCAGGAAAAACCAAGCTTATCCCACCCTAGGGCCATTATTCTTATTATTTCCTGTCTAAAATATCTTTCAGTTCTTGCTCACTCCTTCTTACCTTTGAGGTTTCAATGCAAATATTACCACCCACTTTATGGAGGTCCCTCAATGAATTTTACCATACAGCCCAGTTTTATTTTTCCCTTCACCTCACTTATCACAAATATTTTCATTATTTTTTATCTATTTTATTAGGTATTTATGGTGTTCCAGAGATATTTGCTTTTTGTCTGCCATCCTGGGCAACAGAGAGAACTGCTCTTCCTAGTTCCTTGTGGCTGAGTAATGTCATGTAACTAATTTGGGGCTGTTAGTTATGGGCAGAAGTAGTATGAGTCACATGAGTTATGAGCAGACTGTGAGTCAATGCAAGACCCTAGAGGGCTTTTTAATCCCTCTGCTAAGCAACCCGAAACTTTACAGACAGTGGCGAGTGTCAGTCTGGGGTCCCAAGGGACTAGACTGAGCAGAGCATCCCTGCTGTCCCAGAGTGGATGTGTGGTAAAATAATAATTAAGCTTTTGTAGTTTCAGGTCACTGAGATTTTGGTGTTTATTACTGCAGCACTGCTGAGCCAACCTTGACTGATAACAGGAATTTTTGTCAGGAATGAACTATTACTAGAGCAAAAACCTTAATTATGCTAAGAGAATTCACCTTTCCACTGATTCAAGAAGTATTTATTGAGCACCTACTAGGAGCCAGTGTGGTGATAAATATCTGGCACATAATTTACAGCAAGATAGGCAAGATTCTGGTCCTCACTAAGCCTAATTTCTGATGTAAGAGGCAGATAATAAATAGGTATTTTGTTCAGGATAGGCTACTCTGAACAAAATATATTCTGCAATAACACACAATCCCCAAAATCATAGTGGCTAAAAACAAAAAGGTTATTGCTTATTGATGTTACCTATCTATTATGGGTTACAGGGGAATCATCAATACTTAGGAACCCAGGCTGAGGGTTGCCACCCTATTTACTGGAGAAAAGTATGTGGGAGGAACTCACAATGACAATTACATGTATAAATGTTCTCTTATGTTCATAACTCATTTTCTAAAAGTAGTACATGCTCCCCCTGACTACCACCCACTAGGAGTCCAGAAAGTGCCCCAAAGGGTGAAGCATGAGCAGGTAAGACTAGTGACTACCACCATCAGCCCTTCTGATCATTAGCTATTAGGTTTACTTTTCTTCCTCCATGCAAAATATATGCAAACCCTTTTCTGGGGAAATAACCGGAAAAGTTCTATCTTATCACACTGTCAGGTTCAAAGTTCATGAGCTCACAGTGGCTGGGCCTGGATGTAGCTTTTCTTGATATGGAGTCCCATGAACTAAACAAACAAATGTCTGTGTTCCCCCACCCTCCCCATACCTCATATGTAATGGTAAGTAAGAACAGGATAATCACCATAAACATTCATTCAGAAAGGAGCAGAATGGGACTCAGAGAGCAATCATCTGTGGCAATTCTGGAATCCTACCAGGCAGACACTGCAAGGGTCTGTATACTAGGGTGGGGATATTCCTCGGTCAGGCCCCAATTCTGACCCATAATAGGCTGTCCCTCACTGAATTGTATTCTGTGTTCCTTAGCTCCACCTTCTACCTTCTAAGGGAGTTCTCTTTCATTGTTCTCCATGTTCTTACGTCAGAATTGAGTTGAAGGGTAGGACACCTAGCTGGTGCTCTAGTACCGCTTCCTGGTGTGGGAAACCCCTCCCCCACAATGCACACATTGTAGAATTGGGTATATAGAATCCTCAATTTTCTGTGTTTGTGTATGTATGTGTATATGTATACATACATGTGTGTATATATGTATACATGTATACATATATTTAGAAAAATTTCTAGTAGGAATCTCACATTAATTAATCATGCCATCTCTGAGTTTCGGCAGTATGGTTGATTTCTTGTTTCCTTCCCCATATACTACGCTACATTTTCTAAATTTTCTATTAACAAGTATTCATTTAAGAATTAGAATAATAAAATCATTTTAAGTCATGTGTCTGTGTGGAGCAGAACTTCTGGTCAATTTAATAGAAGGAGTTTCAGTCATTGCAACAAGCTTATAAAAATGAGGTGACAAGAAAGAGTAATCAAGTGGACATAGCTCTACCAGATATTAAAACATACCATGAATTTATGACAAATAATTAATACAAAAAATACTAATTCAGGGGCCAACAGTGTTTGAGGATCAAGCAGAGAGCAGTAACTAACATGAGATCTCTGTTCTCACGGAGATAAATATTCCAGCGGGAGAGAGATAAGTAAATTAACAAGATAATTTTGGTAGTATTTTCTGCTATGAAGAAACTAGAGAAGGATGTTATTTAGTGAATGTTGTTGAGGGGACCAACATTAGCTAGACAGGGCGGTCAAAGGCAGCCTCAGTGGAAGCAGAACATTTGAGTTGAGACTTGAATGAGGCATTACTCAACGTTTTGCAGGGAGAGCCTTCCAGGCAGAAGGAATAGCAATTGCAAAGGTCAAGGCCGGTATAGGCTTGGTAGAATCAGGAACTGGGTGGGCTCCGCTAGTAGCAGCGTGTAAGTGAAAAATCAGGGCAAGTCCTGACAACGATGTGGACTCACTGAATGTGTCGTAGGAATTTTCCTAGGGGAGAAGAAAGTATGACCTATAGAACACTACTGGCAAATTTTTTCATTTCGTCAGAACAATGCAGTGCTAAACTGGCATTAATATCACACAGAAAGTCTACACGAGTATAAGATTCACTTGCCTATTCCTCTGGCACCTCTGAGGTTCTCATTTTAGGGCATGTGCCTTGTGCAGATCCACTGTCATGAACAGCTAAGACCTTTCCAGTTGAACAATTTCAGGATGAGGTTTCAAGGAATCCTGTTCTTCATGCTCTGATTAAACCCTCTAAAATGTATGCAGGGCATCAGCACTGATGGGTCAATGAGCAGTAGTCAAGGACCAGAGCTGGGCCGGAGGGGCGGCCTGCAGGCCCATTGGCCATGTTGTGTGCATGGGTATGTGGGGAGGGTGGCCATGAATCTGGGAAGCCACGGTATTTGGGCTGGGCTCACAACTGGGTGGAGTCTGGTGCCAGAGCTCCCTGGGGACCTCTGTTTCGGAGGATCTGGGTTCATTTTAGAATGGGAGTGGGCTGAGCTTAAATGGCCTCGGCTGTGGAAGGTGGAGAATGTCAGGAACAGGAAATGATAGCTCTGACCCTTCAGAAACTTTCGCCCAAGGACTGGGTCATGTGGCGCAGCAGACTCAGAGGCTGGCTGGCCTTGATGAGAGGAGATGAGCTGATTAGGAAGATGGTGAGTTAACCAAACAGAACAGTTTACTTCGGTGCAAAGGGGGAACCCTGACTCACTGTAGATGTTGTTTGTGTGTGTGTGGGGGGGGAGTTTACTCTACTGAAAAGTTTGAATTTCTTCTTTTTTCTGAATTAATGTCACCTTTTAGATGTTATGATTAGGGATGATTTATCATTATTGCCTTAATTATGGAAACGAATGTCTTGTTTAGACAAAATACTGTCAATTGAAAGCATGCTGGTTTTTTCCTCTTACTAACCCATTCTTCTGTGGATTCCCAAACCGGGCCCCATCACTCACCTTTGGCAGTACCTGAGTTTTAGGTCACATCCCTGGCTTGAAATGAATAGTCTCTAAAGTGTTCACTTTGCAATCCTGAACCTGTAATAGAAAAGGCAAATGTCACACTGTCACAAGGGACAGCAATTGCTGAAGTGGCCCCTTAGGGAACTATACCAGACTGAATGGGTTAAGAGATTGACTTAGCCTGCGAAGCCTGACACATTGCATTGAATTTGTTATACAAGTAAAGACCCAGGAGCCAAAATCTCACTGGACTATTAACCACCACTTGCCTTTAAGAGCAGGCCCCAGTAATTTGCCAGTGCTGATGACAGTGACAATAGGAAGACAGTATCAAGTCTGATCAGTACATCAGGAATTACTTCCAAAAGCATGCCTCTAGCTGGAGGGGATGGATTCTTGATTCAATATTCACACATCTAAATGTCTGCCTGCATAACATTCCCAACTATAATAATTCTGAAATGTCCTCCTTCATATATATATATATATATGTGTGTGTGTGTGTGTGTGTGTGTGTGTGTGTATGTATGTATGTATGTATAGGGTGAAGAAACCATAGTTTATAAAATTGAAAGGTAGGTTACTAGAAAATACAGACAGATAGTAGTGTGTGTGTGTGACCGTATAATTAACACCTACTAATTCACTTTGTTGTGAATAGCCTCACTCATTCCACAGTGTCTAAAGTACTGTCTCATGCTGTCGACTCTGGGAAGATGGGAGACAAGAGTGTTTCAATGACATGCTCCTTAGAAAACTCTGTATTTCATCAACGGTCAACTCATTAATACCTTCCAATGCACAAAGCCCAAGGGCTGTAACTCTTTCTATGCCACTCATTTCTTTACAGCTGTCCTTGTGCGGTTTGCTCTGCCATTCAATGCTGCAGGAGAGAGACAGTGGGAAAGCTTCAAACACTTAGATTCTGCAGTGACTTTATGAATAGTGGTTTCAACATTGCCAGGTTCTTCAGGGTAGGTGGACAGACTGATTATTTCTGCTAACTTTAAGGAAATTTACTAAGGGAAAAAGAGGATAATAATTCAAACTTCCTTGAGTTGTGTTTTCATAAATGTAAACTATCCAAGTCATCGATAAAAAAGCCTTATACATGTTAAGACTAACAAAAATAATGACTTCCGGCCAAGATGGAGGCATAGGTAGACACACTGTGCCTCCTCACACAACCAAAAGGACAACAACAAATTTAAAAAACAAAAAAACAACCAGAACTGACAGAAAATTGAACTGTATGGAAGCCCGACAACCAAGGAGTTAAAGAACAAACATTCATCCAGACCGGTAGGAGGGGTGGAGACAGGCAGCCGAGCAGAGAGGACTTGTGGTGAGGTGGTGGCCACAGGACCTGGGTGGGCAAGGCAGCAGCTGGTGGACCAGGTGGTCCCACATTTGAGTACAGATAAACCGGGAGGAACAAAAGACAGACTGAGCAGCACAGGGCCCCACTGCGGGGCAATAAAGCCTCAAAACTCTGGTTGAAAACACCTGTGAGGGTTGAGGCAGTGGGAGAACTCCCAGCCTCACAGGAGAGTTCATTGGAGAGACCTGCAGGGTCCTAGAACATACACAACCTGGGAATCAGCACCAGAAGGGCCCACTTTGCTGTGGGTAGTGGGGGAAGTGATTGAAAACCAGCAGAGAGCGGAGCAAGCAGCATTGTTCCTTCTCGGACCCCTCCCCCACATATAGCATCACAAACCAGCGATGTGGGTTACCCCATCCTAGTGAACACCTAAGGCTCTGCCCTTCATACATAACAGGTGTGCCAAGACCAAAAAAAAAAAAAAAAAAAGTGGCCCAGATGAAAGAACAGATCAAAGTTCCAGAAAAAATACAACTAAGTGATGAAGAGATAGCCGACCTATTAGATGCACAGTTTAAAACACTGGTAATCAGGATACTCACAGAATTGGTTGAATTTGGTTGCAAATTAGATGAAAAAATGAAGGCTACGCTGAGTGAAATAAAGGAAAATGTACAGGGAACCAACAGTGATGGGAAGGAAGCTGGGACTCAGATCAATGGTGTGAACCAGAAGGAAAAAAGAAACATTCAACCAGAACAGACTGAAGAAATAAGAACTCAAAAAAAAAAATGAGAAGAGGCTTAGGAACCTCCAGGACATCTTTAAATGTTCCAATATCTGAATCATAGGGTTGCCAGAAGGAGAAGAGGAAGAGCAAGAAACAGAAAACTTATTTGAACAATAATGAAGGAGAACTTCCCCAATCTGGCAAAGGAAATAGACTTTCAGAAAGTCCAGGGAGCTCAGAGAGTCCCAAAGAAGTTGGACCCAAGGAGGAACACACTGAGGCACATCAGAATTACAGTAGCCAAGATTAAAGATAAGGAGAGAATCTTAGAAGCAGCAGGAGAAGAGAAGAGAGTTACCTACAAAGGAGTGCCCATGAGACTGTCAGCTGATCTCTCAAAAGAAACTTTACAGGCAAGAAGGGGCTGGAAAGAAGTATTCCAAGTCATGAAAGGCAAGGACCTACATCCAAGATTACTCTATCCAGAAAAGCTATCATTTAGAATGGAAGGGCAGATAAAGTGCTTCCCAGATAAGGTCAAGTTAAAGGAGTTCATCATCACCAAGCCCTTATTATATGAAATGTTAAAGGGACTTACCTAAGAAAAAGAAGATAAAAATATGAACAGTAAAATGGCAACAAACTCCCAGTTATTAACAACCAAACCTAAAACAAAAACAAAAACAAAAACAAACTGAGCAAACAGCTCAACAAGAACAAAATCACAGAAATGGAGATCACATGGAGGGCTATCAGTGGGGAAAGGAAGGGGTGGGGGGAAGGTACAGAGAATAAGTAGCATAAATAGTAGGTAGAAAATAGACGGGGGAGGTTAAGAATAGTATAGGAAATGTAGAAGCCAAAGAACTTATATGTATGACCCATGGATGTGAACTAAAGAGGGTGAATGCAGGTGGGAAGGCTGTGCAGGGTGGAGGGGAATAAAAGGGTGAAATGGGACAACTGTAATAGCATAATCAATAAAATACATTTTTAAAAAGACTAACAAAAATAGCATGTATCAAGATGTGCAACACATTTATATTATTTTCTACGGCTTGAAGCATATTTCTATTTTAAAAATTACAGGAGTTTACTCTTTTTTAAATTTATTTGATGCCATTTCTTCCCAACAACACATTATAAGACTGTTCTTATTGAGAAAATAAGGTATTTTATAGTTTATTTTATTTTCCATCCCCAGGCACCATAAAGTAAAAACCCTGAACCATTTGTAATTTTTTTCTGCTAAATTGAGGGAGAGTGCAACTGCAATGTACTCCCTCCCCTACTCCTCATAACATGTGACTATGTAGCTTCTCTAGCTGTGTGGGTAGGAGCAAATGTAATGAAAATGCATGTTAGAGATGTGATGATTTGCTAAAAGCAAATGCTTCACTGGTTTGATGTGTGACATCCTTATCAGGGAGGCTGGCCTATACACTTTAGGGGAGCAGGGTATAGAAAGGAGTTAGGGAGAAAAAGGGTAATAATAGTAAAAACCAGCATTCATAGATTATTCAAAGGGTTTGCATTATGTCACCTGCTCAGACTACCCTGTGAAGTTCATTTTACTAGGTTATTTTACAGAATGTGGAAATGAAACAGGAAGAGGCTCTGCGATTTTCTAAGGCCCCATAGACTACGTGTAGACACTCACTGCCTATGGGGGTTTTCCATCCACAGTGTTTAGAGAAACTGGGGCTCAGCGTGCACAGAATGGAGAGAGCCAGAGCTGGGTTTGTTAAAGTCCCAGGTTCAAATGCCCATAACAGAGAGAAAGCATTTCGGAAAAGGCTCAAAACCAAGGAGCACTTACCAAGGGAAATTTGTTCAAAGAATTTCCAGAATGGGGAGATCAGGGTGTGGCTTCATCTTCCACAGTCAGGCCTGAGGATGAGGTCTGGGGAGGCCACTCCAGAAGAATCTTGCTTCTTTAAAGACCCAGAACTGGAGGCAATGTCTCTAGGCCAGGGAGGGGAAGAGACACGGGAGGAAAACTGAAAATGCAATGAAAGTCGTGCTCACATCAGGGTTTCTCAGCCTCGGCATTATTGACACCTCAGGCGGGATAATTCTGTGTTGTGGGGAGCTGTCTTGTGCCGTGTAGGGTGTTTAGCAACACTCCTGGCTTCTCCCCACTGCGTGTCAGTAGCATTGCCCCTCCCCATCCCAACTGGGACAACCAAAATGACTCCAGACAACGCCAAGGGTCCTCCAAGGCGCAAAGTCACCCCTGGTTGAGAACCATTATTTAAAAAGAACGAAGGTGAATTAAGTAACCAAGCTTGTATGATGCAAGTTTCCCAATCTGCATACGGATTGCATCTCCCCGTGTTTCTTCTCACACTGTCGTATTTTTAAAGCAATGTGACTAAGTTGCCAAATATATGCTTATTGAGCAAACTTCTAGAGATGTGTAGTATCAGGGCAAATAAAAGGGGAAGTTAGGGTCTCATGAAAAACACTAGAGAAAAATTCCAGATTCTTGAGATGGTGGCAATAGGATATTACCCAAAGCAGAAATTCCTCAAGTCTTCTTCTTTTGCATCACATGCAGGCAGGCAAACTGGTACAGTCCCTTTGGAAGACCATTTGGCCTTGACCCTGGTGTCAGGGGCTCCTTCTCTAGTGCGTAGAGGAGCTTCTATGTCATATTAAGTTCACTGGTACCAAATCACAAGGGCCAGAGCTGCCCTTGTGGAGCTTCTCATGAAATTCTCATGACTGTTTCCTAGAAAAATGAAATAAAAATGCCACAAGCAAGAACAGTTTGAACTTCTTCCAAGAAGATCCTGAATAGCAACAAGTTCATTTTTAAAGGGCAAGACACCTGTGATATCACAGCTTCTGCGCCTGAAAGAATACAAGGCTCGGTGAAGAAATATAATATGCAGGTAATGATTTTCTGGTGGAGGCAAGTCCATCAGTGAAAAAATAATGCAAATAAAGCAGTGAAACACCTCGTGTTTAACCAATATTTCATTCTAGCTCCAGGAGTACCTTCCACCTAGGAAGGCACATGATGAGGGATGTAAACCCTTGAGAGAGCTTCCCTACTGGAACACACTGAACTTTTAATACGTGGATTAAAAATATCATGCTTATCATGGAGAAATCACTAATGACCACTTTAATGGACTTTCACCCTTAAAAATTATTTCAGCTGTCCGGCATTGGAAAGATCATCTTCTGTTTTAGAAATTCCCTTTCTAATGAATCTTGGATGGAGGCAACCACAGACGGAGAAAATGCCAAACCCTTGCTGTCCCAGCATCTCTTTGACACTGAGCTGTCATCCATCAGGTGGTGCCTGCTGAGAACCCAGAGTCAGTGATGTGGCAGCTGTGAGACCCGAATTCCGTGGTGATAAGTGCTGAAGGAAGACTGAGGTACTTAGTGCAGTTGGCCATATGCAGCATCTGGGCCTGGGAGTACCAATGGTGCAAGCCATAACATCAAAAGTTCCAAGGTGACAATGGTAGTAGTGGGGGCAGAGGAGACTGATGTGTCTCACCAGACAGGTCCTGCCTCCCGATTTTGGGGATTGTTACCTGCGGCACAGCCCCATGCCCATCGCCCAGTTCTTCCAGGGGTTCCGGGATCCACACCTATGTTTTTAAACAAATTCCATTTGCTGCTTGTTAGCTGGAGTTGCTTTTTGTTGCCTGCAACTGGGAACCCCAAGAGGTACAATCATTAACTTAGAACCACAACAACAGCAATAGAAGCAGAAAGCTTGTTTCCAGCACAAAAGTCAGTATAGGAGTGGTAATAGCAATAAGAGTCAACCCTTCTTGAGAGCTTACTCTTTAAGAGGCACAGTTCCCAGCTTGCCACACTTATTAATTCATTAAATCCTGACAACACTCCTGTAGCAGACGGAGGTGCAGAGAGGTACACGGCTGGGAAAAACCCACAGCTGGGCTTTGACTCTGAGCCATGTGACGCCAGGGCTTGTGCTCTGAATAGTTTTCCAGTGAAGAACCGCCATATTTGCTAAGAAGCTTCCTTTTCCATTGCTCTTTTAATTTTCCATATTTCTTCAGAGAAAGAACCTCTATTTTTCCCTTGATAATCTAATTCAAGAGACTTTCCTTTCTCCAGTGGGGAATAGAAGTGCTATAACCAGTTGCACTGCTCTACCAGAGGAGTCCTCCTCCCCTCACTCATTTAGTGAAGGTTTAGGAATAACCACCTGTGGCAGTCAGACTCCTAAAATGACCCTTAATGTGATGAGCTATCATGTCCATGATCAGTTTACATAAGATTGTAGCTTCTGTCCTGCTAACAAACTATTTCTCTCGTGGCTTGCAAGTGTGGAATGAGCTGCGTGTTGGAGAGCCTCACGTGGCCATGAAATCAAGGCAGCCTGTAGCCAATAACCAGCTAGGTACTGACTGCCTCATCATAAGAGAGCTGAACTTTGCCAGCAACCATATGAGCTTGCAAGCAGACCCTTCCCCAGTCGCGAAAGACTTCCAGATGCGAAAGACCCCAGCCCTGGGCAACACCCTGACTGCAGACCTGTGATAGAGCCACCCAGCTCAACCACGCCTAGGATTCCTGACTCACAGGAACTGTGATACCACAGACATGCGTTGTTTTCAGCTGCTGAGTTTGTGATAATTTGTTAGGCAGCAATAGGTAACCTACGCGACGCCTTTCATGCGTCCAGCACTTTTTCTAGGAAGACCATGTCCCTGCCCTCATGGAACTGATGAAAGAAATGAACGTGATAACTTCAGGTAGTTATTACTGCTCTGGAGGCAGAAAAAATATGATGATGACATAAGGCTGTTCTATTCAATAGGGTAGCCCCTATCTGCACGTGGGACTGTTTATACTAACATAAATTGAAATTAGAGAAAATAAAAAATCAGTTCCTTAGCTGCAGTAGCCACACTTCCAGTGCTCAGTTAGGCACATGCGCCTTAGCTTGTGGACACAGTATTGACCAGCACTAATTATAGAACACTTCCCTCTCAGGAAGTTCTATTGGGTGGTGCTGCTGCAGACAATGACCGGGGGGGATGGGGGACTTTAAAATGAGATGCCAGGGGAGGCTTCTCAGAGACGCATGACCACAAGGACAAGAAAAAAAGCCAGACGTGCAAAGATGGGGGCAGGACGTGAAGCAGAGACAACAAGATGCCCGCAGCCCAGCGGGTGGGAACTGTTGTGGTTTTTGAGGACAGTGTGGCGTGATCTTACTGATACAGGAGGTGAGGGAAGCTGAGGGCCGGGTAACGTAGGGTATCATGGTCCCTAAGACAGGGGCTTAGATTGTTTTTCTAGTGCAGTGGGAAGCTTTGCGGGTTTGAAGCCAGGGAGTAACACGATATGACTTATGCCTACTTTCTCAACATATCCCTTTGGCTGGTCTGTGGAGAACTGATCATTGGGGCTAGCCATCAACAATTGATTGCTAGGAGACTGTTGCAGCAGCCCAGGTAGCCCAGGTGATGGTAGATCGACCTGGGGAGGTGCATGGCTGTTGAGACAGAGAAATAGACAAATGTGGGGTCTATTTTAGATGCACTGCTGACAGGACTTGATGGATTGCATGGGGGAGGGCAGGAGGAAGGGAGCAGTCAAGGACTGGATCTACAATTTTGATTTGAAAAACAGGTTGCATGATTGTAGGGAAGACTGAGGGAAGACCAGGTTTGGAGGGCAAAAATGAATGGCTCTCTTCTGGGTTGAGTGAACTTGAGATACCTACTGGACACCGGAAGTAGATATGCATCTGGAGCTCTGTGAAGTCGGAGTCTGAGATAAAAACTGGAGTCATCAGCATGACAATGCTGCATAGAGTCATGGGACGTCAGGAGATTACAGGGAAAGTTCAGGGACAGGACTGAGCCCCCAGGGCACTCCAGTGTTTGGAGAGAAGGAAAAAAAACAGAAGAACATTGTGCAAGTCACAGTATTCTCTCTCTTTCTTCATTTCATAAAGAACTAGATTTGTAGTAACAAGAGTGATTCCTGAGACGGAGCTCAGCTTGACTTTCATGTAGCGGTACCTACTGGTTATTTATAAAGTGCAACCAGGCACTAGAGATGGTGGGAGGAGGAAGAGAAACTACCTTATGAGAAAATTGCAAACCATTCGGATGGAGGCCTAGACAGTTCACCTCTCCAAGCTCATCTCAAGCCGCTCCATCCCTGGCCCAGCAGGTTTTAGCCACTGGGGTCTTTCAGGCCCTCAAACATGCTAATTTTTTTCCACCTCAGGATACTTGTACATGCTCCTTCCTCAGGCTGCCTTTTTCCCCCTATCTTGACCAGTGTACCTATAATAAGTACTCCTTGTTTTTTGATCTCAGCAATATTTTTGGTTCCTATGTAGGACTTATTACAATTTATATTATTTGGGTGCCTCTCCTGATGGAATATAATCTTCACAAATGAAGAAACCAATCTACCTTTTTTTTTTTTTGACTTTTGTACCCTCAGTGTCTGGGCATAAGTACATGTTGGATAAATATTTCTGGTGCCTGGGGATAAATATTCATTGTATAAAGAAATTTATTTATTGAGTGTTGGACACTAAACGTTGTTTAAGGGGTCATATCTTATTTAAGTTACTCAACTCTATGGTGTATTTTTATTCTCATGTTTACAGGTGGGATGACAAAGGCTGAGAAAGGTGGAGTAAGTTGGCAAGCTTCACTGAGCTAATAAGCAGTCGAGGCAGCATTTGAAGCAAGATCCGGTGATTCTGAAGTGGTGGGGTAAAAAAGGTAGCAGGAATATGGGCAACATGAGGAAGCAGAAGCTAGAGTAATATGCCAAACAATGACTCAACAGCTGAAAAAAAAAAAAGAACTGGAAATAAAAAAAAAGACTCAACAGCCATCCAAGCCGCAGTGCCCGAGAGGACGGCTGATTGAAACAGAATCAGAGCCTGGGCTGAGTTTCAAAGGGGCAGCTTGGGGATGGTGGGAGCGGGAGCTGTGCGTTGTACTGTTGAACAGAGGTGTTCAAAAACAGGGTGGGGAGGAGTGGGAAACAGGTCTCTGCTTGGAAATGGGGCACAAAGGAGTCAGATGAGCAAGGTAGTCCTAGTCGGCTGACTGCGGTAATAGAGCAAACTCCGTCCTGTCACCTGAAGAAAACAGAGGGACTGTAGACATTAAGAAACCTGGTAGACAGGCCCATGGTTTTTAGGGGGCAGTTATCCCTCATGCATTTATATCACGGCTATTATATGTTTGGGAGATTGCGTCTGTCTCTGTAAACTCCATGAGGTCTGTTTGTGGTTGCTTTGTTTAATGTTGTATTATAATGCTTAGTGCAACAGCACTAGTGAGACCAGTAAATATTTAATGAATAAATGATAACAGCAACAATGGTAACACTAATAGGAAACACATTGTGTGTATGCTGTGCAGCAGGCACTGTTTAAATATTTCACACATATAAGATCAACTACTTCTTGTGACAACTCTATGAGATAGGCATAATCATTTCCCACATATTATAGATGAGGAAACTGAGACTCAGAGAGGTTAAGTAAGTGCCCCAAGGTCACACGGCTGATATGTGGCAGAGCTGGGAATGGGATGCTGTTCTAGAGACCATTTTGCTGCATCACCTTTAAATGAATGAACACATGCACAGCTGGCTGTTCTAGGACCACCTGGCATCCCTGGTTTTGCACAGAGAGCATTCTAAGACTACTTTCAAAGCTGGCGTGTTATTTTGAGAGTAAAGATCGCTGATATCCTGTCTGCCTGGCCTTTTATTAGTCCCATGAGGGGAGAACTCTGGCCCACAGATAACTGTATGCACCCGGCAAACAGCTGGAATGCAGCTGGAATAAGGCATACCACAAACAACAGCAGGCTTCAAGCAAGGACATTCTGAAAATATAGTTCCGGACTAGAGTAAGACAGAGGAAATGGGTGTGAAGCCCCCAAACACATGGATCAGATGGTAAGGCTGGGAAGGAGCAAACTGAATAGCATTTCTTAAACATAATATGTATTTTTTTCATACATGAAGATAAGAAAATACAGAGATGAAAGAAATTCAGTGATATGTCAGCATCAGAATGAACACATGCATTTCATTTAAAAAAAGAAAAACAACAACCTTGGATTAAAATCTACATTTAAAACTGTTCTAACAGAATACCTCTAACTGTATAAAAATATTACAAAATGTGATTGATAATCTTACTTCAATAATGAACTGTGTGGTCCTCATTATGGTTTATGAAATAATGAGAGTTTAAAGTCCAATGCTTTACAAAATTCATTTTCTTTTTTTCTGTGACCCTGCTTCCTTTTCCTAATCTATTGGACACTGGGAGTTTTACCGAAGGCTATTAGAGATAATATAATGTAGTTCTCCCCATTTCTCTGAAACCTAAGTTGAAAACAAATATTTCTTAAAAAGCAATTAGGTATTTCAGTGCTCACTACTCCCTCCACATATATTATAAAAGTTGAGCGCTTTATGCTAGAGAAGTTATTCTGCCGTCATTCTAACCAAATGCATTATTCTCAGTACTTGTTAGAACACGTAAAACAAAATGATAGGAACATTAGCATTCGAGCATTTTTATTGTATTTTTGGCAAACTGTGAGAATTTCTTCACTTTGTTGACACTTTGTATCATTTAATCATAATCATGGTAAAAATAGGAAAATACTCCAGATGGCTCCATCTTATGAATAAAGTGGAAAATTATATCAACAAACATGAAGCATAATAATAATTATAATGCTTGCATAGGATTTTGAGAAATAGTTTCACATGTATTATTCTTACTTAATACTTGTAAGAACTCTAGGAAGTTGAGAACATCATTATTTTCATTTTAGGATTCAGGGAATAAGTTCCAAGGAATGATTTACCCACAATGGTAGGTGGTGAGATTGGAATTAGAAACCTGTTTTCTGGTTTCCAACTCAGTACAGGTTTCATTGCATGAAGCTGCCTTCATATAGAAGAACTACTGGGGGCGGGGAGCCACAGATGAAGAGAAACTAATGGATTTAAATCTCAACATTGGGTTAAAGGTACTTTTAGGATTTTCCAAAAATAAGTGTTTAGGAAGTAGGGATAGACATTTGGTTTGGAGTTTAAGAAAGTGGCCAAAAACGAAATGAGTCCTCAACAGCCCAGGTAGTCAGGTAGTTTTTGTTCTTCCTGGGCAGCTGACTCAAAGCCATGACCCAGCTCCTTTCTTCCTTAGTGAGAAGCACACTCTGAGAAGTGGTACTTGCCAGAAGCTCTGGAGGCAGACCTGGGGTCCCATCTGTCAGCTCCTAGCTGAGTGGCCGTGGACAAGTGAATCCGCTCTTCCAAACCCCAGTTTCCTCATCTGCAGTATGCGAACGAAAAAAGCACCTATGTGAGGAGATTTCTTTTTATGAATGCAGAATTAAATAGTTTATGTAAAGGTACCTAACAAATTGCCTTTGGTATTATTATTGGATATTACCTTTATGCCCCATTTGGGGGCTGAAATGCCTCCAGAGAAAGTCAATTGTGTGAATGTAAGATATTTAAACAGCTTACGCATTGGGACAGGACCTCAGTAAACTGATCATAGCTCATGTCCAAATGGGGACAAGCATAGGCAATCTGACTTCTAAATTTTCGGAGGATACTAAATCAAATGTTCTGTGCCATGTTTTGCGTGAGTCAACTTGTTTTTGACTTGGTAAATATGGTCATTCTAAGTCTCTGAAATGCTCCCATGATGCATCAAAAATAAGGTTTCTGGCTGAAAAGACACAGAGGACACTACTTGTAAATTGCTGGGGGCTGGTGTTAAGTTCGGAGCATTTGCCAATATTGACTTTCTGGCCTCAGTCTGGGACTGCTTTGAGTGACCACTGAGCTGTGCAAAGGGTCCAAAGGAATTTCAGCAGGACTGAGGACAAGGGGTTCATCTTTAGCATGGTCAATGAGCTAAAACAAGTTTGAGGAACTGGACATTATTTGAAAATTGTTGCAACAGGTATGTTTTAGTCATTGCTTTGCATAAATACATCCATAAATGATTTCTTAATGGAAGCAATTTGCATGGTTGGCTCCTTGGTGGGTTTCTTGGTGTGCATATTATTTGAACCTGAAGATCCCTTGTAGTTGTATCTCT
This sequence comes from Tonatia bakeri, assembly GCA_004024845.1. Taxonomy (NCBI): domain Eukaryota; kingdom Metazoa; phylum Chordata; class Mammalia; order Chiroptera; family Phyllostomidae; genus Tonatia; species Tonatia bakeri. The sequence goes on along the minus strand of PVIA01000515.1, from coordinate 186,274 downwards.
GGACACTGGAGAAAATGTGCTTCATGGCAATGTGATGCATCATCAGGAGAGCACTGAACCTCTAGACATTCATTCACCCACTTCTACCCAGTTCACACGGAGCCCAGGCCCGGGGATGTGGTGGGGACAGGAGTGAGTGGTGCTAGGAATTTCTTGGCTGATTTGGATTGCTATTGGATGAGTGAAATGTCTCAGTTTTTCTTTTCAAAATCAATTCATTGTTTAGGGAACAATTCATTAGGGAACTGGCTACACTGAAAAAGCTTTTGTATAGAATGAAATGGCACGAAAGGCCATTTTTCTGTTAGGTGCTCAAAGTGAGTCCTCTTTATCCTCTCATCCGCAGATAAAATCCATTTTCTGGGAAAGGAGCCTGCTTTGTATCTTTGGGTGTCCCACTGTGCTCACTGCCTGTCCGGTTCATCTGAAAAAATTTCACATTTGACATCCCATTTTAGGATCTGGATGGGGTCTGAAGGTGGGAGAGGAAACTGCAGCATGTGGACAACAGCCAAGAACTGAGGGTGTTGGGTGTGGTGACCTTGGAGAGCTGGTGTTATGAGCACTGTTCTTAAAGAACTGTGGTGCAGCTCTTGACACAGATGCGGGCAACACAGCCAGAAGCCACGAGACTCTGTCTTTGGGCCTGCTGGTCTGCTTTTCCATGGTGAGAATGCTCAGGATGCAGGAGGCCTGCTTGATGGGGGAGATGTCCTTTCAGGGGTGGCTTCCACTTTGGGGAGCAGGTTGGACTGGTTGACTTCCCATGATTCATTTTAACTCTGAGATGCTGCAATTTCACAATTGTTCAGAAGAATTCCCGAGATAAGATGCCCTGAGAACTCCCTGCCTGACCATGGACAAGCCCTTCCCTGTCTCGGGGTTCTAGACCCCTCATCTACCAAATGAGACGGTTGGCCACTAGGCCAGTAAAGCATACCCATTGGCCTTTGGGGTGCATCAGCCTGAAATGTTGGGGAGGAACAGTAGATGCTGTTGTGTGTTCAGATGTGAATGTTCTAGGGGCTCATAAAACAGTACTAAGCTTCTCATTTACACCTCAGAAACTCATTAAAGTGGATAATCCAAGCTGTAAGAGTGGTTTCTTCCTACTTGAGGGAATGATGTCTCTTTTATATTTGGAAGAGAAAAAAATGCAATTCAAGAAAAAATTTTTTTCTCTAATTGTTCCTTGTACAAAACTTTGATTACCATTGCTCTAGCTGAGGTTTGAGGTCTCTGCAGCTTGAATAGTGTTTCCAGGTTCCTCATCACTTTTGGGATGATAGGTCCTAAGACTAGAAGTTGGAAATTGTTGGCAAAGGAAGCTTCGACGTTCAGAATCTGGCATTGGTTAGATCTCAGAAGAGGCTATCAGAGACGCAATTTCTCTTCCACTTGTAGAAAGAAACACCTCCCTCACAGGACAGAGAACAAAATCAGATTTGCTGTGTAGCCAAAGTCTTTTCCAAAGTACTTACTTTATCAGCAACCCGCAACACCCTCTCTCCAAATGAATGTCCTAGTAATAATAGCTTTTACTTAGGAAACATTGATTATTTCTAGTAGAAGTAGTTAAAAATTGGATAGATTCTAAGTTCTATGAGAACAAAGTCCTCGCTACTGTATCCCTGGAAAAATAACAGAAATTGGAGATTGGTAAGAACTCGATGATATTTTGGTGAATCAGTAAATGAATGAACTCTTTCCATCTATTCTTCTAATGGTGAGAGCGCCCCCTGCTGGAAGAATGGATGTTACATGCACTAGGTATAGATATGTACAGTGTACTGAAAATAATTCAGTTAATCACTCCTGCATCTACACCAGGTCACAGAGAAAGGGAGGCACCTTATTGGAGAGGATATTGTAAAAAGCCTTGTGAAGAAACAATGGCGAGAATAGGACTCAGTTTTCACTAATTAGATATGTTATAAATCGAGCAACGGATTTCTAGCTAAACCTCATATAGTAACATTTCTGATATGATGTTACCACCCTATAACCTGTATTATGAATAATGCAAGCAGCACTAAGCATCATTCTCAAATGAAATTTATAAATCTAATATACGCATATACATGCAACACAAAATGATATATAGAAGAGTCTTAATGCTGCATGCAAATAAGAAGCAATTCATTAAAATTACTTGGCATTACTTATTATGGAATCAAAATAAAATGGTACAGTTTTTCTTTCCAGTAGTTATTCAAAATGAGAACCACTGACACTTTTTACACGTGGAGTTTCCCTCTCTCTCTCTCCTTCTTTCACTCTCTCTCACACTCTCTGGAAGTCACTTCAGTTCTTACAGTTCCTTGTGCATCTGTTTCCTTCCTATGTCTCAGTCCATGTCCCCACTTCCACTCAGGAGTCTGTCATTGAGTCCTGAGTGTTTCCTCTACTGCTTTGCTCTGTGTACTCTGGATGCTGGAGGCCAAAAAGAAAGAATGGACCAAGTAAGTAGGAATAATCTTTCCAGAAAGCAAAAACACGGATACCCACTTCGGGAGGAGGCTAGGCTGGGGCAGAAGAGGCTTAGCCAGCCGCTTCTAGCATGAGGTAGGGTGAGAGCTCAGTGGGACGGTGTACTGGGCTTGGAGATGCAGGTCGGAAAGAGGAGACAGAGGCCTGGGAGAGAGTGAATAGGCAGGGGCGCCTCTCACCAGGGAGTGGGAGAAAACAGTACAGGGGTGAAAAGTATGTGGAAGTAAGAGGCCACCAACCAGAAGAGCTCCAGGTCCCTTCGTCATTACTAACAATTCCTTAAAACAAAACAAAACAAAACAAAACAAAAAAAACCCACGGGAAGGGGCCTTCACTAATCACCAAGTACCTATACCTATAAAAGCTCCTGATGCTTACCACTTTTGGGGATTCTGACTTAATTAGTCTGGGTGTGTGCTGGGTATTGGGAGATTTTAAGGCTTCTTAGGTGACTGTAATGTGCAGGGGAACCCCACATCCATGCGAGAGTCAGATATCCCACATACATGAAAGGTTCACAGACAGGAAGGGAACATGAGATATCTGTGATATTATGAACTAGGGATGAGGCAAGGCACCTTGGGGTGGCCAAAGGTCAGTGGAGGGATAACACATGTTCAGTAATTAGTAGTTTGTCCTGCCCTATAGGTAGGGTCAAAAAGGTGATCTTATCACTTCTTACTATGGTCAAGGCCCGTAATTAAAATTCCTCTAGCTTGCTAATGGGAGGGCATAGAGTTTCTCTCGAGCCTGCAAGGTCTGGGTTGCCTTTAGTTCAAAATAATCCACATACCACAGAGGCACCTCCTGGGGTGACTCATCCTGGACCTCTACACCCTAATCCAAGGAACTGGAGACTACTGTTATTTTACATGGCCAAAGGGGTTTTGCAGACTCGATTAAATTAAAGGTCCTGAGATGGAGAGATTATCCTGCAAGATCTCAGTAGACTCAAGTGTAATCACAAAGGTCCTTCTAATTAAAAAGGAAGGAGGAGAGTCAGCCTCCAAGAAAATGTGAGGATAGGGCAGAGGGTGGAGTCAAGAGATTGCTGGTTTGGGGGATGGAATGCTGCCAGTCCCTGGAAGGAGGAGGAAACATGGAGTGTAATCCCCTCTGGAACAGGGGTGTCCCACCTTTGCGTATCTCAGGGCCACACTGGAAGAAGAAGAGTTGTCTTGGGCCACACATCAAATACACAAACACTAATGAAAACTGATGAGCCAAAAAAAAGGTCTGTACATAATTTTCACTCACGATATCCGCTACTGCAGGTAAGCAAAAAAGTCCTCACATAATAACCCTAACTATGCAGTGGCCCTTTCGATAATCTTTTAATAGTTGAGCAGGTCCCAAGTTTGTGATCACTAATATAGAAAATGTACATATCTAAGTCATAAAACTTAGTATAAAACTTAGTAATAAAACTAAGTAATGTTTTAAGTGAATTTACGATTTTGTGTGAGGCCACATTCATAGCTATCCTGGGATGCATGTAGTCCATGGGCCTTGGATTGGACAGCCTCCGTTCTAGAACCTCCAGAAAGAACACAGCCCTCCTGACACCTAGATTTCAGCCAAGTGAGACCCATTTTGGCTTTCTGACCTCCAGAACTCTAAGAAAATAAATGTGTGTTGTTTTAAGCTACTAAATTTGTGATCATTGGTCACAGCAGTAACAGGAAACTAATACAATCACCAGTTCCATGTATCTGCACTTCCTCTTCCACCACCATCTGCAGAGATGTGTACTTTGTGTATTTGGACTCTTGGGTTTGTATGTATCCTTAAAGAACATACACACTTTACCTGAAGAATACCTAGTGTGGCTACTGAGGCTTTTCCTAAGCTTCCCAAAACCTTCAATAGGAAATAAAACTCTTTTCTTCTTAATATTTATGAAAGCTGAAATTAGAAATGCTTGCCATGAGCCTTGACTCACTTGTACTAATGTGTAACAGACAGGAGTAGGTGAGTGCTACCCAGTGACCTCTGTTCTTACTGGGGGAGTGGGGTGAAGGGTCACTTGAGGGCAGGACAGGGAACATGAAGGTTTGGGAAGCAGGGAATGAAGAAAGAAATAAGAAAAGGGAGGCAAGGGAACCCCCAAACTAACCTCCACTAGTCCATGGTTAGCTGTCTTCAGTTGTACACCAGTCCTCAGAAGCCACCTGTAAACATACTCCTCCAAGTGGCTACCCATGCCCAGAATTTAGCAGGGATGTTGGTTTGTACAGCCTTGTACGGTTTTGGACATGGTAGTTTTGAGATGCCAATTTGACATGCAAGTGGAAGTGTTAATAAGGCAAGTCACATATGAGGAAGGAGCTTGGGAGAGAGGCTCAGATTGGTTGTTTAAATTTGGGACTATGTAGATGGACCATATGAGATTGCAGGGACAAGAGTTTAGATAGAAGGAAGCTCTAAGGCATCTCCAACTTTGAGATGTCAGATGAAAGACACAGACAGCAAAGGACAACTGTGAAGGAGAGGGAGGAGGGTACGGTGGCCCCAGGGAAAAAGTGGAAAGAGAAGCTATGCCGATTGCTTTGGAGAAGTTTAGTAAGACGAGAATATACGAGCGTCGAGTTTATTTTATGTAACTGAACAATTACAGCATGCGTGTATTGTGTCACTCAATGTAGGCGTAACTCCTAATGATGAAAAGTGTTTCAGGTGGAAGAAACGGACAATGATAAAAATTTCATCATTATTGCGTTTGGTTCTAAAAGAATTGGCCTATAAAATTATGCAAAAGGAAAAGAGGCAATTTTACAAGGTTAAAAGCCTTTTCCAGTATTTTTACTGGGGTTGGACTAAATTTATAGATTAATCTAAGTGAAATTAGATCTTTACAACTTTAAGATCTTTATCTGAGAACAGGCTATATGATTCCATTAAGTCTTCTTTCATGGACCTCAGTAGAGATATAACATTTTTTTTCAGGAAGGTTCTGCTCATTCCTAGTTAAATTTATTCCTAGGTACTTAAAAAACATCTTTCTGTTGCTGCTATTAATATATCTGTATACATATATTGATATCAATGTTGATAGCTTCATAGATGACCTTTAAAATATATATACATATTTAAATAGTTACGCACAGAAAGATTAAACTAGAAATGAGCTGAATCTTCCTAAAGAAAATGCACACACACTCTCAGTTTGTGTGTGTGTGTCTGTACATTTTTATGGACTAAGGTATATATATTCATATACCTTCATATACACATATATATCCACACACACACATATATATCCCTTCTGGGAAATATTTAAATCTATCTCTGGTGAGGTGTTTTGTTTTGTTTCACCTGGTCCTAGAGCCTTTGTTTTCTTCCCTTCCCTCACTGTAACATATTCCATCTTAATTTCTTTCACGAAGCTCACTGTGCACACAGCAATAAAATCCTCAGAAACACACTTTGGCATTTCTTGACATGCCCACACTCTTAAAGAGGGTATGAAGACGCAGTCTTCTCCCACGGGCCTTTCCAAATGAAGGGTGCGAGCTGGGGTGGGGGCACCTTGTAATGGGTCACTGAGAGGTTCGGGTATGGTGGGTCATTGGAAGATTACCATCATATTTTCAGTCGTGACTAAAACTTCTTAAGAATCCCATGAACTGTGACATTAAATTATATTTAAATTGTAATTCAAATTTCCCTTTAAATTCCATGTCTTTGGTAACATCTTTTTCTCTCTCTTTCTTTAATAAAACTTCATTTCCATACAATCACACTGCTGCAGCTCTTCAAATGATTCCCCTCGAAAACCGTATGGAAAGTGATTTTTAACAAACACTGGAAAGGATAGCTCTATTTTTTAGCTCTTACCTCAAGTGTCTGAATAGTTCTCATGAGCTTTCAGTCTAATTCTATACAAAACCGGAAATCAATAATATAAACTTTTCCCTAAAAGAGTGCAAAACAGATCCTGAACTTAAAATGCATGTAAACATGAACATATTTGAGAATATTTGGAATTTAATAAGATAATCAGTGTAGTAAAAAGCATTTGACAGATATTATACATTTTTATAATTTATATTGAAATTACAATTGGCTGCTCCTTTATACAAAACCAATTACTACAATTTTTTCAAGTTACAAAGAAGAGTGGGATTAAATATTGAAATATTGTTCTCTCCTGAAACTTTGACTCAAGTTAATTCTCTGAAAGAATGAATGGAGGTAGAAAGTTGGGGGAACCCCTCAGGCCAGGAGAGGACCAATTGTGAAATCTGATATCTTCAGAACATTGCTATAAGCCAATTCATTAAACCATGGAATTAAAATTATATTGAGAACCTCAATAGGAAATGGATTTATGAATCATGCTTGATGGAAAATGTAAAAGTTCAAGTGGTTTATGGAAAAACGAAAGAGAAAACAACCCGACTTAACCTGAGTAGAGATGCAGTTATTATGGCTTAATTTCCATGAGATCACCTGCTTGTCAATATCTCCCTCAAGGCAGAGGGAGAGGTGGAAATAGGACACGGGGTTGTAGGTTAGATAGACAAACTCCGATGAAGGAGAGAAGACTGAGTGTGTACAGAGACTTTATTCTTTACTTGTATATATTCGGTTTGGTTCTGATGTCTGATGTGACTCCCTGTTCTAAGTTTCTTACATAAATTCAGCATTGATGTCACAGAGTGGGCCTGGGACTGCTGGATTCCATAAGGAAACTCAAGGGCATATTTTTAGTCCTCCAGTAAGCGTACAAGATATGTGTTCCCTTCCCATACTCTAGGTGAGTCATTAGTTTTGATAAGTTCAGGATTTGCCTAAGTAGTTCAAGGCTAAGAAAAGTTCTATTTCAAGAGGTTCTCCCATCAATCTCTAGGAGAAGTGAGTGAGCATGTGTGACTCAAGACAACTCATGACTGCAGAGGGAAAGTCAGCCCAAAGCACAGTTTCTGATGTTGGAAGGTTAGTAACACCCTCCTTGTTCAGGCTTTCTCACGCCCAAATGTTCAGAATGCTGCTTAGGTAACAGCCACTGCAGGACAACAGAAACTTATTTTCACCCGGATGCACTGTCTGTAGGTAATTCTTCCCATAGGAAAACATAAGTGGCTTGTCGAAGTCTTGGAATTTCCTGGGCTTGAGCACAGCCTAGAACTTACAAACATAACAGTGTCTTCCAATCCCATGTTGGTTTAAACTATTTTGTTAAAATATTAATTAAATGTGAATAAAGAAATAAACGCTTTAGCTCTGGCTGGTGTGGCTCAGTGGATTGAGCGCCGGACTGCGAAGCAGAGGGTTGCTGGTTTGATTACCAGTTGGGGCACATGCCTGGGTTGTGGACTGGGTCCCCAGTTGGGGGTGTGCAAGGGGCAACCACACATTGATGTTTCTCTCCCTCTCTTTCTCCCTCCCTTCCCCTCTGTCTAAAAATAAATACATAAAATCTTAAAAAAAAAGAAAAGAAATAAACACTTTATGCTTGTAGCTCTTACATAACTATTATACAATCCAACTCAAATTCATAAACTACTTATATACAGCCTATAAAACCAACAGAGCTCAAATCCAAGACATTTCTCTAACGCTGGTCTGTTGTAAACTGTATCACCTTTCATCATGGGAATGGAGCACTCGTGCAGGGTGAATCTCTGTGGCTGCCATGTTATTGGAGATGGGTCCTTTCATGACCACCATCGCTCTTGCAATAAAGCTGAAAACCAATTTCACGGTGCCAGCCAGAATGAATGGGGAGCGGGCTTTGAGGGGGAAACTTACAAGTCAGTGAAGGAGACATAGGGCTGCCTGTGGAGGGGCATTGGTTGGAGCTGGCAAGCTTGGCTAGACGTCATGTGGATGTGTGTTTGAGCGAAGGTTCTTTGTTCCCTATTCCTTTACCCTTCTATAGTATAATTACAACACTGTGGCCATGTTGACAGTGAGACAAAAGGCTTACTCAAACACTTGGGGTATCCGGATTTAGATTCTGGTATTAAAAGTCTTGTCTGGGAAATACAGCTACCCAGGGACATGGGGGCCCTTGTGGAGATAGGTCTGGGTTCAGATTTTCCTGTTAGGGAGGGTAGATAGCCACCAAACTCAGTGTGGTCCAGTTCCGACTGGCTTACAAATTCATAGGGCCCTTTTCAGGCAATTCTGCTCGCCATGTCATAGTGCTGCCTGCCGTGGTAAAGGTTCAGTTGAACATGCTATGTTTAAGTCACTATAACTAAGTGATAATACCATTCTCCTACAGTTTTTTTCCTATTCAAACTCTTATAAGACTTATTTCCTATAGTACATCACAATCATTCAGTCTTCACTGGGGGGAAACACCTTGTTCATATACTTGCTTCGACAGTGTTAAACTAATGGCAAATGCAAGCAGGTCCTGGAACCGTGGAACAGTGTTCACCATAATCTGGTGAGGTGAGATTCAACATCACTCTAAACATTTTTACTTTTAGATGATCATAAAAACTAAACCACAAAACCAAAAATAATTCTCGTTGGGAGTATTCAGACACCTGCTAATTTGGGAAATACTGAAAAGATCAAGGACCTTGGGGCCAGGCAACCTTGAACTTGAATCCTAGCTCTACCAGTTTAGTATGAGGCCTTGGACAAGTCATGGAACCTCTCTAGGCCTCAATTTCTGTATTTGTGAAGTGGGGATGGCATTTATTCGTTCGACATATGTTAACTAAGCTGGAACTTCTCCAAGTGCTGGGTGTCTAGATGAGCAAGCTAAGTACCTTAATTCACAGACTCACATGGTTACCGAGGTGGAAATTCCGAGAGTGAGCTACATGTACATTTCACATAGTGATATACAGCTTAGGGAATGCAGGGCAACAGCGTGCAAAGTGACTGGGGCAGAGGAGTTACTTTAGTTGCAAAGACCAGGGAAAAACTCTCAGAGGATATGTGACATTTGAGCTGAGACCCAAACGATGGGGAGAAGCCAGGTGCCTGGATGAGCCAGGGGATGTGGGAGTGAGCTTGTATCTGAGGGGCCATCAGAAAACTAGTGCTGACGGAGTGCAAGGGAGGACAAAATGAGGTCCGCTCAGCAGGGGTGGAGGAGAGTTACCTGAGCTCAGTGTCCCAAATGCACAGTACAGAGTGGCCGCCCAACTAATGACACACATTATTTGTATTATAGATTGTAAATTCGTATTTTACAGGTTAAAGAGTTAATCTGTTCTAAGCAGAAGAGTGTTGTTGATCTCACTTAGGTCCATTCCCTTTAAAAATAAAGGGATAAGCTGCTACCAAGATAACCGTTTCAGGGTCTGCTTCTTCACATTCACTCTGTGTCAAGTTTTTCTCCGTGATGTTTATGGTGAGTTTCCCTGACAGTCTCAGGACATGCATTATTCACACAATCACAGAACCTTTACTTATTTATTAAAGCCGGTGGTTCTTTTGAGATCATCCAGCCTCTCTCATTTTTCAGGTAAGCAAGAGGCAGCCTGAGGAAATGATACCATTTAAGGTCACAGAATTACTAGCAGAGCTCGGAGAAGATTTCCAGTCACCGGACCCATAATTGTCTATTCTTTTTATTGTCTACAATTGTCTATTCTTTTTATTATCCTAACTTATTCCCCTCTTCTACTGTCCCTCCCAAACATACCCTGGCTTTTTGTTGCTATTATGATTAGCAAAATAATACTTAGCTACGGGTAGGGTTATACACACAAGCCAGTGGTATAAGCAGCAGTTTAAAGGTTTTTAGACGGATTATATCACAGAGGACGAGGGCATCATTATAAACTGAATGTTTATGCCCCTCTGCCACAATTTGTGTGTTGAAGTCCTAACCCCCAATGTGAAGGTAGCAGAGATGGGGCCTTTAGGGGACAATTAGCTTTAGAGGAGGTTGTGAGGGCACATAACCCTCATGTTAAAATTGATGCCCTCTTATAGGAAGAGCTTGCCCACGCTCTCTCTGCCATGTGAGGTGGCCATCTGTAAGCCAAGAAGAGAACTCTTGCCAGAGCCCGACCCTGTGAGCGTCCGACCTTGGGCACCCCAATATCTGTTGCTTCAACCACCCAGTCCATGGTATTTTGTTACAGCAACCTTAGCTGACTAAGACAGGTCTGCATATTGTGACATTTACGACCTGCTACATTGTTCAATATTCACCAAGGTGGAAAAGAATAAAGCAGTAGGCTGGTTGCCCCAGGAAAGCTGAGTGATGAAATCAGGGGGATTTTCTAGGCCAAGTTTGGGAAGTTTTCCCACCTCCATAGTGAAGTATTAATTTCAACTTAGAAAATTGCCTTAGAAAATCTGCTTTAGAACTGGGGGACTATTGATTTTAGGATGGGAAGGCAAAAGTTGAAGATTTAAAAGAAAAATACAATCTAATAATATGATCTTGAGGGAACACATAAGGTCTTTTAATGATTTGGCCCATCCTGATGAACTATCTCACCATCAGGAAGCAGCTGAACGAGATGGGCTTGATGTATGCTAAAACGCAGGGCTATTTTGTGCTTGTAATTGAGAATTGGATCTTTGCTAATCATTTTCTCAGTGATGTATGAGTCAGCAGAGAATGCAGTTTTTCTCTAAAGCTACATTAAAGATATAGTGCTGACACTGGGGAAAAAGGGACTTTGTCAGTAAATAAGCAATACAGACACGATGAATTGATGAGTATGGCAACAATAATATCCTATTGCTTTTAGGAAGCCCTCTGGCCTGCTGGTGCCTAAGAAAATATACTGCTAAATAGCCCCCTGAAAGGGATGAATTAGCTGAGATATTGTTTTTCAAAATTTAGATTCAACTGTCCCCTACGGAAGATGCCCAAGTGCTTACAGGTGGACACCTGACCAATGAAAACAGGAGGCGAGTTCAGTGCAGGCATCAGTCAGCAACTGCAATGCTGCTTTTTATATCCCCTTACGTTTATGGATGTGTTTGCAAAATATTTATAGTAACTGTTCGATATTGGGGTAATGGGAAGAGCGTGTGGAGATGAAGACCCCTCCTACATATTAATCTAATATTTGATTTCTTCAATTGCTCCAAAAATGAGAAGTCATAATACCTACATCTCGGTGTTGTATCAGTTAAGTGAAATAAGATATGTGAACTGTGGCCTAAACACAATAAACAGGCATTATGTACCCATATATTAGTTTTACTTCCAAGTTGGAAAATGCATCACAAAGGAAGTAAAAAAGGGTTTAGTCACCATTAGTAAATGAAGGAAGGGCGGCTTATAGGCAATGGAAGTGGGACTGGGAGGGAGAGACGTTAGTGACTCAAGCTGGTGGAGGAAGCTGGCTCCTGAGGTTGCATCCTTGAGAGCCAGGGCAGAAAAGCATAATTAATTAGCAGAGAAATTACCATATTTTGCCATGTATAATGCTCACTCCTTTGCCCAAATTTTTGAGGGGGAAAATAAGGATACACATTATACATGGGTAGTACTAATTCTGTATCTATAAAAATGTTTTAAATTCTTTTATTTATGCATATGCATTAAAAGCGGAACTCTAGAAAACAATAACAATATCCGTATGCAAAATAATACCCTGGAATACAGCAATCGGTTTTGTTTGTAAATATAAATAAACAAAACATTGGATTAAAAAGTTAAAACAAAAGATTTTTTTTCTGAATATTTTGGCCAAAAACGTGGGTGTGCATTGTACGTGGGTGTGCACTATATGTGGGAGTGCACTGTGCATGGCACAAGACGGTAATTGCCTTGCAGGGAGTCAGTTTGGAAGCAGAGCTGGGGCCTCTGGACCAGGGTGTGGGAAGCAGTGGAGCCTCCCTTTCACCTGGGTCACACGAGGGGAGCCGAACACACAGCAGCCTAGGGGCAGCGGTGCAGGGGCAGGCCTGCGGGAGCCAAGGCCATCCAGGTCTGAGCAGGGGAGGCCTTGCCTGCCAGGAGAGTTGGCAGGTTGGCTGGTGCAGGTGGGCGAGGGGTGCGATGTCCATCAGCGTTCTCACTCCTCCCTCCCCCCGCCCTCATGCACACAGACCTTGACAAAAAGTCAGCTTGCCCGGCCACGAAAGCGTGAAGGCAAGTCTCCATTCCGCCCAGATCGCCTCTCAGCCCTTCCTAGTCAGAACTTCTGGAGCTGGCATCCTTTTCTATCCTGTTTCAGAAGCCAAATGTCTAACTCTGTATTTGTTTGTGGAGAGTTTGTCTTTTCACCAGACAATGAGCTCCCTGGGATGTGCTCTCTGTGGGTTTCACTTCCCGTTGTGTCCTCCAAGCCGGGCACGCAATAGGAACTCACTCACTAGACAGCGTGAATAGGTAACAGAATGCAAATCGGATGAATATGTAAATAGAAAGGGGTGTGAATAGGAGAGGGTTACTTGGAGAAGTAACACTGATCGATTCTTTTGCATTCCTTTACTTATAATAACACGTCTAAACCTTTCCACGAAACCTGAAGATAGCCCTGATTGTCCCATTTACTACATGAGGAAACTGAAACTTGGAGAACCTAGCAAACTTATTCCTGGTCTCGCACCTGGTAAGTGGCGTAGAATTTAGACCAGATTTGACCAGTGACAAAATCCCCAATCTCCCAGCTGTTGAGGTTCCCCCTACATTGCTGTGATGACGATAACAAAGGGCAGATCTCGATTCTGTTTCCAAGGCGCCCCAGGAGCAACTCAGAACCCTCCAGTTGTGATTCTGGGGATGGGTAGAACTAAATTTTCTGTTTGTTACTAAGCTAGTACCTGTGTGAACCAGGACTAACACATTTGCAGTATAAATGGATGGAAAAAATGAATGAGCGGAAAGGAGATTCAGCCAGAAGGTGGCCGATTTTAACCTAAAACCCACATAGATGCACATGACTAGCAGCAGGGAAACGAAAATGCGGTCGCTGGGGAGGAGACCGCCAGGACGGTGAGTTGGAGCAGTCTCTGGGCCTGACAGTAACAGGAGGAAACGGGGAGCAAGGCAAACGCATTAAAAATCCCCATTGTAAATGTGTTTGTGCCTTCTATTTAGTTTTCTACACAGTAATCATGAGTTCCTCGTCTTCAGTCCATTAAATAATCTGTTTAAAAGACCCCAGGCACCGCCCTCAGAGGCTTTTCAGCATCAGAGCAGGGAATCCTCTGATTGCTCTGGTGCCCGGCAAGAGTGACCTCATTCAGACTGCAAATTTTCCTCGGGCTGTAATTACAATCTTAATTGTGACCTTTTTAATTTACTTTTAATCAACAGGCAAGAAGTTTGCTATTGGTTGCACTAGAACAAGGTCTCCTTACTAAATCCTGGCAAGTTAGGAGGAGGAAGCATCCCTGTTTCCTAATCAAGGAAATGGGCTCCTAGACAATATTAATGTCTCTGAGAAAAGCTGCCGTGCCTTGGGTTGCCCTCGAACAGTTTGAGGTGACACCTTCCTGTCGCCCACTCCACCCCTTGGTGCCGTTCCCAGAGGCAGAATCCTAACCTGAAAGGATCAGGGGCCTAAGGGAGCAGGGCATTTTTCGTGTCCATTAGCTCTGTCTCTTGCCCTTCGAAAGTGATAGTGATGATGGTATTATCTTGCGCTGGCTCAGGCAGCTGCTCAGCAGTTCTGGGCTTTGGACGCCTGGGCTAGCAGAGAAGAGGGAGAGAGCTCAGCACCTCATAAAACCCTAACTTCTGGTTATTCTCCATCCATTATCATTACCATTTGAGTTGGTTCCTTGAAGGTCAAAATGAGAAAATCAAGTAAGTGTGGGCAGTGACTTATCCAACTTGGTACCAGAAATGACACTGACACATGTAACACACTGACTGCTTCGTGGCCTTGTCCACATTTCTTGGAAACACAGCAATAGCTCAGCTAATTGAATAATTAGCAAGATGGGTTAATTTATATAATCAATTAATCTTACTTTTATCTTGTTTATTAATTTTATCTAATGACTTTTACTACTATACAATGAATTAGGAAGCATTTTGATACACCAATTAAATACGTGGGGTTTGGAGTCAGACAGGCTGGCCTCAGATCCTGGCTTGATTATTTTTCTAGCTCAGTGGTTTTGGGGAAATCCCTTAATCTTACCACCCCAGTTTCCTCATTTGTAAAATGGACATAAGACCTATAGCTTCATAGATTGTTGTGAGGATTAAATAAGTTAAGCTATGTGAAGCCTTTAGTTAAAAAGGTCTAACACATATTGAGTCTCAAAAAAAAGAATACTATGGCAAGATGTACATTTTCCACATTTTGAGATTTCTGAAATTGGGACATGTCTTAAAACCTTTCCAAAAAGACTGTTCAGGTGCCAGCCAGAGAAACTTTTCCAACGTTGCCAGGTACAGAAGGTAGGTGTTCACTCAGCTGAGTTAGTACCGTTGGTAGTACCACAGGTGCATCTCATTTAAATTAAATTTAGAAGTGTCATTGTAAAAAATCATCAAAAAATTTTTAAATAAGTTTACACCATACTGAAACATTGAAATAAAAACCAGTTGTGTATGCAGAAGACTGCCTATCACTCATCAGACAATGCGATTAAAAACATCAGAGAAAGCCATCTTTTTCTGTCTGGAAAAAGTGCAGCCGTTGTTAATATAACGAGAATGGTTTGCACGGCATCGATGTAACCTGGCAGCCAAGGAGAGTGGGCTGGAATGAGCATGCGTGAACAATGACGACTTTACTGTACTAGTCGGTGGGGGCGGTAGATACTGTTGAGTGAGCATGTGTACTGTGTGGCCATTGCATTCAAAATAACTGAGCAAGTAGAGCAGTGAATTTATATTAAGTTTTGCATTAAACTTGAACATTCCTCCTCTGAAACTATTTGGATGATTCAGAAGGCCACAGATATGGGCAACTGGTGATTGGCAGCTTCATTATAACAGTGCACCTGCTCATGCATCACATCTTGTGCAGAGTTTTTTGGCGAAACATCAAATCACCCAGGTGACCCAGCCACCTACAGCCCAGATTTGGTACCCTGCAACTTCTGGCTTTTCCCAAAATTGAAATCACCTTTGAAAAGGAAGAGATTTCAGACCATCAGTGAGATTCAGGAAAATGCACTGGGGGAGCTGATGGTGACTGGGAGAACTGTGTGAAGCCCCAAGGTGCCTACTTTGAAGGACACTGAGGCGTCATTGTCCTGTGTACAATGTTTCTTCTACCTTGTATCTTCTTCAGTAAATGTCTCTATTATCTATAGTACACGGCTGGGTACGCTCTGGACAGACCTCGTGCATCACAGAATTTTCAAAGCTAGGAGGAAGGTGACTATAACCGATTTCATGAAGGCCTATCACTCAAGCTCAGATCATCAGATAAAAGCTCTTAGGTGACTTTCGAGAAAAGCAGTTAAACTTCCAGTGATGGGGAATTCAATGAAAAAAACCTCTCAGTACAATCAAAGCAGAAATGTAGACAGGACTCTGGACTGTTTGCTCTGCTTTTAAATTATTGTACATTAGCAATCCAGAAGTTGTTGCAACTGCGAAGATAACGAGCGTGGGCAATGAGTATTAGAATATCTTCATGATTTTAAAGTATCTCAGAATTATTTTTATGCTTTGTAAAAGAAGCACAGAGTCAGCTTGTGATGGTCATATTGATTACTGGATAAGAAAGTAGTATGTGGTAGTGAGGACAAATACAAACTTTTATAGACTCTTAAAATGTTTGCACGTATTTAACATGGTGTTTGCTTTTGCTGGAAGAGCTGCCAGTAAGTTGATGCCTTTTACAATGGATGATGTGGTTGAATCAAGGGAATATGATATTATAATCAAGATGACTAAAAATTTTAGGTGGGGTGTGGCGATATCTTTGTGCTGCGTGTGTCCAGCTTCTAAGCCAGGGGCGCCAAACTCATCTTCACTGGGGACCACATCAGCCTCGAAGTTGCCTTCAAAGGGCTGAATGTAATTTTAGGACTGTAGAAATGTAACTACTCCTTAACTAGGGGCAAGGAGCTCAGCACTGCCACCGGGTAGAAACAAGGTGGAGGGCTGGATTCGGCCTGCAGGCCTTGTGTTTGCCACCTGTGTCCTAGGGCTTCCCTGGTGGCCATTTTTCAAATGTGTCACTCTTCCTCTGGCTTCAGTTGATCAGACAAGGTGTGCACCCCTGGTTCAGGTTGGGCTACAGTGCCTTCTCCAGGAACTTGGAATTGGGACATGGAGAAAGTGTCCCTGAACTTGGGAGGGGCGACTGCATGCCACACATATGGAGTGCCAGAGAGGAGCTACTATGCCAAGAAAATATAACAAAACAGGTTACCAAGAGAAGCAGCAAGGAGGCATGCAGAGAGGAGTCTCTTTTGCTCGATGAATTTCCATTTCTCAGTTCATTCTAATCTTCCCTGGCCTGGCCGATTCCAGTCCTGTGTCCCCTGGTGTCACCCCTATATTGTTGAAATAAATTTTCCACATTTTTGCTTACGTGAGCTCAGGTTGTGTTCTACTATTTTGAACCAGAAGCCCCCATATGGATCCATCTGTACAGTCGCAGCAGACTAGGTCAGCAGCATTTCATTGCTGTGGTCCGGGACGCCACAGCTGGAAACCCCAGGGCAGCAACAGGCTCCCAACACCCTCTATTAGGCTCACCATGCCATAAAACAGGTTATCATTTCCTGAAACTTCTTGGTGGAAAAGGTTTGAAAACACTGGTTTTAGGTGTGTTCGAAGTCAAATCAGCTTTGGGCATCATGACAAACTGGTGTGACTGAGGCAATTGGACTTGTAGCTAAGGCTTCTTCGAGCATAACATTTAGAACTAGAAGAAAGAGCATTTTCTTCTTTTATTGTTTTTTCCTTAGTTGGCATCCTACTTCACTAGTCGCCCACCCCTTGTTAACTCCCCAACTTGCTTCTCCTGCTCAACTCGTCTTCTGATTATCTGCAGAGGGGGTGGGGTTTTCCCTTTACAGATTTTCTCCCTAGATGAATCTCATCCATTTTTAGGGATTCAAATACGATTGTAATGCTTGTGGGTGAAAAAGGGCCACATACTAACCCAGCAAGCTCTGGGGAGGCCTGGGAGGTGGCCGTACAAACTCAGAGACCCAAGGCAACCACAGAGGATGGTCTGACATTAAACCTTTTAGCTAAAAGTGAGTCATGGTGGGTAGTCACATCCTAGGCAGGTATCTTCCCTGCCGAAGGTCAGTCTTTACCTTAACTGAGCCCTTCCATCGTCTTTTTGCATCTAAGATAACAACGAGACCTTTGGAATGTCTGGGTGATTTCCTTGTCTGACTCTAACCCCTCAGGGCACAACCACCAGCCCCAGAGCAGGGACCACAAATCCCCTCATTGTTCATTGTTATCTGTTCGTTGCTGACTGTTAACTGCACCCACCTAAGTGAAAGGAGTAGTGACTCTCAGTTTACTTTTTATCAGTTCTCAGAGATCTCCCTGCCTTGCTTTCTCAAGTCTCCCTAATTTATCACCAGTGGATTTCTTGTAACCCCCTTACGCCTCCTCCTTTGACTGTACTGTATAAAATAAGATGCGAAACTACCAACCTCTGGAGAATTTTCTCAGTTTGTTGAGATTTTGCTTCCTAGCAATTGTTGTCAGTTTGACTCAAATAAAGTCATGAACATTCTTCCTGGTTTGGACGTTTCTTACACTGACATGCTGAAGACCCAATTAGTGCGCCCAGCCCTGATCCCTCATCCGCACTCCAGACACGGAGGTCGACACATAGATCACTGCCTAGGTGACAGCTCCACCGGAATGCAACACGGATACGGCAGGCTCCCAAGGGATTCTCGGCACCTCGCGAAAATCGCCGAATCTCAAAAATGGCTCACCATCCTCTCGGGTACTTCCACAAGAGTGCCGAGAGAAACACTGCATTCCTTTCCTTCTCTTCTCCTTTGTGTCTAGTCTATCACAAAATTCTGTTAATCCTATTTCTTAACTGTATCTCAGTCTCTCTTCCCTCCAACGCCACTGCTCTCACTTATTCCAAGTCAGCATCCCCTTGTCTTCCCAGACCGATTCACTATTTGCCTATTATGATAGTCTTAATATAGAAATTATATCAGGTCACCTCCTCTTCCCCCTGCTTACAGCCCTCAGTGACTTGCCATGCAACTAGAACGAAGTCTGAGCTCCTAACCACAGCACAACCCCGGCCCTTCTCCTCCAGCCACGCCTCTTGCCTTTCTCCCCTTCAACGGGTGGGATTCACCCTATTTTTTCCTTCCTCAAAAATGCCAAGACCTTTCCTGCTGCAACATCTTTACATGTGCTGTTCTCTCAACCTTACATTCTCTTTTCCTGGCTCCGCGTACAAACACTGGTCTATCTTTTCATCTCGGCTTACGTGGCATTTCTGGGAAAAGGTCTTCCTTGACTAACAGAAGGTCCTCTTTGTTATCTAGTCCTAAGCCTCTTCCTTGTTTATGTAACAGCATCAAACACAATGTACAACTATTAAACTTTTATTTATTTGACTATTACCCCCCTCACCTTCACCGCCTCTAGACTGTGTGCTCCCTGATATAAGGGCTAATATCTATTTTATTGGCTTGTCTACTCTTAGTGCCTAATACAGTGTCTGGCTCAGTTTGCCTTGTGAATAGGACATCTGGATGAACTAGTTTTTATAAATATAGTAGATCAGCACTCATTCCTTTATGTAGGTGTGGTTTTCTGGTCATTGGAATGGCATGGGAAGGAGTGGTAGAATTTTAGTTAAGGAAACAGATCGTTTATAAGTAGTAAAGCTGATAGAAGAATGTCTGTAAATGCATTTTAGGAGTCTTGGAAACCTGAAATTGTTGAAATCAGACTGATGTAGTCGTCCCCATGAATTAATATTCTTGAATGGCCTCAAAATTGCCCTGGTGTTATCTTTTGGCTGCTAGTGGTGTATATTTTATTAAAAAAAGAAATATGCTTTCCTGGGAATTTGTTGCAGAACTAACAAAAACTCTGCTCTGTGATTCTGAGAACTGCTAAACTTCTGTTTATTTTTCTCCTAATGAATGTGGGCAGGAGGCAGAAGCTTATTAATTGCTGTGACATTTCCTGCTAATATATTTCAAGCCCAGGTGTTGGAGTGAGTGTGTGTTAGGTCTTAATCCTGGCATTTGCTTGTCTCCTGGGCCGTACTGCTATTTGGGCCTTTGGTTATAAGAGATTCATCTTCTTCCTCAGGTTTCTGTCTTTGTTTTTTTTTTTTACATTATTAATTTTTTGGTTTTATGAAGTATAATATTCAACCTGGGGGGCAAAGATCCTAGACATTTTAATTCATAGATGAATATTCTTCCTATTGATTTTTAGGGAAAAGCAGGACTTATCCATATATCATGGCAGGAGCACTTAATTTTATTTTGAGCCGCCAATTCCTTTGGACATGTCATCAAAGCTGCATAATCATTGAATGGACAAATGCACATACGTGCACACACATGTGTTTTGAATGTGCATTTAAGAGTTAACGGGCTGGCAGAAGCTCTTTTATGGACCTAAAACTAAAAATCACTCTTTTGCGATGCTCTCATATAGATCTTGGGAAATTCCTTTAGTTTCCATCTACAGATTTGACAAATCCAGGCTTTTTGAGGGAGAAGAAAGTTTAAAGCTCACAACACAAGCGTTCACTTCCTCTCACTCCTCAAAGTAAGAGTTAAGGATCTTCCTTAACCTAAGATTACTCCTCTACTCTTGAGAGTTCCGTTGTGCATTTACCACACTGGAGTGCTATCTTTGGAGTGTCAAGGCCTGTGCAGAGCGCTTCAAAGAATTTCATTGTTCTAACACACTTTGAGATAAAAACCATTCTTACTTACAGAGGAATAAACAAAACGGCAGAACTAAATGCCACTGCCAGAAGGGAATGGGTTTAGGCTTTCACATAGAAGTGCTTCTGTTCTGGGTAGTTCGAGGTCATTCAACAAATCTCTCCCAAGAGTATACAATGTAACTGTGCTCTGCTGGAGTATTTGGTTATCACCAAAAAATACAGGCGTAGTTCACCTCTTTAAATACCTCATGGTGCCATTAAGAAGATGAGACAAAACAGTTTACTAATACAGGCTCCTTGCTTTGGATGACACTAAAACAAGACCTACTTTTATACTCAAAACACCTAGGATCCACCGAGAGGATATTGAGGTAGACATAGGGCACCAACACAGAGACAAATGGAATGTGCTGGAACAGTGGTATGAACCCAATGAGACAGGCTTCATGGAAGTGAGAGAGGGTTGCAGACAACCTCCATGCTCACTCTCTGTTAAGTCTCTCAGAGGCTCTCTGGGGACCCGGGCTAGCAGAATATCTTTATCTGTAGACTTGAAGCTCCACCCAGATCCGAGGACCTGTGAGATCCTCGAGTAGAGGGCCTGAATCTTACTTATTTTAAAAAACCTGTCTGTTGAGTTCAGCGCAGTTTTTTTGCCAAAAAGGACACAACTCAGCAAATGGTTGATGGAGTTGGAAACAATACGGACAAAACAAAAACGGTGCCCCCCAAAACAATCACTACCAGCAATAACAAGAAGGAAACATAAAAGCCCATTTACGTGTACGTATGCTATTGTCCCAAATGCTAACCAAGGAATTCCTTTCGTCCTTAATTTCTAGGACTTGGCTGCCTAATAAGGACACACCGAGGTAGACAGAGGCTATGCTTCTGATGCAAACACGGCAAGCCGTGTCATGGGCTTCCTCAATGTGTAAAGAAATAATCCAACTCATCGGAGGAAAGAGTGTAAAGAGGAGAACCTCTAATTAGTTATTACTATTTATGTGGCCATGTTTTATTTGTTTTTTTTCCTCCTGTTTGATACATGATCATATAACAGCAGTTGATCATTGTCTAAAAAATGTTGATGTGCTTATAAACTGTTCTAAATGACTCCTTTATACGCAGACCATCGTTTGTTTGAATGTGGAGAAGTAACACTTTCAGAGATATAGCGGCTTTTATTTGTCCTTTGCCATAATTTCGGTAACTTTTATTGTTTGCGGCAAGGCTTACATAGTCACATACGAACACATACAGGAGTGAATTACTTCATCTTGCAGATTTATAGTGGGTCTACAGGAAAAAAAGAAGCTTTAAGTTACAAACATTAAGGTTTAAATGCTCTCCTAAAAGTCCCTCAGCCAGTTCCTGTGGCTTAGAGGTCAAAACTAAAAACAAATCCTTTTAAACTCTCTACTTAAATAATGACACCAGTTACGAAGGATCGGGAAGCGCTATTAGCCAGCAGCTAAGTGACTTATTCACAGCAGTTGAAACAGAAAATTTCCATGGATACTTTCAGCAAGTAAACTCTCTCATCTCTATTCTTTGACCAGCAATAAGAACCCAGTTCTGCAGGCTCACTTAGATCCTAGATAGTTTTTCAGAGCAACAGCTTTGCTTTTTAACCACCTGCATTGCCACGGTTCCCGGTTGGGCGGTCTAGATTTCCCCCATTGACAGCTGTCTTCAGCATTCAGTTGGAATTGAGTGAATCTTTTTGTGGGGAGCAGGGAAGCTATGCAGTTATGTTTATGATGTAATCTTTCTTTTCTTCCCCCTTTTCCTTTTCCGTGGCCTCTCCTCTCTTTTCTGGTCTTTGTTTTTGTGTGTCTTCGGTCCTATTTCTCTTCTCCTCTCTTCTATCTGGCTTGCCGTGTTTGCGTCTCTCTGTCTCCTTCTTTCTTTTTCTATCTGCCTGTCTCCTCGCATATTTATTATGTGTTACCACACGCCAGGCACTGGATTAGGGGTTGGGGATTATAAAGATTACAAAGAAGACAGTTTATGCTTTCCAGAGTTCTCAGGACAGGATAGGGGTGGAGGGGAAGGAAATGCCATGGAAAATGTAGGAATAGCAATTTGTAGAGGTATAAACAAGATGTGACAGCAGCCCAAAGAAGTATTTAACTCTGTCTGCACAGATCAAGATGAGTGAAATCTGAATTACACCATTAAGCATCAGCAGGAGTTTTCCAAGCGACGTGGGGCCGGGGGAGAGGCCACTGCAGCGGGGATAGCTCCTTCGAAGCTGTGGAGGTGAGAAAATACCGAACGCCGTGGAAATGGTAAACAGGGTACTGCATTTAGTCCCCTGAGAACCACCAATAGAGGGGCATTTACAGAGCAATGGCACCTGCAATCCAATAGAAATCCTCACCTACGTGCCTACGTGAGTCCTGTGCAACTGGTACAGTTTTGGTTTGTGTTTGTGTTTCTACCCATGACCACCCTGAAATGTACATACTGTTGCCATGTTGGGAAGCCATTCTCCACCTCGGCCTGAATCACTAGGGCTGGGTGAAGGGAGTCTTCTATTTCTCCAATCAGAAGGGTTTCTATTCACTCTTTTCTAAACTAAACACAGAAACTGTATGTAGGAGACTTGAGGACAGCCAACATACTATTCCACTCTCCTTTCTATGGAGTTTTGAATCAATGAAGAGCTAGAGAAAGAATAAGGCAAATGGAATTCGAGTAACCTTTATTAATAATAAAGCCTAGTTTGGGAAATGTGGCATGGGCGTATGGAAACACAAAGGTCCTCAGTTCCTTACCCCCACACCAGGGAGGCTCACCTACCAGTTTAGGCAGGGCTGGAAAACCGTGGGCTTCCCTGTAAGCCTAAGGAGACAGAGGATCAGACCAGAGCTCTCTGTGGGTGGGCAGAGGGATAGGAGAGGAGGAAGAAGTACACACTAGTCATATAAATCATTCCACCCACCGTGGGATAAAATATGTGTGTGGGGAGAGGTCATCAGTACTATTTTGACGATATCCCATGGAAACCTAAGGTCAGCTAAGATTGCCCGCACCAACTCCAAGTCAAACATTTGTCTCCCCTCTTCCTCACCCTAAGAAACCGACACTTGGGCGAAGGTGGTCTTGGGACCATTTGTGCTTGAATCCCTAGCATGAGCTGGTGAAGCAAGCAGTGACTGATGCTTTCTGTGAACACAATGTGTACTGCTGCATTCTTCTTCTGGGAACCTCCTGATCTGTGATCCTAGATTACTGTGCTCCATTAAAATTAGTGGATTTGAGAAACACTAATGATATGGTTTAAAAAATGTGAGACTCCCAGGTCTCCAAAGACATCTAGAATTGAGTACAGGGTTGGAGGTGAGGTAGTGGGACCTCTTGAGCAGACTATAAATCTGGAGAGAAGATTTTCAGGTTGTTGTCAAGACTTCAGGCTCTGCTTGGTACATTTCGTTCTGGTCCCATTTAGCTGCACTCAGTCAAGCTAACAACTCTCTTCCCCAGCTCTCAAAGACTCTTGGCTGTCCCTCTGATGTAGATTTGGTTGGAGTGCTGTGTTCTTTCAAGATGAAGACAGCTACTCTAGTCTAGTTGAGAGATACCTGCATTTTAGTGTCTTTGGTTTCTTTAAACAGTTGGAAGAAGATTTACGATGTAATTAGTAAGGGAGCGGTAATGTGTCAGCACACCGTGGCTTTAATAGCTGCAGAGGCATGCCTGTGGGGGAAAAGGGGCTCCAGCTCCACCAAAGAGGCGCTACCCAGGCCCAGAAAATGTACCGAGATTCTAACTTTACCTTTCTGGTTCTGTGGCCTTGTCTTCTTGTGTCCCTGCTGTTGCTGCTAGATTCGCCTACAACCTCTGCCTTCTATCATTGCTCCTGCCCAGAGTAGGCACTTTTCTAGCTTATTAACTCCCATTTCCCCTGATTCCACTTTCCCTCGAAATCAGTAGACCTCTAGCGTTAGTCAGTGTACCAATCCCTTGAAGGTGGGGAGTGGAGCTTGTTTAAACTGCAGCCTACTGGGCTGCACCTTAGAGATTCTGAGGTGTTAGGTGCATAATGTGGCCCAGGAATCTTACTTCGGACAAGCAGCCCCAGAGACTCCAAGAAGGTGGGCCACAGACCTTACTTAAAAAACCTCCTCTAAGAATGACTCTGTGTGCCCTGCTTAAGCTCACTCCAGTATGTGTTGGTCCACCTCCAGTTTCTGTCCTTACTACCCTCATTGAGGTGCTGAATACCTAAAGGAACCTGCTTCCAGAGCTGGAGATAAGATGCCTTCCATGTCACATGTTGAGGAAGAGGATGGAGTTAGGGAGATGTTTGGAGATGAAAGGGACATCCTAACTATGTTGTTAGCATGCACTTTCCATAAGGCTAGTGCTGTGTCATGGTTTGGTTCAGCTCTGTCCAGTTCGACAGACCGTTGCTCTCAGGCTCTGTGCTTCACAAGGGGGATCTAGCCCTCAAAGGGCTTAGCGTTTCAGACAGGTCACTGATAGAGTCTTGTTTTTCCTCCCCAAGCAGTCTGCCAAGAATTTGGTTGGCTTCTGAGATGGTGTTGTATCCATGGTGTGATTATTTGGTTTTGGTTAGCAGTTGGAAATGTGTTCTACAAACCTTACTTGGAGACACACTCAACAGGCCACCTGCATCCATTTAAAGATATTTGCCCATGGATATCGAGCTTCATGAAAATGCAGCAGTGACCTCAAATTTGGGAAGAACCGTCCATCATCTTGCTACAAGAGACTCTAGTTACTTTTCAATGGGGTGTTAATCACAGGACTTCTGAATTTCTAGGACCATTGTAATTTTATCATTTTTCTTTCTGGTATTCTCTTCGTTAATTTTTATTTATTTTTAACTATTCTCATACTTCTTAATTCTTCCAAGGTATTCTTTCACCTATTGTGCATTTTCATCATTTTAACACTCTTAGTTTACCATTTTATCATTGTTTTTATTTAATGTCTATTTAATCAGGCTTCATTCTAAAGCAATCTATCCTTGAGCTTTGGTCATTTCATAGATACTCACTTTTATAAACAGTGAAATTGAATTTTGGATGAATTCTTTGCATTTTTGTTTAGTGTAGGAAAATTACTGTCAAGTTAGATTGATTGTAACAGTTTTTATGACTTGCTTTGTCACCACCTCAGCTCCCTGTTTATATTTTCTTAACAAGAAGCATGTTTCATTCAAGAGTTATTTGAAACCCAAACTCTTCACTGTATACTGCCCTTGGGAAAGTTTTATGAGAAGCTAGTTCTGCTTAGGCAGGTGTTGGCGTGGTACTGGCATATCAGTATTTTCTGTATGGATTGAACTACAAGGTAGTATGACCAGAAGGTCAGTAACTTAAAATTGCTAAAATTGTCATTATTATTACAAAATAATTGTGTGCACCTCAGTAAAAGACAGTCTGTATGTAATATTAAAAATCATCATAATTTCACTATGCTTATTCTACATAGCACTGGAAGTCATAGCACTAGCAATCAGACAAGAAGAAGAAATAAAAGATATCCAACTTGGAAAGGAAAAGGTGAAAGTGTCATTGTTTGCAGGTGACATGTACCGTAAATAGATAACCCTAAAGATCCCACCAAAAATTAAGAGAACCAATAAATTAATTTAGTAAAGTAGTAGGATACAAAATAAATATTCAGAAATTGGTTACACTTTATACACTAATAAGAAACTATCATAAAGAGAAACTAAGAAAACAATCCAATTTACAATTACATCACAAACAATACCTAGGAATAAATCTAACCAAGGAGTTAAAAGACATTATAAGACATTGAAGAATGAAATTCAAGAAGATACAAATAAATTACAAGCATATATTGTGATCATAGATAAGAAGAATTAACATTGCTGAAATGTGCAAACTACCCCCAAACAACCTATAGATTCAGTGTGATTCCTATGAAAATGCCAATGGTGTTTCTCACAGAACTACAGCAAATGATCCCAAAATTTGTAAGGAAAGACCAAAAACACGGAATAGTGACAGCAATCTTGAAAAAGAACAAAGTCAATACCTAGTACCAAACAATAGTCCAATACTATAGTGATCCATATGGTACTAGCATAATAACAGATCAGAGAAACAGAATAGAGAGCCCAGAAATAAACCCACACCTACATGGGCAAGTAATCTACAACAAAAGAGGCAAGAATGTAAAATGGGGTAAAGATAGTCTATTCAATAAATGGTGCTGGGTAAGTTGGACAGATATGCACAAAAAAGTGAAACTAGACCACCTTATTATACCACATACAAGAATAAATTTGAAATGGATTAAAGACTTAAATGTGAGATTGGAAACCATAAAATTCCTAGAAGAAATCATAGGCAGTAAAATCTTTGAGATCTTTCTTAGCAGTATTTGTTCTGACATATCTCCTTGGGCAAGGGAAGCAAAAGAAAAAAATAAACAAATGGGATTACATCAAAGTAAAGAGTTTTTGCACAGTAAAGTATCAACAAAATGAAAAGACAACCCATTGAATGGGAAAAGATGGTCAACAATGATCCATCCAATAAGAGGTTAATATCCAAAATTTATGAAGAACTCACACAACTCAACACCCAAAACAAACAAACAAATAAACAAACAACCCAATTAAAAGGTGGGCAGAGGACCTAAACAGACTTTTGTCTAGAGGGGACACATAGATGGCCAATAGACATATCAAAACATGCTCAACATCACTAATCATCAGAGAAATGCGAATTAAAACCACAATGAGATACCGCCTCACACCTGTTTGAATGGCTGTCATCAAGAAATCAACAAACAAGTGCTGGCAAGAATGTGGAGAAAGGGAACCCTCATGCACTGATGGTGGGCATGCAGATTGGTGCAGCCACTGTGGGAAATAGTATAGAGGCTTCTCCAAAGTTAAAAATGGAACTGCCTTATGACCCGGCAATTACACTTATGGGTATATAGTTGAAGAAATTTAAAACTAAATCAAAAGAATATATGCATCCTTATGTTTATTGCAGCATTATTTACAATAGTCAAGATGCGGGAGCAGCCCAAGTGCCCACCAATGGAGAAGTGGTTAAAAAATGGTGGTACATGTATACTATGGACTATTACTTGGTATATAAAAAAAAAAGAATGAAATCTTAACTATTTACAACAGGAAGGATGGACCTAGAAGGCATTATGCTAAGCAAAATATGCCAGGCACAGAAGGAAAAATACCATATGATTTCACTTATATGTGAATCTAACGGACAAAATAAATGAAGAAACAAAATAAAGAGAATTTTACAGAAAACAGATTGATGGATGCTAGAGGTGGGGAGTGTTGCGGGGGCTGGGTGAAAAGGGAAAGGGATAAGATGTACTAACTGGTAATGACACAGGGATGTAAGTAAAGCATAGGGAATATAGTCAACGATGTTGTAATGACTGTGTAGGGTGCCAGGTGGGGACTTCAAATATTGGGGATCACTTTGTAAAGTATATGATTCTCTAACCACTATACCGTACATCTGAAACTGATACAAAATAATGTTAAATGCAAACTTTAGTCGAAAAATAAACTTAAAAAAATTCAAAGTAGAAGGAACATGATTATTATTGTTGGTTAGGGTGGGTGAGGAATGTTTTCTTCTTAGCTGCCTTTGGGAGACGCTGTATAGCAAGCTTCATTTGTGCAATCTCTGTCATAGACTGAAGTGGTCTGGATTAATTCAAGACTGCTTCGCTTAGAACAGTTTGTGTTCTTGTCCAAAGAGCTGGAAAAAATCTGTTCCCATGGCACCCACTATGTTGACACCAATTTTCTCACTTGCAAAGATGCTGGCTGTTGTTTAGTAAAAGAAACCCAAACAAGAACTAGATTTTAGCTGGAGGAAGATTAGAACAGTGGAAAGCTCCATGAAGTCTCTGTGAGTTTCTCTGGAAGTTCAGTGCACCTGGGTCACCCTGGAACCCTCCATCAGGCTGGGATCCTATCAGCCCCCTCCGCATCTATGTGGCCAGCCTCTGTCCTTTGGGGTTTACAGGTCACTGGTCAGCCATGAGGCATGTTTAACCCACGTCTGTCCTTCTGCTGGTCTGGTGAAGTCTCTGACCTGACTTTATCTTCCATTATTGGAAGTGAAATACAAAGCCAAACTTTAAAGACAAATCCTTGTTTATTCACTTTGGATGAATCACGCCTGCATGGGCGTTTGTTATTGAGAATTTATGAGCACTTGTGTGTCCTGTTCTCCTGTGTAAGGTAGAAATTATAACCTCCTTTTCAAAATCTTCCAGTTTGCTTCTGGTAGCAATAACTAATCTATCAAGAAGTAGATATGATTTTTTCGCCTTTCCCTTCCCTTATGGTTATTTCCTTCTTTAAGTAAAAAAGTATCCTGCATTAGTTAGAGTTCCCCAGAGAAACAGAGCCAGTACAGTACCTCTAGCCGTCTCTACTTCAAGAGAGGTTTTAAGGCGTTAGCTCATGTAGTGGTTGGAGGCTGGTGAGTCCCAAGTGGGTGAGACAGGCCAGCGGGCTGGAGACCCAGGGAAGAGTTTATGTTTCATTTTGAGACTGAAGACAGTCTTCCGGCAGACTTCCCTCTTTCTCGGGAGCAGCAAGATGTAGTGGAGGAAGATGTCAGGTTCTTTTTTTCCCTCGTATGGCTTTCAACCGTTGGGTGAGGATATTATGGAGGTTAATCTGCTTTATTCAAAGTCTACTGATTTAAATAGTAATGTTACCTAAAAAAATAACTTCATAGCAACGTTTAGACTAGTGTTTAGCCAAATACCTGGCTACCATGGCCTAGCCAAGTTGACATCAAAAATTAATCATCATGTACCCTGACTTTTTTTTTTGGAGAACTGGTCTCCCAAACCTTAATCCATATGTTTCAGGAGGAACTGGTCTCATTTCCTGCAGCAAGAGTGAGCATGCCACACAGGTATGGCCATGTCATGGCATCAAATCAGGCTCCTGGCCAAAAGCAGGCTCCTGGCCAAAGAGCCTGCCTTAAGGATGGGCATACGACTAAATCCAGATCCATGAGAACCTTGCCAGGGATGGCTGTTAGAACCCTCAGTACTGAGGTTTTATCTCATTCTCAGAGTCTGGGTGCTAAAGGCCTGTAAGCCTGGAGCTGCACGGGGCCATCCTTGGCCCCACCTGGGGAGACCTGGCTTAAAAATTAAGCCAATCCAGGGGAATGAAAGCAAGGCTGAGAGATGGAGAACAGGAGACAATTTCTTGCACACATCAGATGAACTTCAGCTATCTTGATCCATGGATTTTGCTTAAGTTATGTAAGCTGATACATCCCTCTTTTTGCTCAAGCTATTTTAATTTGAGTTTCTGTCACTTGCAACTGAAATAGCTCTGATTAATATACAATATGCTGGGCACTGTTCTAGGTGCTTCCTAGAGGCAGCCACTTTTAACAATTTTGGTTATTTCTTTTCCTTTTATCGCCACATATCTAAACAATATGCTTTTACTGGTGGATTTTAGTCAGTAGTGATTAATTTCCTGATAGGGTGGTGGGTTCCCCGTCACTTTCCATTTCTCCCTCCCACTCCCACTTCCTGTATAGTTAGTTACATTATAATATTTAGTTAAATCACTAGTTAGAGCTACATTATCCTGACTTTATACAATTGTTTACAGTCAACCCAACTACTGCTCTATGATTGTGTCTTTGTGTCATAATTCATCTCATAATTAATAATTGTCCTGCTTTTATATTTCTTAGTTTTCAATGTACCAATTGGTACGTATTTTTCATAAATGCTTCAACATATTTGTCAGCTATCTAGGAAAAAATTTCAAACATTCGAAATCATCAGAACATTCCATTCTCTGTGAAACCTTCTCCTCATAACCATCATCTGGCCTCTAGACTCCCTTTCATGAGGATGTGTGTAGAAAAACCTTTCTTTTTGTGTTTCAAGTTTTCCTCTCAATCTTCTCTCTCAGTTTATTAAAGCTTATATCCTATGGAGGAGGTTTCCTTGAAAGTGTTTTTGGGAAGCAACCTTTGTTTTAGTCCTTGTATAGCCATACATGTTATTATTACATGTTGATACAAGCACACCCAGTTTGTTTGGTGGGAGAATTATGGGTTGAAAATTCTTTTCCTGTAGAATTTTGTAAGCACAATTCCACTTCCTCCCGGTACTCAGTGTTGTTTTTGGGATGTCGTATGCTATTCTGATGTAAGCAATTATGACTTACTCTTTTATACCCGGAGCTGGCCTTCATGATTATTTGATTTGCAGTTTTTTAGAAGAATTTATTGAGGTTGGTGTTTGGTGGGCTTTTTCAATCTTCAGACTCACTCTTCATCTTGAAAGCCTTCCTTTAAATTCTATGCAGCAGAAAGAAAGAAGGAGCTTCTACCCTTTGCAACAGCATGGATGCAACTGGAAAGCATTATGTTAAGCGAAATAAGCCAGGCAGTGAAAGACAAATACCATATGATCTCACCTTTAACAGGAACCTAAATAACAAAACAAAGAAACAAGCAAAATATAGTCAAAGACACTGTAATAGAGGACAGGCAGAAAGTGACCAGAGGAGAGAGAAGAAGGAATTTCAGGGGAAAAGGGGAAGGTTTTACAGGAACAAAGTTAAAAGACACATGGATAAAAACTAGGGGGAGGGTGGTAATGGGAGGGAAGTTGGGAGGGCGGGGTGGGTGGGCTGGATTGGGAGTAAAGGGGAGAAAACTGTACTTGAACAATGATTAAAATAAAATAAAAAAAGAAAGCCTTCCTTTAATATTATTTCTATTATAATTTCCACACATCTATTTCTTTGTTCTTTTTTTTAGAACTCCAGTTGTCAGGTATTAGACTCCTTTGATTGGTCCTCTAATTTCTAAATATTTTTTCCATTTTTTTTAACTCTTTACTTTTTGGTTTTACTCTTTCAAAGATTTCTCTGGATTCATTTCCATCACTTTTATTAAGTGTTTTATCCTAGGCACCCTATTTTTAATTTCTAAGAACTTCTCTTTTGCTTGGCTGAGAAAATATCATTCTCTTCCTGGTTTACAGGCGCTCTCTTGACCTAAGTTCTCTGATGATGTTAATTGTAATTGGCTTTGTTTGGAGTGTTACTTACTTGACTTTATTTTTCTGGGCTATTGGTTTTAAATGTACTTTTTTTATGTTGAAATCCTTCTTTTCAAGCACTTATGATCCTGAGCTGCCTATTCATACATAAGAGTGAGGCTTTAGATTAAAAACTGATTGGAAGGGGTGCGTGTGCATGTGTGTGTATGTGTGTATAGAGGGTAGCCTTGGAAGTGGACTTTACTACCAAGCCAACATTCTGTCTTCTTCATCAAAAGATCCCCAAATATACATGGGTCAGTTGTTTTTGGAGGGTGGTTTAGCTTTTCAAGGAGTGACTACTCTAGTCTCCTGTCTCATGGATGGTGAAGATGATACAGAAAGCAGGATCTTCTACCTGCCATGTTCTGGGGCTTGGTGGAGGGGAGCTAAGAGGGCTGACATTCTCATTAGTGAGTATGTATTCTTTGCCTAATTCCTCTGTGTTCAGTCTGGTGTCTCACTCTTGGTGTCTCTGTCCTTGGATCCTACTTTTGGTCTACCTACTGCCACCGGATTTGGAGCCCTCGAGTTGTAGGGGAAAATGTCTTCTTGTTAGTCTTCCTGTCTGAGACTCTCAGCACACACCTCCCCTTACTCTAGATTAGTTACCACGCCTCCTTCCACTTTTCATCTTTAAAAGATCTTTCTATCTTGGAATCTTTCATCAGCTGTTGTCTCCTGTTCTCTGTTCTCTATACCCTTGAATTATTATTTTTTATTCTTTTATTATCATTTTGGTGGAGTGAGAAATACAAAGAAGAAACAACAAAATTGCCATTTGATATCACTCATTGATTAATCTGCCAATTGAAATCAGAATTCCCTGTGAGAATCTTTCTTTTTTCACAGGGAACTAATATCATCTTACAGATGGGGATACTGGAGCTCAAAGAGAAACACTTGTCACACACCTAGTTAAGTGACTGAGTAGGTAGGGAGAATTGAATACAGATTGTATATTAGATGACATAATAGAATTTTTGTTGCTTTCTTTGGTGCAATAATGGTATTGTGGTTATGTAGGAGAATATCTTTACTCTTAGGATATTCGTGTTGGAGTATTTTGGAATGAAGCATTGTAATGCCTGTACCTCCCTTTTAAATGGTTCTCTGTCTGTGTGTGTATGTATACAGAGAGAAATAAAGTATGGCAAATGTTAATTATTGCATCTAGATAGTGGGTATATGAAGGTTCATTGTCCTATTCTTTTAAAATTTCTGAAGTTTGAAAATTTTCACCATAAGTACTTGGAAAAAACAACAAAAAAATAAGAATAAAACAACACAATGAAGAATTGGGCTCCAGTTTGCCCAGCTCCAAAATATCAAAAAAAGCAACTTAAAAAGACTGAGTCATGATGAAATAGAAAATCTGAACACATTAATTACTACTGAGGAGATTGAATCAGTAATGAAAAAACTCTCAACAAACAAAAGTTAAGGGCCAGATGGCTTCACCGATCAATTCTACCAAACATTCAAAGAAGAATTAACACCAATATTTCCCAAACTCTTCCAAAAAATGAAAGAGGAGATGTATCCAAACTCACTTCATGAGGCTGGTATAACCCTGGAACCAGAACCAGATAAGGATGCCACAAGAAAAAAAATTACAGGCCAATATTCCTGATGAACACAGATGCAAAAATTCTCAACAAAATATTAGCAAACCAAATTCAATGACACATTAAAAGGACTATACACCATGATCTAGTGGGATTTATGCCAGCAACTCAAGGATAACTCAACATCTGTAAATTAATCAGTGTGATAGACCACATTAATAAAAGGTAGGATAAAAATCATGTTATCATCTCAATAGATGCAGAAGAAGCACTTGACAAAATCCCACATCCATTTATGCCGAAAAAACTGTCAACAAAACGAGTGTGAAGGAAGTGAACCTCAGTACAGCAAAGGCCACATCGACAGGCCATCAGCTCACATGGCACTCAGCAGTGAAAAGCTGGAAACCTTTCCTCTAAGATCAGGAGTGAGGCAAGGATGCCCACCCTCAGCACTTTTATTCAGCATAGTACTGGGAGTCCCAGCCAGAATAGGAAAGAAAGAAATAAAACATGATATTATATATAAAAATCCCCAAGGACTCCACCCCAAACTGTCAGAGCAAATGAAAGAATTCAGTCAAGTTACAGGATACCAAATTGATATACAAATATCTGTTGCATTTTCACATACTAACAACAATCTACAGAAGAAATGAACAAGACAATCCCATTTATAATTGTGTAAAACAGAATAAAATAACTACGCATAAATTTAACCAAGGAGGCGAAAAACCCATACACCGAAAACTGCAAGACATCAATTAAAGAAATTGAAGGTGACACAAATGAATGGAAAGATTTTCCGTGCTCATGGATTGAAAGAATATTGTTAAAATGCCCATACTATCCAAAGCAATCTACAAACTCAATGCAATCCCTCTCAAAATTCCAATGTCATTATGCACAGAAGTAGAACGAACAATCCTAAAGTTTGAATAGAACCACAAAAGAAATTTTCATCTTGCTTCCACTATGTAATTGTTATGAGAAGCTAATGAAATATACATGTATAAGTGATTATGGAGCTCCCCTAGCAACGTAAGTGTGAATTGTGTTCATCTCGGGATATTTGAAGGACTGGTGGGGCCTATCTGCTAATGATGTACTTATACGGGCAGCCACCCAGCACTCTGGGAAATGGCTTCTTTAAGGAAAAGAAAGCTGAAGTGTAAGTTTTGTTCCAAGAGTAATGGCCATAGGGAAGGTGTCATAATTCAGAGCACAATACAGCTTCTGTTTGTCCTGGGGAGGGATGGGGCGAGGGGATAAGGAAGCCGCAACTTAAAACCCATGGTTTCTCTAAAATATCTGGGAGATATGGAGACAACAAGGGAGGTCTCAGGAGGTTGGTGGCAGCAGTTTCAGGGGGATGAGAAAATGACCTTTGGTGTCATTCAGAGCACTTTAATTTCACCCTCAACACATGAGTACTCACAAGTGCATGACAGAGATGAATGGGGTCTTGGCCAGGTGGCCACCCATGGGGCTTCACCAGTGGTGGCTCTGGTGGGTTGCAGCAGCTGCTAGGGATTTTACCAGGTGGATAGAAGTGCAAAAGGAGAGGATCATGTTTCTCTATTAGTTCACGTAGCCCGTGGAAGACATTGCTGGAAAATAATGTCTGTGACAAATTTGACGGTGGGGTGGGGTGTTGGGTCACATAGTCCTCTCAGAGAAATGGGGAGCAGAGTCCCCCAAAGATTTAGCATTTTATGACTTTTTGTGTAGTCCCATTTTTATCCCAGCAAGAATGCCCGGCAAACTGGAGTGATGTATGTCAGGCAGCTACACAAACACAAGGGATCACTATGAAGGTGTGTTACAGGTACGCTGGTGCTTCTATCTGCTAAGTAGGCCCCAGAATGTGTACAATAAAGAACCACAGCCAGCCAGCTTTTATTTTATTGCTCCAAGTTGCGTCGAGCACTCTTGGAGTTCAGAGTTGTGTCTTTAAGTTGCGCTGGGTTTTGTTTGAATATGTCAAAGGACTGCTTTGAAATCAGACTTTTAAAAAAAATGTTGAAGTCATTTGCTGTCACCAGACTGAGCAGAAAATGCATAAACGTTTAATAACTGAAAACCCAATCGCCACACATCCATTCAACAATTACTGGCTGAAAATGTATAATGCATGAGGCACAGTGCCAGCAAGTCACTCATGCCCACATTTATTCAGTGAGCATTTAGCGAGGGTCTTGTGCTTGTCACTGGGAGACAGGGAAGACAAGACAGACCGTGTCACCGTTCTCGCAGAGCTTCATTTAAATGAAAGGGGGAGTCCATCAACAAAGAAACACATGCATAAGAAAAAAATATCATGGCTAGAAAGTTCCATGCAGAAAACTTGTAAAGGGGACTATGTCGAGGGGTGACTAGGCTACTGCTTTAAACTGTGACATCCGAGGAGGAGACGGTTGCTTGTGTTTGAATGCTGAGAAGGAATCAGCCCGGTGAAGCAGGGAGGTGGGGGGCAGTGTATTCCATGCAGAGAAAAGGACAACCAAGCTGTATGGCTGGGATAAACTTGACCTATCATATAGGCAGAAAGAAGATCTAACATGAGGTTGGCATGGCACAAGGTTCAGAAGGCAGGCAGGGGTCAGATTTTGCAGGAGTTTGGAAGTCAGATGAAGGGGCTTGGGTTTCACTGTGTTGGGTAATTGTACTGTGTGACTGTCGTACAGGGAGGCATTTTAGATGGCCGGAGTAGAAGGAAGATACTGTGGCAATAACCCCCACCAGAGGGGTGAAGGGTGATAACGATGATAACAATGACAATGGACTGTTCGCAGGAGGATTCAGGCTATTGAGCTGATTGGACTTGCTGATAAGATTCCATGTGGGGAGTTCAGGAAAGAAAGAAATCAAGGGTGACTCTTGGAGGCTAGTCTGCAAACCGAGATCGACATAATCGCTGACTTCATGGAAGCTTTGGAGACGTTTTAGTTAAATAACCCCTTAATACAACGGGAAAGTATTACAGTGTGGCCTGGTGGGTGTGGCTCGGTGGGCTGGGCTTCGTCCCACAAACCAAAGCTTGCTGGTTTGCTGCCCAGTCAGGGCACATGCCTAGGTTAGGGTTTGGTCCCGGGTTGCAGCTCATACGAGAAGCAACACATTGACATTGCTCTCACATTAATGTTTCTCTCCCTTTCTTCTCCCTTCCTCTCTCTCTAAAAATGAATAAATAAAAACTCTTTTAAAGAAGTATCACTTTGAAAATGTTTCCAAGAAGAGACTTTCAGCACTGGGAGAAGGTTCAAAGAGGTAATGCGAGTGGCTGAGGGGTCGGGGGTGGCTGGTTTTGGACTGCATGCTAGATCTGCAGTGAACCCTGGAGGAAACACCCCACTTCCTCACACCCGAGATCCTCTCCGATCTGGGGAAGGTGTTGAGCAAAGAAAAGTGTCAAACTTGTGCCCAGAGCCACCTCACTCCCATGTTCCCCTTCCCTCATTCCCACAGCCTACAGAAAGATAGCATTGTTTTCGTTTGTTTATTTGTTTTTTAAAGAAAGTGCAAGAACTAAAGGGAGAAACCGTGTGCGAGAGTTCCCAGGAGCAGCCCGAGTGTCCGGGCTCTGTGTTGCGGAGGCGAGGTGCAGTCTGTTCTTTCATTCACGATCTATTAAAAAGATCAACAACCTCTTCCTTCGCCAAGAGCTGCGAAGAGGCAGCAATGCTGTGTCTTTGTCTCCTTCTGCCATGATTATCTCATGAGCCTTTCTTCATTCATATTTGAGAAAAGTTTGAAATGATTAATTAATCACATAGAACTTGCGTGAGGATCCTGAACTTGATATCTGGCTCCAGCACTAATTGTGTGTGTACATGAGACAGACAGAGAGAGAAAGAAAAAGAGAGAGAGAGAGAGGGAACGCATGAGTGTGTGCGAGCAAGCTTGAGTAACTTTCTGAAGGCTCCCCAGCCTTACCCATAAACTAGGGGTGATAGTAACTACCCCACAGAGCTGTGGGACAGAGTGAACCAATGGAGGGCAAGCTCTTAGCAGTGTTGGCCTCACTGTAAGTGACGAGGCTGTGCTATTCTAGCAGATGACTACGCACTGGGGCTAAAACCCGTACCACATTATCTCCTGTCCCAGAGGTCAGCAGTGTGAAAGTGGGTGTCACTGGGCTAAAACCAAGGGGTGAAAGGCTGTTCCCCTTCTAGGGGCTCCAGGGAAAATTTCACGTACTGCCTTTGCCAGCTTCTGGAGGCTGCCTCCATTCCTGACTTGGGGGCCCCTTTCATCTTCAAAACCACTGGACCTCTCACCTAGTTGAGAGAAGTGTTGGGAAAGCCAGAGGCATACCTGCTGGGAGGCAGTCTAAGCCTACTGTGGGAATGCAGGGGTCTCCATGCCCTGGTTGGGGCATGGTGCAGGGATGACCAGTACACTTACGATGGTGAAATGAATTGACATCAGTTTTGGCTGACCTGATGGGTCTGGACAGCCTCTCCAAGGCAACGGGGAATCTGGGAAGATTTCAACCAGGTTGATAGTATGTTCTGGGAGACAGTGTTTGAGAAGGTTAACCTGACTGATGGGCAGGTCTGGTTGAAAATGGGTGAGACTGAACACTGGGAGTTGTGAGACTGCTGCTTTAGTGCTGGGTGAGGACAGGAGCTTAGCAACTGGGGTGGGAGAAGTGGAAAGAAAAAGAAAGGACTGATCTTTAAGAGTTTAAGGCAGGGGTGTCAAACTCATTTTCACTGGGGGCCACTTCAGCCTCGCAGTTGCCTTCAAAGCGCCAAAACAATTTTAAGACTGTATAAATGCAATCACTCCTTAACAATTAAGGAGTTGAAATTACATTCAGCCCTTTGAAGGCAACTGCAAGGCTGATGTGGCCCCTGGTGAAAATGAGTTTGATGCCCCTGGTTTAAGAGGACTGGATGTGGGGGAGAGGAAAGGGTTAAAGACAGCATTGTCTCAAATGACAGGTGTTAATACAGGGCCAGGATCAGAATACTTGGTGTTTGGCAGTGAAGGAGTGGGTGTTAGCCTTAAAGATTTCAGAGTAATTTGCATCATGTCAGTAAACCTGTGTTTATACAGCACTATTTGGTAACTTCGCAGTGGAAAAGAAACACAGCATGCCGAAGGCGTGAGTCAGTTCTCTTTCAAATGAGATAAAACTAATACCTTAATACTTACTGAGCCCCTGTAAGATCCTCCAACCCTCATCCTTGGTGTAAGCATTCACTTAGGGCGGGAGAGGGTGTTATTGTGCCCAGATGAAAAGAAATTCTCTAATAACCAAAGGAAGACTAACATGCTAATCCTTCTCTCGTCTTGAAAGGGAGAGAGACGTGAAACCACAGTGCAGCCTTCTCTGTCCTCTGAGCCCCCTGAGGTCAGCGGCGAGGACCGAGGGTAGGCTGCTGGAGTTGTTGCTACGAGAATAATTACTGGAGCTGCTCTGAGCCTCCAAAGTCAAGAGCTGTGACCCCGGGAAGAAGGTGCAGATGAGTGAGCTCAGATCTCTCCAAAGGGGCATGGGAGGGACCGAGACACGATATTTTATCTTTTGGAAAATCTCCTCCCCTCGGACTCTTGCAGGTCTGTGCTCTGGGAAGGGAGGGGATCAGAATCCTTAAGGATTCTCGGAGGGCATTCTGGTATCTGAGTGCTTCTGCCAAACCCCCAGCTTGGCCCCGCCAAGCATTTCTGTTAGATGTGAACATCGAGGATCCTCTTTCTCCCACTAGTGCCTCCCATTGTGAGCAGAAGAACCGTGGCTGGAAATAAAGACCCTCCCACAGAGTCTTCCGATTCTCCCCAGAGTCCCAGAGCCAGCGCCTCTGTGGCACGGAGAGCTGCACTTAGGTCAGTGCTGAGTGTGGCAGTGTTGCGACAGCCCCGTGGGGGTGCGGAGGGCTGAAAGGCGCCCTGCGATAGGTTAGAGCCCACTTCTGCTCTGGCATTGCTCGACCTGACCAGCGTCTCTCACAAGGCCAAGGGCAAAACAAAACAAAACAAAACAAAAACTTCCCTAAGTCATCAGTAAATGATTAGCTCTTCTCATCCAGAAGTTGCCCAAACTGGGCAGCCCTAGTGTAGGCCTGTTGTCCTGGCATAATCAAATGTATCCTCATTCGGATCCTAAAAGATATATGATCACCTTCCCTTTTGGGCTATCCTGTCTCCTTGTATAGCTCGTCTGGTTGTGGGTGCGGGAGCTGCGCCCAGAGTTCCCTAGGCCTGGAATTTCCCCTTTGCTCTGCCTGCAAATGTGTTATCCTTCTGGATTCCACGTCCACCGAGGGTGACTCATGGCTGAGACCTGCCTTGAAGAGGTGTCCCTGTGGGGGGGCCCAGGAGAGCTGCAGCGTGGCTGGCAGGAGACTGAATGGCCCCCTGTTTATGCACACTAGAGAGCAACACTTAGAATGATTTGCCTTAGCCACGGCTCTGAGTGCCGAGGGCCCAATTATGTTTCTTAGAGGAGATTTCTGAGCCTTGCTCAGGCTGATTCTGGTTACTCTTGTGAATGACGTAGGGAGAGGTGGGGATTGTCACTGGGGATTGTCACCACCACCCTAGGCCTTCTCAGTAACCTCCCGGAAGGCAGAGTCTCCAACCTTAGTTCTTTGATCCTAATTACATGCAGGGCCTGACAACACATCAGAAGCGGGTAGCTGTTTAGCAACAAATAAATGCAATTATACCAGCACAAGAATTATTTCCATCTCACGGCAGGGCCCCTCACACCTCTCTGGGCTTTATAGAACAGGCCGAATTTTGTTCAGCAGCCAGACGTGCTGCTTGCCATTTGTCAGACCCAAAGCACTGTTCTCTGCCCTTCCGTCTCCACCCAAGGTGATTTGTAATTTCTTCTTTCTTTATTGGCATTTTTTAAAAAAAAATGCGGAGTCTCATAAAGGGTAATTTTATAAAGAATTTTATGAATTATTACTGAAATTAGGATGAGCAATTAGGGCCCATAATCAGCTTAGAGGAATGGTTTGCTTTCAGGAGGAAGCAGCAATTACTGCCACCTTGCTCGTGGCATCCTCAGGCGGGCAATTAATTGGTCTTCGGTGGAAGGAAGCGGCAGCTTAGCTTAAAATGGTTTCCTGGATTGATTATAGTCACATTTCTAGACTGAATCTGGAAGAATGTGCTCGTGTAAAAACCTGTACTCAGAAGTCTAAGACATCTATTTCAGTGATTAACGCGACTACATCAGCGATGGCAAAAAATAAAAAACAGTCACGCATCTGAACAATTTAGTGTAACAAATATACTTTTGTATTTTTAAAAATCTTTCCCCTTCATCATCTTCCAACAAAAAAAAATTTTTAACTTTGATCAAAGATAAAAGCTTCCTAGACTTAGAAAGTAAAGTGTGGGGATTAACTTGGTTCCTGGGAGACCCAGCCTAGAAAGTTACCCAGCACAGGCAGAGCCCACCCCCATCTTGGGTGGTCCACAGACTTCTATGGAAGCTGGGTGATGGGAGACCGTGGCCAAGCCACCCAGTTCATCCTGGCGAGCAGCTGAGTAACTGTTGGGAGTTGGAGGTGCAGTGTAGGAGGACAGACTTCAGAGGGACGGCAGGGTGGGTTAAACTGGCATCTAATGCCCGGGGCAGGCTGTGAAAGGAGAGGGAGTCAGCAACGAAAAGGAAATCATGTGTTCATCTTTGGGTATTACACGATTTTGTGACTGGCTGGGCATTTCTAAGAGTCGCTTCTTAGGTAAAGTGAAGGTCAAAGTGGGGGTTCTTCACTCCCCATTTCTCTTGTCAAAGTACAGAGGTCCCCCCTCAGGAGCGGGTGGTGTGGTGATATTTTCAGTTCTCTAAAAACTGTCTCTTTGGGCTCCTTTTCCTTGCACCTCTACTCAAGCATAAGAATAAATTTCAGCTTTCCCATATCATCCTCCCAGGGACATGAGCGATAATTGGTGATGAATAAGTGTTTTAAAGCAAAAATCTCTAGACAGCATGCCCAGTAAAACCCGTTCTCCATAGGTCAGGTAGCTGCCTTCAGAGAGATTTGTGAGATGCCAATGAAACGACCCTATTCCCAAAGTCTCTCCTCCCTCCCACATAGCCTCAAACCCCAGTCATTGGGGATTAGCCTTCCTAGTTTAAAAGATGAGGTTTCAGGGCTTCCCTGTGGGGTATTAAACCCCTGTGGGTGAGAGGTGAGGTGGGGACGAGGCAGTTCGTTACAAATGCACCATCAGCCACATGCAGCTCAGTTCTGTAACACGGCAAAGGGAGTGGTAGACGGCGGCTGCACGTGGGTGAGCGAAGGCAGGAAGAGTCCAGCGAATGTATGGAGTGCCCTGCTAGGGAGAAAGAGTGGAGCGCTCTGCAGTGGGGGCTGAGTTAGTGGGAGATTGTATTGAATATGCAGGAGGGAGGCACCTGATCCGGTTTTTGACAAGCCTAGAAAAAGTGGGTGAAGGAAATGGAAGACAAATTTCACCTGGTTCACAGCTTGGCCTAGGGTTGTTCAGGCCTATCCTAATGTAACTAAAATAAACTCGGACATCTTTGGATCCATTAATATGTTAGATGCTTTCATAATTTTTAAACACATGCCCTGGACACTGTTCTAAATGTTTTATATATATATATTCACTGACTCGATGTTCCAACAGCCCTTTGGGTTGCTACCATTAATGTCCCATCTTACAGATGAGACTGAGTAACCCAGGGCCACAGAGCTGGTAGGTGGCCTCACCAGGAGTTGAACCCAGGCTGTGTAGCCTCACAGTCACAGTCTTAACAGCCCCACTATTCTACCCTTCAGACATGGTATTTCTTTTAGGAATGGCACATGCTACTCCTTAAGGCTGTTTCTTCATTCAAAAACTGTTCGTTGAACTAGATGCTGGGGTATGGGGAGTCACTGCCCCAGTTTGCCTGCCACAGAGGGGTTTCCTGGGGTGCAGGACTTGAGGTACAGAAACGGGGAAAGGCTACAGCAAGCTGGGATCCTCTGTCACCCTATGTTAGGAACATGATTGTGATAGAAATAAACAGATCGCTTCCCAGTCAGGGCACAGGCCTGGGTTGCAGGCCAGGTCCCCAGTTGGGGATGGGTGAGAGGCAGCCAATCCATGCTTTGCTCCCTCCCTTCCCTTCACTCTAAAAATAAATAAAAATCTCTAAGAAAGAAAAATAAACAGCAGATCTGCTCTTCTAGAGCTTACAGCCCAGGGGCAAGTGATTGCCTGTGTGGTGATCAATTAGGCAAGTGCAAGAAAAGACGGTGTTCTAGGAGCACAGGGAACACAGAAGCCATGAGAACACTAGGCGTGTTGCAGGGGGCTCCTCGTGTCTGTCATCTGTGTCCATCTCCTGGACCAAGAAGAGGCAGGTACGGGTTAACTTTTCCCTTCAGAGTGGTGTATATTGTTGCTACACTATAAAATCGGAGAAGAGTAACCAATAAGCGGGACTTCCACCACTAACTCCTCATTTATCCCAAGGATGCATTTATATTACCGTTTAAAACTGATGTATTATGCTTTTGATAACTATGTACAGCACAGGTGTATTTTTTTAATCCCAGTTTTGTTTTGATAATTTACTGCTGCAGGAACCCCAGGGGCTGTTTTTAAAGAGGATTAGGGTACTGCATCAAGAAGCTCCCAGTTTTAATAGGCAAAATCCATTGTTGCCATGGACTTAAAATGAAATATTATACATTTCCCAAGAAGTTTAGGAAGATATAGAGGTTAAAAAACAGAAAGATTAAAAGCAGTAGGAATGTGATATGTGGAAAAGAACTCAAAGGGTGACTCTCTCCTGATTTTCTGTGATTGGAAATAGTGCTGTGGCTGGCCCAGCACCTGAAGACCTACTGGGTTGGACGGCCCCTCTATTGGGATGTTGTCCTCTTTCCGGACAGTGTCATTGGTTAGTCACGTGTTACTCAGAAAGCCTGAACCAGGAGACACCTTCACTGCAGGCCGAGCAAAGTGGGGAATTCATACAAAATCAAGCTGTCCTCATGTGTTGGTCCATTCAGGAGGCAGGCCTAACAAAATACCACAGATGAGGCAGTTTAAACAACAAGAAGTTATTCCTCTCCATTCTGGAGACTTGAAGTCCAAGGTCCAGGCATCAGCAAGGTTGGTGTCTGGTGAGACTCTCCCCTTGGGTTGCTGATGGCCTTTCCTCCGTGCATGCGAGTAAGGGAAGTGAGTAAGGGGAGGCACACTCTGGTGTCTCTTATAAAAACACTGATCCCTTCACGAGGGTCCCATGCTCAGGATCTCATCTGAACCTAGTTACCTCCCAATGGCCCTGTCTCCAAATACCATCACATTTTGGGTTAGGGCTGCAATGCAGGAATTATGGGGGGAGGGGTGGGAACATGCTTCAGCCCGTAATTGACTTTAGCGGCAAAATTAGAAGCATAAATCTTAGTTTCAAGGAATTCATGGAGAGGCAAGAGGTCTTTTCAAGCAGTTTGGAGAACATGGTTTTGATGTCTAATCAAAGAACCAGCTCTGGATTGAAGATACAGCGAGCCCCTCAACTGGAGAGTGTCCCAGCACAGAAGCAGTGAAACGCAGGAGGTGGGAGGCTGGATTAGGGAGCTGGCCTGCCTTGGCTTGGGCCTCTGCTGCCACTGACCAGCCAGGTTAAAGGTTTTACCTGTGCTTCATGTGCATGGCAGACTTAGAGCTAAGATTGCTGTGTGGTCAAATCATCAATGGAAGGTGTTGTATAATAAGAGTGAGGAGTCTTGGGGAAGACTGGGCAAGCCAGGAGCTGGGGAGTCTGGGCTCAGCTGGGTGCAGACACTGCACTCAATCTGTTGAGATTTGTGTTTTGATCCAGACACGTGAAGGAAACCTGGCAATCACACTGATGTGCATTTGAAAGTGAGAGAAGGAACACTGAGAGATTTTGCAGAGGATTGTGGGTATTCCTCTTCGATGCCATCCCCAGACTTGACCAGTGGTGCTTCCTTAAATGTGATTTGCCATAGGGAATATGAAACCCTATTAATGAACATTTCCTGCTTTATTACATCAGAATCTACTGGCCTATTCTGCATTTTGAATGGATCTTTTACACACGCCTGTGACATCATGCATTGGTGATTTGAAAAATATTCATTCAAGGAATCACATAGATCTTCTAAATAGCTACACATTTCCTATACAATGTAAAAAAAAAAAAAGCATGTTCATCATTATCACCCCTG
Organism: Tonatia bakeri; assembly: GCA_004024845.1. NCBI lineage: Eukaryota > Metazoa > Chordata > Mammalia > Chiroptera > Phyllostomidae > Tonatia > Tonatia bakeri. The sequence continues at coordinate 142,213 of PVIA01000515.1, read as the reverse complement.
GTTTTATCAGAAAAAAATTTACAAATTGGGAAATGTCAAACTCAGGCAAGGGGATTTCAGTTTTCTAGAATTCTAATTTTTGCCCGAAAGCTCAGTTGTTATCCTTGGGGACGAAACACCATCTCTTGTTTTCCTTGAAGTGACAAACTCCCTTTGTTCACTTTTGAGAAAATGCCTGCCATGTCTGAATAACCACAGGTTGCCTCTCCGTTGTTCCAAACAAAGGGGGTCCCATGGAAAAAGCACCTTGTTCGTGTCACAACTTGCACACTTACATAAGGGCTTTCCCGAGACAACAGGGTGCTCCTGCAGGCAGTGGAACCCCTTTCTCTGCACTTCCCACCTGTCACCCAGGGTGTTAGTGATGTGGACTTGGGGCGAGAGGTAATAAAATCAATAACGTATTCATCAGGAACACTTAAAAATTGTCATTTACAAATACCTGTCGGTACATGATGGTAAAGAATACACCTTCTACTAGCAGAGTGTGGTGGCTTGTTTGGTGCTAAGGCAGCAGTTTTACCTACTATTGCTTTTGTATCATCAGTGCAAATTTTGACAGTGAGAGAAATGTGGTGGATACCGAGCCAGTGGTTTCCATCGAGGCTGCAGATGCTCGTCAAAACACGAGAAAAACATACACCTGGACAACCGAGTCCTGTGGGGAAATAGGCACGAAACGGCCATCCTCTCTAGGGGAGAGTGCCCTGTTCTCTTGCCCGAGAAGGCTTTTATTGGGTTCATTTACACAGGACTTCAGGTGAAACTCATTAATCATTGTCAGGAAGTAAGGATCAAACAATAGATAACAAAGAACTCTGAGGGCCTATTTTGAGTCAGGGTCAGATAACTAAAGAGCTGTAAAACTTTGAGGAACAAATTTACTTCTTTCTTGGACCCTTATCAGTTAATTGAGAGCATTCTAAACAAAGCAGGTTTCACAGGATTTTACATATTCTTTCTTAGGCCTGATTGTCCAGGGAACCCACCCTTTCCAGCACAGGGTGGCACCACCCTCTGTCATTGTTTCAGGTTTAGGTGGAGCAAGGGAAGTAAGGCAGTCAAGAGATTCAGAGATTTTCTCACAACGAGGACTCAGGCTTTGTCAAAGCTGAGGGGTGAGGGTCCATCACCCCCTTTTGCCGTAGCCCCCAAAGTCCTTCCTTGGGGGCCTCCCACGTGATCGTGCCTGGCTTAGGTTGTTCCTCCCATGGGGAATCTTACCTGTCATTGGCTAACCGACCAAGCATTGGGGACCAGGCAGGGTGAAGTAAAAGGAGCAGAAGGGGTACTCCTGCCAGGGAGATAAACTTTTGTCTCCTTGTTGGCTTATGGTCCAAGGTTGTTCCCTCAGCCTTAGCCTTGGTGGGGGTTACAGCTTCTGATACCAGGCAGGGCAGTTCCCAACAGAGAAAAAAATCCTTAATGTTATTTAGAGTGTAGTTTTGACCTTGCAGACTCTCTGAGAGCAACACGGCCCCATTGTGTGGATGCTGACCCTCTCCACTCAGTGGAGTCCAGACTCCGGAAAAGCCTTCGGTTTCGGTCTCCCCAGGCAGGGCACCAGGGAAGGGCCTGCCTCTGCAGGGAGAGTTCCATGGCAGAACCAGCTTGAGGTCAGAGGCAGGACTGCAAGCTGGAGTTTCACTGCAAAAGAAAAAAGTCAAACTCACACATATCAAAAGACAAAACCAGAGGAAGTAGACTGTGAATTTACATAAAACTGAAACAAAAACTGTTGGCAAATCCAGTTCATAGAGAGAGGTATGAAAATATTGTCAGGAGGCTGGGAAAGATGGTAGTGAATTATCTCTATAATATTGCTACAAATATCATTTTCAGGGATGTTTTTAAGCAATCGCATTTATACAATTTTGGCAAAGTTCTCAAAGCACATTATCTACATGCTCTTAGTTTTTCCCTGGTTGGGCTGAGGTCAGAGTAACTCTCCCTTTCTTTGGTTATTTGGGATTGGTATAATAGTTATATTCAAGTTCTGTATTACCGATACATGCCTTTTTGAATTGTCTCTGTTAGAGTGAAAAGCTGACAATGTTTTGGGCATCTTTTCTTGGAGAATACCACACAGAGCTAGCTGGAGTGCTGTCTGCAGCTGAGGCTTTCCTCTTGCTCGGTTTCCAAGAACACTGTTGTGCACAGCGAAGAAAGACTTCTTGCCTCCCAAGGAGTGGGGATGGATGGTCCCTGGGATTTTAAAAATCCGTCACCACAGTCTCCTTCTGGCAGCTGGGGAACACAAATGACAGTCATTCTCTTTGTCTCCTAGATTGCCTTGTCACTGTGAATGAGCTCCAGTACAGTCAGAACTGCATTTGTTTGAGGGAGTTATTTGTACTCAAATCCTGAGCTTGCATTCATGATGATTAAGGGCTTTAAGTAAGAAAGAAAAGGCAAGACATTGGCTTTTTGGGGGTTGCAACTACGAGGGTCTGCCGCCTCTAATGTGGAATGTTTGTGTCTGTTCTGTTTTATGCAGTGCCCCTTATCTGGTGTTTATGTTATATGTAGTATATCTTCTGTTTTAATTTCCTTCTTGACTTTTTCTATTTATTACCTCAACCCATGCAACGTGCTCCTGCCTACACCCCTGTCTTGTTTTCTGTTTTTCCTGGAAGTGAGGGCCTGTGTGTAGCTTGGAGAAAAAAGAAGAACTAGCTCACTTCTGCTTGTATTTCTCCCTTCTCTCAAGCCTTTAATCTTCTCATACTATTTTTTAAAGATTTTAATATTTATTTTTAGAGAGGGGAAGGGGAGGAGAAAGAGAGGGAGAGAAACATCAATGCGTGGTTGCCTCTTGCATGCCCCCTACTGGGGACCTGGCTCACAACCCAGGCATGTATCCTGACTGGGAATGGAACCTGCGACCCTTTGGTTTGCAGGCAGGAACTCAATTCACTGAGCCACACCAGCCAGGGCTATTTTCTAGCTACATTTTTTTGGTTTTGGTATATTAAGCCACCTACTACTGTTTGCCCACCACTTCCAGTGTTTGTGTCCGTATTGGTTAGTGGTCGTGATGCTCCGAGTAGGGTCAGAAAGTTGTTGCTTTTAGGACTTGATCACCTAATCTAATCCTTCTCAGTTTTATAAGGGAAGACTGGAGGACAAGATCGGTGAAGTGCTTTGTACAAGTTCAGAAAATAAATGGCAAATGAAGATGCCCTCAGTGCATGAGTGAGGAGCCAATCTGGGGTGTGATTTCTGTGTTGCCATGTCATTTCATATGAGGGCGACCACACCCACTTCAATGAAAGTGAGGCTCAAAATATTTAAGATATCTTCCCAACCCCAAATTATGGAGCACTGGTCAGCTTGGTTGCAGATTCTACATTTCATCTCCTGTCTCCTAGCTGTTCTGCCTCCCTGCCCTCTACCCACTACCCAGCAAGATCAAGATCAAGTAGCAATATGTCCCATCAGCTATGGGTTTCCACTGGTAAGAGATGTGGTTAAAAATACTATTTTAAAAGTGGCAGAACTCTATTTCTTTAAGGTTTAGAAAACTGACCTATGGAAAAAAAAACTTTCATGGAGACCTCATATATGACCTGAAAATTCATTAAAAATCTGTCTTCAGTATCACCCCACTTACCTAGGTTCATGTTGCAGAACAAACATGTTAAGTATGAAATTTATGCATCAGTATTTTAATCAAGTCAGAAACCTCCTCCTTGGCTGCTTAACATGGGAGTTAAAAATCTGCATTTAAATTGTGGCTTTAAAATATAAATCCTAAGGACCCGAGAGGCCCTTCCCCAGAGGAACGGCATGCAGAGAGTATGAACTTTCTACTTATCTTTGATTCTGCCAGCTCTCAGAAAGTTCAGGGATGCACTGGGAGGAGGAACAGCTTTAGGAAATAACAGGAAAATGCTTAGGGATTTGGTATAGAACTTCATTTAATGATGAGATTTTTCCAGTCATTTATAAGTGCGGAATCTACATGATCCGACATGAATTATGGTGTGGGACTGCTAATAGGCAATTTATCCAGCAGCTGTAGGAAGGGTTATTGCTTTCTGTTAACAGTCACAAGTATTTGTTCTGTGGTGATGCTGGCAGCTGTTGGAGGGGCACTGGGGTCCCTTAAGTAATATGCACACGGGCCTCTCTGACTGTCAGGGTTTGCATAGACTGCAGGCAGGAGCAGTGTCTGGCGTGATTATCATTCAAAAGGAAAGGAAACCGCAGTTTAGGAATAGCTTTGGCTTTAAAAATAAATATGTGTCTATATGAGCATCAGAGAGAAAATTATACTTGTCACTCCATAAACTTTTCTTCGAAGTGTCTGCCTAATCGCCAGCTTTCCACAGGCACAACCTATAAACCGTGATCAGGTTAACTTTCTTCACGGCAGCTCTGAAGGCACCTGATCAGCTGCGGAGGTATGTTCACGGACTTACTCACAGTGACTCGGAATCACAACACAGTCTCTGCCTGACATTCTCCTCCAACGTGGACCCCTCCCCCCGTCCCTCCTGAACCTTCTCTAGGTGACCGACACTTGTCTGAACCAGACAAGAACTCTTCCGCTTCTGTGTCCCCAGTTTTCAAAAGAGAGGCTTTTGAAGTCACTGGCAAATGTTGATGTAACTTCTGGGGCCATCAGGTTCTCGGGGACGTGGGGGAGCTGGGTGATGCACCAGAAGGCGTCTGTGCTTCCCACTTATTGGTCAATTGCTGTCATCTTGTTCGTTTTTACCAGCATCCTTTCCCAAGCTTTATTTTGTCTACTCCGGTGTATCTTGGTTCTTTCTCTTTATATTTCATGGGGCTCCAACTACAGAAACTTTTTCCTGCACTTATTCCTACAGATCTTGCTTTGCAAATAAGTGTTGGGGTTTTATCTTGCTGCACAACCGTCCCTTGGAATCCAGGGTTCATTTAATTAATTAATTGATTTACTTATTAGCTTCAACAACAAACATTTATTTCTCCCAATTCTGAAGCCGGGAAGGTCCAAGGTCAAGGTGCAGGGTTCATATTATTTAGAGGTTATTATACCTCTTTAGGGATAATAGCCATCCTTTATCTTGTCACTTATGTTCGAGTATCTCTCCCTCCCCTGTCCTTGCTGTCATCTTCTGCTGGAACTAATAAGTCCTTTGAAGCTGACCTGGTTACAGTGTCTTGATGAATTCTGAGCTACAGCCCTGCCTAGCTATAATTGCAGCATGCCGAAGCAAAAATCTTAATGATTTACACCAAAATCAGATGCTGGAAAATTGCTTTCGACAATGCTATTGAAGATGGTTTCTCAGGGGCTACATTTGCGGTGAACAGGACTTCAGTGTTGCCGAGCTGTGTCACCTTGGTTCAGGCGAGTCAGGAAATCGACGCCTGGAAAAGTTGGCTGAACACCTGAAGGGAAGTGTAACTGAAAAAACACCAGCGTTTGGGCTGCCTGTCACTGCCAAACCCAATAAGCAATGACAGAGATTGAATCTTTTATGGGCACTTTATTTAGATGGCCAGTGATCCGAGAAGATGGCGGGTTCAGACCCTAACAAACCATCTTCCCCTCTCTTTCCTGGCCAAATCTTTTATAATGAGGTGGGGGAGGACAAGCAAGGTGAGGTGAAGGCTTTGAAATTCAGGGAGGATTAGGTGAGCGAAGCTGCAGCCTTCCAGTGCTCCGCAGTTAGCTGTTCCCAAGTGGGGGCTGGTGGTCTCACAAAAGGTCTGGATGCCTCCAGCACGTCCCCAGGCGGTAATCTCTAGTCAGTGCCCCAGGAAGTCTGCTGCTTTTCTCAGGGGCCAGGATGGGCCTTATCTGTAGTTTCTGAAACAAAAGCTTAACATACACATTACTTGCTAGACTTACAGCTTTTTACTTTAAGCTAAAATTTTCCAAGTCTTGAGTCTCCTATCAGAATGAGGTTGTATATATTTTGTTTTGTGATATTGTGTGTGTGTGTTGTGCCTACATCATTTTTAATGTATCAGTTTGGATTAGGTTTTGCTTCGTGTCACACTAAAATCCGGTATAAAAGAGTGCTGAACAACATAGATGGTATCTCTTTCTTCTGTATGTAAAGACGAGAAGTGGGCAGTGCAGGCCTGCTGTGTGGTTCTCCGAAGTTCTCAGGGAGCCCGACTTCTAGGTCCCGTCACCCTTAGATTGTGCTTCTCCCCCTCATGGCCCAAGATGGCTGCTAAGGCTTCAGTCTACACTAACAAGTGTCAGGTACGGCAGGAAAGAAGCAGTGAGTGTGCCTTGCTGTGTTTACAGAGGCTGGCCAGAGGTCACAGGACCCTTCAGATGACATTCCATCGGCCAGAACACAGTTCTATGGATACATCTAGCTTCTCAAAAGGATGGGAATGTAATCTCTTAATGAGGCAGCAAGAGGACCAGCTAAATTGAGTTGTTATTAAGGAAGAAGGGCTTCATGAATATTCAGAAATAACTAAGGTTTCTTTCCCACCAGTCACTATTACTCACCTTCTTAGTCAACTGGTTTCCTGAACACGTTTTGCATTTTCCTGTTTCCTTTGCTCCTGTGGGTTTTTCTTGGCTTGAAAGGAATGTCCTTTGTTGCCTCAAGCCAGTGACAATCAACTTGCCTATGAATCTTTCTCGGAGTGCTGCTCTGATAGAAAGCTCTCCCATCTTGGGATTCCTGTAACACATTTTCTCCACCATTTAAATAATATGGACCACACCTGACCTTATATGACAGTCATTTGAATATGCTCATATATATTTTATGGATATATGTTTATGATAGTCTATATACTGGACTCCAGGGTTGTTGAGGGCCTGTTTCAGGCAGGATTGCATTCATGGATATATAAGACTTTGATTTGATCATATTTACTCACGAAGAAAAATATCTATGGCTCCCAGTGCCAGGATGCTGTGGTTGGCAGGTACAACACATCAGGGAGACAAGCGTACATGCTTAGAAAATTTCTCGATCTTGGAGAATCATTGCTTTAAATATAACTTAGTACCTTAATTTATGGCAAGATTTCAGCTTCATGACCCTGTGCCAGGTTGTCTATAGAAAAAAAGCGGATAGTATTCTACTCATGAAGAAGGTCGAAACCAAGAAGCTTTAGGTTGGCAAAATAATTATTTGATATCTATCAGACATTTTCTTGGAAACACTTTGACTTTAGTCATTTTTAGTTCTGAAAGAACTCATTGATTACTAATTTAGTGGAAAGTCAACCTTGTTGACTTAGGTCTCCTTACATTTGCTCATTAGAGTCTGTTGATAAATTAGACTTAAAAGTTGTGTTTTGCCGCTAATTGAACATTTCAGCAGGTTTTAAAACTAACAAAACCACATGTTTTTTCTTTTAGAATTTATTTACAAAGAGTCTCGTCCATAGAATAAGAGCTTGTTTTTCTCCCTTGCATTTCCTCCCTAATGAAACCATGTAATTTAGTGAGTGTTTGTAATGGTTACTGGTCGATCAGGAAACAGGAGGCAGAAGGGTGGACTCAAGGGCTTCCACACATCTGCTTGTCTGGTTTGTATGAAAAGCATCATTTAAAAAGGTATTTTATTGGTGAGTTCACTTGGTCATCTCCCAGGGACAGGTCAGAACTGGAGGACTGGGTTAATCGCCTTGAGTAGGGATTATTAAAGGCGGTTTGTGTGTATTTGTGTTTTAAGATCCTTAGGGAGACTTAGAGTGAAACATTTGGGAGATTTTTTAGTTACTGAAAGCTGAATATTTGGGAACTGACTTACATAAATGTTTTCTTTTCTTGAATTTGGCCCTATAAATGATACATGATTTTTTTTCCTGTCTCTTTGTGAGGATCCTGCTGTTTTGGTGCCAAATTAAGTGAAAGAGACGAGATGAAAGAAATGTACTTCCTTTTCTGTGCAGCCTATAGAACTCACCTTTAGCCATGGAGAATGCTCTCGGGATGCTTTTTATTTTTATTTTTACAGGATAGACTTTGGGTTATGCCCGAATTCTTTCTCTTGGTCTTCTGATGATGACTAGCCCGCAATTAATGAGCTAGGTAGCTATGATTGTGGTTCACTGTCTGCTCACCCAATACAGAGAAGCAAAATTTGTCTGATATTCTTGACTTCATTATATATCATGCCAAAAAACAAGCTTATGTATTTACCAGCATGGTCATTTACACACACACACACACACACACACACACACACTCAGGCATGGGTCCAAAATATGCATCAAAAACCTTTGAGAATATGAGTTGAGGGGAAAGTAGTTTTCCTAGATTCCTGTGAAGGCCATTCACTAATACTGTTGATGCTGGTGGTTTATGACAGGCTGACCTTGCGACTGGAGGAAGTCAGGTAGGGCTAACTAGCAATAGAAGAGAGCCAAAGGTCATGGCCACAGAGAGTGTGAGGAAAGGAGGGCGAAGGCTAGATACAGTATCATAATAACTGCGTCCCTTCTTGGCTCCTAGAAATCACAAAATTTGCACTTGAAGGAATCTTACAGATCACAGTATTCTCTCCTGAGTTTTCAACTGGGTAATCGGAGATTGAGATGTTTAAACGACTCTCCCTGAATCAGACATCTAGTTGTGGCAGAGCTGTGACCAGAACACAGGTCTCCAGCCACCCACCTCGCCAACCCCTTTCCCACCAATATTGTTGTCTCTAGACAATCTGTTTTTCGGTGGCACATTGCTCAGGGCTGTAGCAAAAAATTGTTCAATAGAAAACAAAGAGCTTCATCATTCAATAATTATCTACTGAGCGATAACTCTACGCCAGGCTCTGCTCTGGGCAACGATGCTTTTAGAGTGACATATTCATGCTCTTCATTTCCCCCTGTGACTTTTCCTTCTGACACTTTATCAGTACCTCTCTGAGACTTGTTTTCACTGTTTACATGAGTTTCCTATTAGTTCTTGAAGGAGTGTGGTTGCAGGGGGGCCCTGGCAGTTTCAGGGGAGGAGGGTCTGATGTCTGTTGTAAAGGATCACTCATAATTTTGTATTAAAAATGTCCAAAATACCTATATAGGTTTGTTTTTTTGAAAACCAAATGGGCATAATAGAGTTTCACAGAAGAAGGAGAACCAATACATCTTGGTTGTATTTAGTTGCAAAAGCTGTCTCCTGAATAAGAATTTGCATTTGGAGGTCTCAATAAATTTGAAAAAGGCAAAGGGTTTGGAAATGAGCTTGGAACAAAATATCTTTTATATCATGAAAAGCAGATAGACAATTACTTTCCCCCATCAAATAAATATTATGCTATTTATTTTTCTAGGACTTTTACTCTATTCCAAGTGGAATATTATCTTAACATTTTGCAAAGGCTAAAAGGTAACCAAAGGTAAGCACTCATTATTTCTATCTGGTGCAGAGGAAAATGTACCACTACTACTTCAACTTGACAAGAAATATAAATATTGCATTGATAGAGTTCTGACAGCAGTTTTTTCATGTAGAAATAAGCCATTTCCATAGCTCAGAGTTTGAAATTCGAATGATCTTTTTGAAGACTTTTCCTATAGATGAGACAATTAGCTACCATTCTATGTCACAGTCCACAAACATTCTTTGATGTTCATCTTCAGAAAAATAATACAGCCCTGGCTGAGGTGTCTCAGTGGATTGAGTGCTGGACTGTGAACCAGAGGGTCACTGGTTTGATTCCCAGTTAGGGCACATGCCTAGGTTGTGGGCCAGGTTCCCAGTAAAGGGCGCATGAGGGGCAACCACACATTGATGCTTCTCTCTCTCTTTCTCCCTCCCTTCCCCTCTCCAAAAATAAATAAAATCTTTAAAGAAATAACTAAAATTAAAAAGAAGAAAAACACTACAAGTGATAGCATAATTTATTAATTCTACATAGATTTGGTCTTCATAGAAGAACAGTTAGGATGCAGGATTAGTTGTTTCCTTGGCAGAAATTGCATTAACTGACACAGAATAGGGGGAATGGGTTTCTGCAAAGAGAGATTGTATTTTGCTCAAGTAACCAGCATCCTTTGCAGAGAAGACAATCGTGTAGAGAAGGGGAGCTTGGTGTGGCTCCCTGTCACTTCATTTATTTCTTTTACATCTGATACATTTATATTTAATTGAGTTTTTAAAGCTCTCCCAGTATTTTCCAGTCTGTTTTAATGATGCCCCCCAAGATAAGGAAGGTTATTTTGTTATGGGTAGACGTGGTATGTAGAATAATGACTTCTCCACCCCCAGCCCCGCACCCAGAACCTGTGAATATGTTAACCTACTTGGCAAACAGGATTTTTCATATGTCATTAAGTTAATGGCCTTGAGATGGGGAGATTCCTTGGGGTTATGGGGGTCAATCTAATTACATAGGTCTTTTAAAAGAACCTTTCTACACCGTGATCAGAGAGAGATGTGATGATGGAAGAAGGGACAGAAAGATGCTATGTCATTGACTTTGAAGATGGAGGACTTGGGCCATGACCCAAAAATGAGGGCAGGTGTTAGAGCTGGAAAAGGCAAGGAAATGGGTTATAGTACAGGAGAGTCTGGAAGGGGATGCCTCAGTCCTGCCCACACCTTGATCAGTCTGGTGAGACCATGTTAGACCTCTGACCTCCAGCACTGGGAGGTGATACATGTGTGTTGTTTTAAGTTACTAAATTTGTGGTCATTGGCTACAGCAGCAATTGGAAACAGATACAGTAGCAATTTGATTTGATAAGAGAAAATGAAGCTCTGAAACTAGGACGACCCTTCAGAGTTGTCCCACGTTGAGTTGAGGAGCTGGGCCTTTATCCCTTTTCGTAGAGAGGTGATTGGATTCGAACAGTCTGGGAATATGGTTGCTAGATCTAGCAAACAGAAATACATGATGCCCAGTGAAGTTTGAATTTCATACTACCAACAAATAGATTTTTAGTACATGTGCATCCCACGCAATATTTGGGGCATGCCTATACTAAAAATTATCTGTTGTGGATCGGAAATTCCAATTTCACTGGATGTCTTCTATCTCATCTGGTGATACTGCCAGGGAAGGGAGCAGACCATTCAGAGAAGGAAAGGACATTTGCTGGGGAACCTGAAAAGGCCTCTGAAAGAAAATGGTACGTGAGCAGGTCCCCGATGGCAGCTAGATTTGGATGTGCAGTGATGGACAGACCTGGAGAGCACTCCAAGGGTGCATGGAGGTCACTGTGCATTTGGGCCAGGCATGCATTGCCTCAGGACAGGTGATTTCCAAAGAGGTTGGCAGGTGAGAGAGGAGGTGGGCAGCAGTCCCAGCAGTTGTAAGTCCTCCAGTCCTGCAGGGGGGCCTGTTTGCGCATGACAGCATCCATTGTAGGCATGTACCACTTCCCAGTCTGTATCGCCATTTGTTGCCAGTGTAGGAGTCCCATAGATGGGCATGGCTTTCATGAAACAGATAACAGTATTTAGTGGGGCTAAAACAGGGAGGTTTTGTGGTGCTTTTCTCTCACTTAAAAAAATGATCCCATTTCCAGATTGCCTAGATGAATGACACGCCCTCCTCCTCTCCCCCAAAGAAGGAAAAAGATATTCTTCTAGATGCCAAATATATGGTCTTATTGTCCAGAACCAGGACGAACTTGACAACTGATTCTGGTATATAATAGTTTCAGAAAGCATAGCTACTGAACAATTGTTATCAAACTGAAGTTTTCATATTTGTAAATATCTCTTGATATTTAAATCCCTTATGGAAAACTTCCCTATCTAGCAAATAAACTTATATGATTATTCAAGAATATATTTTACAATTACAATGCACTAAAATGTTATATTACTTTATGGGAGTCTTATTAAGATGTATCCTTTAGAAGAATGTTTGGGTGTCCTGTTTTATAATTTTTCTAGGCTAAAATCTTACTTATTTATATAGAGAGGGGAAGGTAGGGAGAAAAAGAGGGAGAGAAACATCATCGTGTGGTTGCCTGTCGCATGCCCCTAACTGGGGACCTGGCTTGCAACCCAGGCATGTGCCCTGACTGGGAATCAAACCAGTGACCTCTTGATTTGCAGAATGTTACTCAATCCACTGAGCCACACCAGCCAAAGCTCTAGGCTAAAATCGTATTGACTATTAAGCTATAGCACAAACATTTTGGGCCATCATCATCAAATTGTCTTTATGTTAACATGAACACCTGATCTTTTTCTGAGAAGAATCTTGGCTCCGGCTGGAAGTTGTTCCTTGGCCTGTCTCTGCAGGTATCAACTTATTTTCAGGCACATGCCATTTTTTAAGACTTGTGCTAATTTCTAACCCAGGTGAGCTGAAGCAAGCCCTACAACCGTACACTTCACAGGAACATGGGATACTTGTTCTTGAACTGCTGTCAGGGGATGTAATCCCAACTTCAGCTTCATTATAATGATCAAATCTATATTTATAAAGGATTACCCCAAAATAAGCAGGTTATTGATTTCTTTGGATGTCATGAAATTCATATTTTGAGTTCTGAAAGCTACATCCTACTTCCACATTGTTTTGACTTTCATAGAATTGCCTTTAGTCGATTGTTTTAATTTCCTCCTCTCGTTACCTTGAAGAATATTAGACAAAAGAGTTCTGTGAATTCTGCTAATAACATGTTGATAGTACTGATAGTAATGGTTATTTATCATATGATGATAATTCATGAATTCATTCATTCAAATAAATATACATTGAGCCATTTCTACGTGTCAGATGTTCTTTTAAATTCTGGAGATGCTGATGAATGAAAGAGAGAAAATCTCTGCCTTCGCTGAACTTTACATTTAAGTTAGTGGGGGTAAGACATTTAACAGAAGGTAAAATGTGAATTGACGATCAGTGCCGTGGGAACAATAAAAGCTGGGATGCGCGTGGGGAGTTGAGACTTTAAACAGGCGGCCGCTGAAGGCTTCTTCAACCATGCCGGGGATGACGGCCATGTTTCGCATCAGGGCGCTGCTCCTTATTTCATCCTGGGACAGTGCTGTTCATTCTATTACACGGTGACCTCTTTATGAGGACCCGTGGGAGAACTTTCCCTTCGGTGGTAGAACTAGCAATAGTTGGGCTTCTCCTGGGTAACTGGTGTCTTTTTATCTCTGAGCACCCAGAATCATGTAACAGATCATGGTTACCTCTTTATTTAGGCTACAAGGAAACTTAAAACTCTGGCATGAGCAGGGAGTGCTGACCTTACTCTTGGCTTTGTCTTATGTTTTCTTCCTCGCCTCAGGCCTTGTCCCAAATGACTCACCTACTTATTTTAAATTGTACTTTCTGTCGTGGTATTTATTTCGGCAAGCTTCCTTCAATTTTTTTTTTTTTCACAAGGTGAGGCATGAATGAAAATAAATACTCAAAGACTTGCATGTCTACACCCACATACACATACACAAATAAACGAATCATCATGTGAAGATGCAGTAACTCCTCTTTACTTCACTGCACCTTGGACCTGGAGTTGTTTGAAAAAGCTTTTCGTGCTGTGTGATACTTTGCTCACACAGGCACTCAGTCCATTTTAATGGAGTAACAGTTTTCATAGGAGTTACAATTTAAAGGAGAGAGATACTCGGGAATATCTTAAGAGTTTTTCTATTTGAGTATCAAAACGTTTTTTGGTTTAGTTTCCTAAATAATGGTATTCAAAATATCATATACTTTTTACTATAAGTGTGTGGGGCAAATCTGGACCATGAGTGATGGGTAATTGTGACTCTTTGAAACCACACTGTGGAAGTTAGCATCAGTGGGTTTTAGTCATTCTGTGGGGATGAAACCCTTGGAAAATTCCCATTGTCTCTCCAGGCAAACCCAGCCTCACCAAAATTTATGTGCTGTCAGCCATCCCCCGGTTATGAATGCTCATTATGTATTTTTCTTTTTAAATAATACTATGTGTTTTTAATTTCAGCACCAAGGGAGAGCTATTTTTCCCATTTGGACACATTTGTCTTTGATCCTTGTATTTTCATTTTTTAAAACGTGTTGAGCTCACATTATGGATATGATTTTATATCTTGTTTTTTATTTAACAATATATATAATAAGTAGTTCTTGGTGGAATGAAAAACTCTTTGTGTGTATTATTTTTAATAGTAAATATATTCATATATACACCAAAATGTTATACAACCATTATAAATTATGTATAAAATAAAATGTGCTTAATCATTTTTCTAATGTTGTGAATTTAAGGTATTCTCTCTTTCATCTTATTTGCTATAAAGTTGCTATGAACATCTTGGAACAAAATCTTTTTTGATATATCCAGAAGTTTCCTAAGGATTTCAAGATGGAGAGTTACCAGGGGCAAATGTGTATCGTAACTAGAACAAATGATACATGTGTCCAAATTGTTTTTCAGAATCACTGTTCCAATTACGTTGGACCATCAGTGCGTGGAAGCGCCTAACAAAGTAGCGATTTTATCTCTGTCTTGCTAGGATTGAGTAGACCCATTAAAAACAGAATTAATGAGACAAACCAAAACCCTACTTTAATTTTCTGGGTAAAAGATGCTGCCATTTTTACTTTAATTTGCATTTCTTTGATTACTAATGAAGTTTATTTTCTAAAAAAATGTTTTCAGGACTTGGCCTGTTCTTTTTAATGAGTGATCTTGTGTTTGGTTTACTAATATACCAAGGGGTGTTTTCTTTATTTATTGTTAAGGTACATTTCATAAAACAAATTCTTAGTAAAGTTTAGTTCTCTTCTCTGTAAGGTCTACCTTTTAAAAGTTTATTCCTAGGTATTACTTTTTTTTAAAGGTTTTATTTATTTATTTTTAGAGAGGGAAGGGAGGGAGGAAGAGAGAGAGAGAGAAACATCAACGTGCGGTTGCTGGGGGCCGTGGCCTGCAACCTAGGCATGTGCCCTGACTGGGAATCGAATCTGCAATGCTTTGGTTCACAGCCCGTGCTCAATCCACTGAGCTATGCCAGCCAGGGCACATTTTTTTTTTTTGCTTCTGTTTCTGTGATGCAAAATGAAATTTTCTTTGATTGTATTTTCTAACTGGTTATTACTGCCATACATGAAGATAATAGTTTTTTACATGTTTAGGTTCTAATAGATTTTCACATATTTTATGTTTTAATAAATTTCAGTGGATTCCCTTTGAATTTTTAGGTATAATACCATTCTTATTGGTAATATGAAAGAGAGATTCCTCTTTTCTAAGATTCATGGCTGCTACTCAGTGTCTCATACTGGTTAAAGCTTTCAGAATGTTAAATAATGGTGATGATATAGGGTAGCATTTACTTGGCTTCTTATTTTAATGGTGACATTTCTAATATTTCATTGTTAAGTATATTAGTGATAGGCTTAAGATAAATTATTAGGGGTGAGCTTAGAATTTTTAAATGTTGATTCTGCATATATCATCATAACTTTATGGCTTATTCCTTACTGTTTTATTGGTTTGATATTTTTTATTTCTTAATATTGGATCATTTGTATTTTGGGGATACATTTTATTTGATTATAGCAAATTATTCTTTTAAAGTTAAACTAAATTGGATTTGCTAACATTTCATTTAGAATTAGCATACTAAAATGAAACTGGTATACAGATATTTGTTTAAAACTTGTCTGTCAGGTTTTGAAGTCAGAGTTGGTTATGCTAGATTCCCAAAATGAATTGGGTCACTTAAATCTTTTTGCTGTGGCCTGAAAAGAAATTATGTAGCCTGGGGAATTATCTGTTCCTTTCAAGTATTTGGCTATGTGGTTATAAAATACTTTAATTTAGACCAGTCACGGAAAATGATTATTTGATAACTTTTAATTTCTTCTGTGGTTATTGACCTCTTTAGGCTAATATTTTTAGAATCAATTTTGGAAGATTACATTTCTCTTACCTCTATTTTTTCCCTCATACCTATGATACTCCACTGTTTAACTTATTAGGTTCATGTCCGATAGGATGTTATTGTGAGTTACACTTTAATTAATGTAAAACGATCCATAGTCCAATTTAATGACTTTTTGCCTTGATGGCTTTCTGCTTTGGTAATTAGATTGCTTCACCTGATCACTTGTATCTTTTATCCTTTCCTCTCTCTCCCTTTCTTCCTTGTTTCTTCCTCTTTCCTTCTCTTACCTTTTGGTGTTTTTCTGACACAGCAGCAACTGGCTTACTGAAATCTGTGAAATGGTCGGGATATGGTTAAGAAAAGCTTTATTTCTCTGTTTTCTGCCCTCAAGGGTGCCCTGAATATTTCTCTTTCCTAATCCACAATGCTGTCTTGGGCCAAAGTACCCACCCCACTCTAAGGTAAAACCTGAATCTCTCATCCATTTGCAGTTCCATCCTCCCCTGCCCCCCACTACCCTAACTGCAGGGCACCAATGGACAGACAAGGTCTGTTTCCTTCTCCTACTAATTCTCCCTTGTCTCCCTTCCCTTTGTGGTCTTCTAGGGACGGGGGGAGGTGTGTTGGGGGTGTGTATGTAGGAGAAGCGATAAGAGAAAAATGCAAAATCTTAAAAATGTTTTGTTTTGTTTTCAGTATAACTGACCTTGTGTTGTAGTAATCTCTTGGCTAACGCCATCTTGCCTTAGATACTTCCTGTGTGGTAGGGCACTGTATTAGTCAAGGCTCTCCAGATTAAACAGAACCAATAGGGTGTGTGTGTGTGTGTGTGTGTGTGTGTGTGTGTGTGTACAGAGAGAGAGCGCGAGCACGTATGTGAGAGGAATTGATTTTAAAGAATTGACTCACTTGATAGTGGAGGCTGGCAACTCCAAAATCTGCAGGGTAGACCAGCAGGCCGGGGCCCAGGGAATCACTGATGTGGCAGTGTGAGTGCCAAGGCAGTCTGCTGGCAGATTTCTTCTTCCTTGGGGGGGTCAATCTTTTCTTACAAGGCCATCACCTGCTTGAACGAGGCCCAACTATATTACGGAGGACTATCTGCCTTACTCAAAGTCTGCTGATTTAAATGTCCATCTCATCTAAAAGTATTTTTGCAGAAACATCTAGAATAGTGTTTGACCAAACATCTGGGTACTGTGGCCTAAGTACTCGAGTTGACATATAGAATTAGCTGTCATAGACCCACTGCCCAATTCTATTGTCATCTTGTGACTTCTGCCTATAAATCTTACCCTAGCAGTTTGCTCTTCTCTGCGGGGGTTTCTCACACTAGCAAGCCATCCTCTTTGGAGGGGTATCTTCAAGAACACTCAAGCTTACCTACATTCCGTGTGCCTCTTGGCCCATAGGAAACACTTCTGTCCTTGTCTCACCACACTGTTGCCTCTCTTCTTCTTTTCCATTCCATGCTACTCTGGCCAGGCTCTAGCATGCAGAAATCCCCAGAGGAGCACCAGACACACGTCCCTTGTTTATATAGGCCCCTAAAACTTTCAGGGACACTCATCAAACTTCAGAGAACTTTCTTACTGCTGGTGCCTCCCTGCATGATGGCAACATCAGGATGTGTTGGCCAGTTCCTGCAGTTCAGTCTGTTAAGTATCCAACAGGAGGCTGAGACGTAGGTATCCCCTTCTTAAAGGAACCCCTATCTCTCTAAATTGTCTTTGTGAAACTGGGGGATAGTGCTCTCTTCCTTCCAGCACAGGGGAGAGAGAAGCCTCAGCACATTTTCCCAATGAAGGTTGCTCTGAAATCTCCCCCAACTGCTTTCTTTGAATTGTTTCTTTTTTAGGGGGGTCAGTAAACAGGTTGGGCTTGGTGGTGATGGCCTCTTGTAAGCCCCAGAGGCCATATGCGAGCTCTTCGGTGCTCTGTTTAGAATCCGTTTAGACTCTGGCTGTATAGAGCTTCTAACATGCTTAGCTTTGGGGCTCTAAACAAATTCTGAGGCAACGGGAAAAAGTCCAATTCAATATCAAGATCATTGCTGTTTCTCATATTTTTAATCTTTCTTTGTTGTTTTTATTCCACTATAACTTTTATTAATATAGACTTGTGTTTTAAAATAGTCTAAGTTGAGAAAAAACTCCTTTTCATGAAACAACGGATCATTTCTACATGTTCAGCCTCCACCTATATTTGGGTTTTCTTGGTGCTCATTTTTTCTATTTTTGTCTCCTTGTACTTTCTAGTGTGTTGAACTACAGGTACTAATTATTTATTTTGTCTTCTGTTGTGCTTTCAAAATTAAGTATTTGCCATATTTGGAGAAGGGATTGACCTAATTGATTTCTATTTCTCTCTTTGTGGAAGTTAGGGTTGGACTGACAGTTGTTGACCCCTTCCGATGTTTGAGGAGGAATGTAGTATGCCCATATTTTGATACCCCTACCTTCTCGCACTCTCCGCTTCCAAGGCTGGCTGCTTTCCAAGTTTTTACAAAGGGCCATCTTGTTCTTCAATACCGATGATTGTTTTAACCGTGGAAATTCTCTTTTAAGACTTCCTGGTAGTTTGGACTTTGAACTGAATGTTTCAAGCATTTTAAGAACAGCTAATCAATTTTTGTGCTCACCACCAGTCTTGTGGTTATAGCTTTTCCTTTCTTGCATTTTAAATTTTTATTCTTTCCTTGCTACCTTATTATACTGTGCTTTTGAGCAATTTTTTTTCATAGCTAGGGAGGTCTTTTTGTTTTTTTTTCTTCTTCATATTTTACATCAGGATGAGGTTTCTATTTTTTGAACTCTTGAGAGTCAAAACAAAAATTCCCTCAAGATTCTACAAACGTTGTTCCACTGTGCACCAGTATTGAGTATTTCCCCGAAAATCTAAGGTCAGCTTAATATTTAATTGTATCTTTCTGTCTCAAAGCATCTAGTATTTTTTCTTTTCCATTTACATTTGAAACTTTCACTAGGTTAGACCTAAGTGTAGATCTTTTTCAATTAATTTCTTAGAAATAGTTAAGGTTTTTAAAAAATTTTTGGATTGGGCATTCTGACTTCAGGAAATTTTATTAATTGAGGGATTGTACTAACATTGTTCATTAAAATATTTAAAAATAGAAAAAAGAAAACTCATATCTCAAGCTTTTAAAACAATAGACAGTGTTTGTTAGATCAAAAATGGAACAATCCAGAGACAGAAAAGTGTACAAGCAACACTTAGCCCAGATTCACGTTAGCAGGCTGTCCTTTGATTCCCTTGGCTCTGCTCTTCCCTGCTCCTCTGCCAGCTCCATTCTCAGCGTCCCTTCTCACAGTTAAGTGACACGGTTGCCTGCAGTGCCCAGGGCTATAGGCTTCCTCATCCACATCCAGTGGGAGAGAGGGCATCTATTCTCATACTTATTGAACGAAAGGCCTGTGTATCATTCTGATTGGATAATCATAAGTCCCATGCCTGTTCTGAACCAATCGCTACGATGGGAGGCTCGGGCTGCCTTGATTTAGGCGAGTCAACTTTTTTCATTTCTGTATCACCTCTGTCATTACTGGCATTTCTTACATCTTTCTTTTGTGTGCTGGGAGACTTCCTGGAGTTTGTTCTGCACGTTGCCAAATAGATTTTCTTCTTGATCAGTTTTGCTTTTTATGGTCTGCAACATGAATTTAAGTGCAATTTCATTAAAACTTACATTTTGGTGCTTAGGCACTGCTTTCTCTCTGCATTTGATGGGGAGATACCATAAAGGAATTTAAAACATATACTGTGCTGTGGAACAAGTCAAATGCACTTAACGCCACTGCATTGTACACTTAAAGTGATTAAAATGGTAAGTTGTACGTTATGTATTTATGACAATAAAATATATTCTTTTTCCTATAGCAAATAATTTTCAATGTGTGTTCTCCCTCTGCATATTCAGAGGGAGATAAAGTATTGTAATAAAGTAATAAAGTATTTTGTTAGTTTATATGTTTCGTGTATTTGCTTGTTTTTCTGTCGACGTGTCTCCAGCATTAGCAGTATTTATCTTGACTTGGTTTCGTCAAAACTCAGGGTCCACACAGTGTCCCCGGTATCTTTCTGAGTAAAAATGACTCCTTCTCTCTGATCCAGACCTGGAGTGCTTTCCATATTCGGAATCCCCAGAACCCATTTCAGATTTTGGTAGGAATTGCGTATGATCTTCTGTTCTTCCAACTCCTACTTACTTAATGAAGAGGAAGAAAAGGTATTGAACTCTCTTGCAGGAAGGCAACTGTGTGGACACGCGAGACCACGCCCTGTGCGCACCGGGCTCCGAGGAACTCGCACTCTGCTTTGGTCCGTGGAGCGTTTCTGAAGACGTCTACAATCCTGGGCAAAACACTCTCCAGTCGCAGCCTCCATGTGCTGCCATGTTGGGAATGGGGGTCTCCCAATACAAGTGAGAGAAAGGTGATGTGCAGGGCAGAGGGAGTGTGGGAGTCCCGAGCCTGGTCAGACGATCGTCCTCTGGCGCTGCGCGTGCCTGTGCGCAGGGGTGGGTGGGGTGTCCATGGTGCGAGTTTCTGGTCACTGGACCTACTGTATGCCGACAGCGGGACAGAGCCTAAGAGTGAGCAATTTTTTCCCCCTAAGTTACCTGATGTTGTCCTAGGGGTTCTAGTTCAGAGATCTAAATTTGTTTTAGTCAAGAATAACTAAAAAAAAAAAAAAATTCCCACTGATTCTGCAACCACTGCAAATGGCTCTGGCTTTGGTCCAGTTTGCTTTAAAGGCTGGAAATATCTTTCTTGCCAGACCTGCGGGTCGAAAGCGGGTAGTATAATTACTGAGAAGAAGGCCAGGTTAGAAGCTGGGGTGCAGACTGAAACTGGAAACAAAGGGAAAGCCTGGCGTCCCAACAGGAAAGTGGGGTGGCGTTTGAGCCACACAGCAGGACCCCCAAGTCGGCGCTGGTGTCCAGGACTCTGAACTGAGCTGGGGGATGTGCCGGCGGGCAGAACGTGGAAATGTGCGACAGGCCCTAGAGGCTGTTACTAATGCCATTGTCATTGTTGAGGCGCCATCTCCCAGTCTGTTTTCCTTGTTTAGGCGAACACAGGAGGAATTTTAGGCCACCTGCTAGTTGTGCTGATGAAGCTGGTCAGGACCCAAGCAGCACTGATCGGCGTTGCAGAACCCAGAAGAGGTGGGTGAAGGCAGTCCTGAGCGGCACCCAAGGGTGCCCCGTCCAGCGGGGAACCACAGTTTGCCAGGAGGTGGACCCAGGCAATGCCCAAAACCTCCCCCTCACAAATACACCCAAATACTAGACAACGTACTTTTGAACATGTAGTTCTGGTTGCAAGAAAGAACTATCGCGTGTCAGAAATGAAGAACTGAAATCAGAGTGTTAGGAACACTAATGCGCTGTCCCTGTCATGGGGATGGGTTGAGGCGAGGGTTCTGTCTCCGTGAGGTCAGCCTGAGGGAAGTGGTGTGGCCTGAAGGAGACCCTCGCGTGAACTAAAAGCCCTCAAAGAACTGCCCGCTTCAGGCAAACGGCACCTAGAAAACAGTCCACCGTAGTGGGGAGGGGAAGTTATCTCTCTCGGCCTGAACTCTGGATTGAAAAAAGAAAATTCTTTTTGGAAGAACTTAAAACTCTGGCCTGTATCTCACACACTATTGTGTTCTCACAACCCCTCAACTGAAAAATAATTAAAGTGTATCACTGTGTATTGGCCTCCCTGGGGTAGCTGGTAGCAGCAAATAGAAAACTATTTTGAAAATACACTCCCAGAGCCAGGCCCACAGGTCTCTCGTAGGAAAGTCACATCTCTGTAGCTCACAGTCAGAATCGTAAGTGATGTGACAGAGAGTGAGAGGGAGGGCAAACACGGTGCACAGGGAAGGCAGAGACCCCGAACTCGGTGCGATCATCTGGATGAGAATACAAAAATGAATGTTTATAAGGAGTAAAGAGATACAAGGGAAAGTCTATATAAATAAGCAGCATTACACAGAAAAATAATAAAAATATTTGAAAAAGGACCAAATAGAAATTCTAGAAATGAAGTTTTAGGCAGTGAAGGTAAACTCAAGGAAGAGGTTAAACGTCGGCTTAGAGGCTGCTGAGATGATAGCTACTGGCCGGGAAGGCGGAGCTGAAGAAATTGTCCGGAATGCTGTGCCCAGAAACACAGGCAGAAATACGTGGAAGAGAGGTTAAGGAGCACATTGTATATAATAAGAAAATACAGAATACACCTGTATATAACGAGAAGGTACAGAATGTATCTAACCGGATTTCCAGAAGAAAAGAATAAATAGAAAGAGGAAGAGGAATTGGGAGAGATCGTGGCTGAACAGTTTTTGAACTGATAAAAGATGTAAACATCCACATTGAATAAGTGTAACTGATCCCGAACAGGACGAATCAGAAAAAAAGTTATATGGCAATGCCGAGATAGACTGTCAGCGTAAAGAGAAGATCACAGAAGCAGCCGGAGAGAAGGGTCACCACCCTCAAAGGAACAAATTTATCACACAGAGGTTTTCTCAGAAGTACTGACAGACACCAGCAGACAACAAAATATTCTTTCCAACGCTGCCAAGGGAGAATAGACAGAATACCGAGTCAGAGTGACCGACACCCCAGCTTGTCCAGCAGTGCCCTGGTGTTAGCAGCAAAACCCCCTGTCCTGGGAAATGGCCCCGTTCAAGGCAAGCTGGGCCAGCGAGCACCCTGCACTGCTCCGTGCCACTGAACTGTCACTAGAGAGTGAACGTGCAACAATGACATCTGACAGACTCTGAAAGAGCTGACCTCTCAGAGGCCATTGCTCAAAGAGCCGGACAGAACCACTGAAGAATAACCAACAAAGGACGGAATGTGGAGGAAAAGAAAACCGATTCCAGATAAAGGGAAAGGGACATCAGAGCAGTGGGCACCAGTGAGGCAGAATATTGATGGATGCATATAAGCACTGACTGTGTGAAGTAATGATTAAGATGTCATTCTTAATCTGGGAGGAGGGGAGGAGGAGAAGGCAGGAGATGGAGAGGAGGATAAGAAAAGGAGGAGGAGAAGAAGGAGGGGGAAGGTACTGGGGAGGAGGAGGAGGAACAGAAGAAAATCCTGACAACAACAACATGTAAGACGCTGGGTAGGGAGATGCAGGAGTCAAACTCCCCGAGGTCCTTGAATTGAGTAGGATGAAGATGGGACTATTGGCTAACTCTACAGCCAACAGTGGAGGTGGAGTCCTCTGGCCCGACAGCATGGGTTTGGGATGCCAGGTCCGTGCTCCTCACTGGGGTGCCTCGTTTGAATCTAGAAGTGGTGGGAGGAGCCAGAGACCACCGTGTGTGGCTAATGGTCCAGGGCACGGAACAGTGATGAGGGGTGGGGTGCAGGCACACACAGACAGGTTCTGGTCAGCCGCTGCACCAGGCTGCTGGTCCAGAAGGCGAGCGAGGGAAAGCACGGTGTGCTGATTTCTTCTCAGAGAAGAGAGGAGCACGTCGTCTTCAGCGTGGTAGCCAGTTGTGATGTCTTGGAAGATATGAAGCAAAAGTTCAGCGCTTTGCGCCCACTCGTCCTGCCACTGTAGTTGGTCTTGAAGTTGTACTTCACAATCTCAGTCTCCCTTCACCACCACGTACTCTGGATTCCCGCCCCGCCCTTGGTCGGCAATGACGCTGGTTGGGTTGCTGGCCCAGTATAGTGGCCCCAACCTTTGTGCTGCTCTGCCCTCCCTGGACTGTGGTTTGTAGCGGATGGCTTTGTGTCCTGCTAATGGACCCTTAAGCCATTCACCTCTGCAAACAGAAGGCTGCTGTCCGGGAACACCTGCAAAGTCTGTGACTGAAGGACCATGCTCACCATGAGCAAAGGTGAAGTGTAAGAAAATGGAGCCCCGTGACAGGGCTCCAAACCAGGGGTGGCCTTGGAGGTGATGGATAAGCCCACAGGTCCTCACGGTTTGGTTTAGTGTGTTCTCTACTGATTCTGGGTGGTCTGGTAGGACATCACTCCAGGTGCCCACGTGGCTAAACAGTTGAGAACACTGGCTTTCCCCTTCCTGTCTGGCTTTTCACTTCCTTCCCGATGTGTCCCAGACTTACTCCCACGTAAACTGCTTGCACACGGATCCCTATATGAGTTGCTGGGGAACCCATACTGAGATGTACCTGCTGTACTTGCTCATTGACAGTTAATACCAGATGTGGTAGGATGATGAGACACCATGAGTCTTCAGGTTTTGGACATACCCGAACCTGCGCCCATTGTGGAGGGGCGACCCTATTTCCCCCTAAGCATCAGTGTCAATTCGCCACCAAGCTCACACATGCACCCAGCTCACTCCTGGGCCTGCTGGCCACTGCAAAACCCACTGGCCATGTGGCACGGCAGCTTTCCATTCAGTGGAGATCTTGCTGATGTCCCCTCGCCCGGGAGAGCCAGTATCTCTAATCCTTCGAAGTCCAAACTTGGGGCCAAATTCCACAAGTGTGTTATTGGGCACTATTATGAGAGGGGTTTCTTGTAATCTCACTCCTTGGATCCTGGAGAGTGAACTGGTTTTCTGGTGATCAGAGGCCACAATATATTGGCTGTTGGTGCCACTGGAAACCAGACTAAGTGATTGGTTGATTCCAATGCACGTGCTGCATTCTTGGGGTGAGCTCCCCTATTTCACATGTGTTGAGCCCTAGTTAGCAGCTTAACCAGCCTTGGACAAGCTGTTCCAGCATTCTATCAAACTGGTTGCTCCTGGTTGAGGTGTACATTGTAAGACCAAAAATCCTGCAGCCGTAAGCCTACTAATACGGCGCTTTTGCCATACAATGATTTCTTATTCTGCGGTGCCGCTCTGTGGGAGACCATATCGATAGAGAAGATTTCTGTAAACCTCAGGTGGTGGTGCTGGCAAAGGCACTGTGGTCAATTGAGCAAATGCATATGCAAAGTCTGTTTGGATTCCAGTGAACAAATTGCTGCCCCCTCCCGGTTAGAAGAGATGTTATATAACTGACCCACCACTAGGTGGCTGCCTGAGCTTCTCAAGGAATCATGGTTTACAAGGGACCTGCTTTAGTCTCTATTCAGCAAGGGCCATAGTTAGAATAGGCTGATGCAGGCCAGGTGAATGCATCCTCTTTTCCTTCGGCTTGCCCATGAGCAACGAGCTCCTCTCAGCCATTTGTGTGATTTGGATAGAAGTTGGCTCTGGTCCAGTCTGCCCTGTGTAACTCAGGAGTCACAAATTAAGCCCTTCAAGTTCCACTCTTGGGATCCAGGTGAGAAGCAAGCAGTTTCATAACTGTTCTGTCTTTGGTGGTGTTCACAGGACAGGCTGGGACTTACACCATGCTTCTTTCCAAGGAATTCTCATCACCATTTCTCCTTCATCTCCAACAACCTTTTAACATAAATATTCAGTTTGGATGGAGGGTGTAAGAGAAGAGAAACCACTTTTTAGGTAGTGCCGTGGTCTATTCCATCTTGTTCTGGCACCTCACTTTGATAGCTGGTACCTATCACTTTAGAATCTCAGGCAGGGCATCTGATTTTCATATTTTACAAAACGTGCATGATCGCATACCCCACGAGTCAGCCTGGAGAAATTTTCACACGTGCACAAGAAGTCAGGAGCTGCATTGCAACACTGTTTGCAACAGAAAGGGAGGTTAGAAGAAAAAATCTGAATCCTAAACAAAGGAGCAGGCTAATAAACTCCAGTGGTTTGAATAATGGAGTACTATGTAGCAATTAAAAATGAATGAATAAATCTCAAAAACACAATATTGAGTACAAAAGGCAAGTTGGCACCATGCAGTGTAATATTATATACTTAAGCACCAGAAGCCCCACAGAGCACAACATAGGGTGGTTTTGAACGTACAGCTACGTGAAAACATTAAGTACACGCAGAAATGCTACCTATCGACCTCTGGGAAAGGACGGAGGAACAGAGTAAGTGGAAAATCATGCCCTTTAAAGAAGGCAGACAGTGATTTTAGACAAACATAATAAATATTTGTATTTAATTATTTACACTAAAATTTAATAAATTAATAATATGATATAATTAATAATATATAATTAAAAACATACCTTAATAAAGAGATACAATTTAAATTTACTAAAATATTGTATTTCACCTTGATGCCATTTAGAAAAGAATTTTATAGTACTTTTGAAATTATTCACAATTAAATTAAAAATGTTTAGAAAAAATACTGGACCTGGTACTGTTAAAAGCCACGAACTCTTACTTTCTAAATATTTTAGTATGAAGATGACTTTTTTTGGCAAAAAATTCACACCCCTTGTTAATTTTAACACTATCTCTACTCACTTGAGTAACGGGTACTCTGGTACGAGGTAATTTTTATTCCATTTCAGAACAATGAATAATGCTAACAAATTAGAGCCATTTGTCCCAGAGATGTAAATAACTTAGCTTTTTCTCTAAGTATCAGTATTTTTCTATGTTGGGCACATTTGGAGTTTTATTCAATACGTAAACCTTCCACTCAGAGTCTATTCTAATTCATCCATAGGGACCCCCCACCAGCTCCGCTGGGACTCAGGTCCTGAGCAGTGTGGGCTGCAGGATCCCATTGCCCCTTCCTCTCCAGGCTGCTCCTCCGGGGCACCTACCTGGGCAGCTCTGCGCCCCCCTCTCAGTGTCAGCTCCCACCTGTGGTCCTGTGGCTCCCACGGGGTCCGAGGCAGAATCTCGCTCTGTCTGTTCATGTGCTTCTAATGGCCTTCACATCACTGAAAGCAAAAAAAGATATATTAACCAAAACTACGAATTTGGCACCAAAAAATTATTTTCACAGTCTCTGACTGTTTCCTCTTAATACATTTATTCCAGACTGTTCTGCATAAAAACATTTATTGAACATCTTTTATGTGCCAGAAACTTTGCCAAGTCCTGGCAGTAAAAAAAGATGATTAAGATACAACTTTTGCTTTCAAGACCCGAGTCCAGTGACTAATGACCTGTTTGTAAGTCCTCTCAGAACTTGGAGAACAGGAAAGAGCTGGTTCTGGTACATCCTGTCTCTTCTGCTGAGCCCCGGACTGGTATTTCCAGCTGCCTAGTAAACCTTCCCCTTAGATCTTTCACGGCAACCTCACATTAAACATGTCAAAATGGTTTTCTCTCTCTCTCTCTTTTTTTTCCAGACTCCTCTGTTCCCGACTTCCCTGTTTCTCTCTGACCTGGCTCGAGATCTCAACTTTCCATCCCCCACCCTTATTCCTTCAATGACCTGTGGGTCTTCAGTGGTCACAATTATTTTTTATTCCCAGGGTTGCCGCTCTTGGTCCGCAGTTCTCTTGCCATCTTTTTCTGGACTTGCCTAATTGCCTCTTAATTGGTCTCCGTGACTCTCTTTTCTCTCCCTGTGGTCCATCCCGTTACTGCGGGTAGACTGGTCTTCCTAAAGCACCCCCTTAATCATGTCATGTCACAGCACCCACACCTTCAATGATGCCCTAGTGATTAAAGGGGAAAGAAGTCCATCCTCTCCCGGCTTCCCTGCCCTTCATTCTAGGGCCCCAGTTGACCTCGCAGCTGTGTATTCATGCTCTTGACCCTCACGTTCAGGTTCACTCGGTGCCACTGTTTATAGGTATATAAAGCAAAAGAAAGACTTCATTGCAGATTTTGTTGGATGGCAATTTTCAACTGCTCACATTTAAGAGTCCAGCTTTCTTTGCCTTGGTATCCCATTTCTCTCCCTAGAGTCAGCATGGTTATCCCATAGCTGTGGTTCAGCATGCTTTGAAATTATCCAGCGCTAGGCTCCCAGCTCGCCGGGTGTGACAGAGGGCTCACAACGGCAACAACACAAACAGGTCTGTGAGATGCTTGTCGGCCGCACTGGGGCAGCAGCTTGGGGAGTGTCCGGGCCTGAGGCTACCCTCGCTATGTTGCGGGCCCAGGATGTTACTACCCACCAGTGCCTTCATTAGCGCACAAGCTGAAGAAAGAAAAGTCTAGGCTTCTAAAAGCATCCGCTGAGGGGGTGGGTTTAAACTCTAATTGGGACGCTGCTTTTTTCCGTCCCCTCAGGAGGTCGCTGAGGGAGCCACAAATAGGGGCTCTCATGCTACTGTCACGGGCCAATGAATCATGTTCTAATTGCAGATTATCAACAGGCTACCAGTGTGTCAGAAGAGCTAAGAAAATTGTTTGCTGTGGGCAAACAAAAGGTTCTGATCTTTTATATTCATGTATTTTTTATTTAGTTATTTTTCTTCTTACTCGATTTATTGGGGTGGCTTTGGTTCATAAAATGACACAGGTTTCAGGTGTATAATTTTGTGACACATCATCTGCATATTGTATTGTGTGTTCACCACCCCGAGTGGAGTGTGTTTATTTTTGGATAAACCAAGTCTGTTTTGTGTTTGTACCCAACTTGGTGTCTGAAATATTTTAAGCACTCACACAGTTTCCTATGTGTCAGGCTTGTGCCAGACTATCTAATTCTCTAAGATGATGTATTGAAAGGGAAAGAACATTTCAGGGGAAAATGCCGTACCCTGTGTGAAGAACTGCAGCCGAACAAATGGCCAGTGACGCTCACGCTGGGGATGCACCAGACTTCCATCAACACACAATTTCCTTCTGGCTGGTAGATTGTGTTTGGATGACTTGCAGTAATAACCTTTGGGTAAGATTAGCAAAAGATGCCAATGGGAAGGTAGTTTAGGACTTTTATTTAGAAATAAATATAAAAAGAATTGTTCTTCACTGAGCTATGGAAGAGCTTTAAGTTACTGGAGGTCTCCAGGGATCGACTCTGCTCTGTGCAATTTAGGGATTCATTTCAATTTACCAATCTGTGAAATAAGGTTGTAAGAGTAAGGATGGCATTGCAAGTCGTGCTGACGTCTGTGCACATTATTTTTACTGTCCCTAGATGTTAAATGATTGGTTCACAAACCAATGACAGGCAAGTCTCCTCCCCTAAATGATTGAAGGTCTCATTGTAGCTATGCCAACTGAGTATAAATGAAGTTTACCCCTGAGGGGGAGACCCTCATTGGTGGAGGGTTGACATATGACCACTTGATGATGTAGACAGAACTGGCATCACGCCAGAGTTTTTCATACAGTTCAATTCTTACCAACCCACTGAACTTGGTAACAAGGTATTTTGAATGACATTGTCCTTCAGTGCTGGGATTATGGCAAAGGCATAAAGGTGAAAACAAGAACAGCCAAGTAGCCCCTATGTGGAAGTCATCTCCATTGAGGTCCCGTGGGCTTGTTTCTTAAGAGGGGGTGAAACCTGCCTCCTCACCATACTCTCCTGTCCCATCCCTGTCCACAGGAAGATTTGAGATGGAGAGTGTCAGCAGAGCCCAGGCAAGAACTTTCCCCCTTCCTTCCCCCTGGGAGGCTCTCTTCTCCAAGAAGCCAAGTGATGGGCCTCCAAGGGAATCGGTCTAAGGGGTTGGGGGCATCTGAGACATGCAGCCTCTCCTGTCAGGAGAGGTCCCTGATGGGTTGGTACTGAGCTCCAGAACCTGCAGGGTCACTCTATACTGACACTGGAGTAGGACAGAGCAGGGCAAGGGAATTTTAGGTGGGCCTGGCACATTCCTTCTTAAGTGTATAGAACAGAGACCTGGCTACTGCTAGTCCTGAGATTTCTGAGCAGGGAGGCTTGTAGGAACAGCTGTTCCCCACAGAATAAGGAGAGGCCAGAGTGTGAGGTGCTGAAGAAGAACAGGGTGGGGCTGCACTAACCCTCGTGACCCTCTGAGGGCACAGAAGGGATCATCCAGAGATGAGGGTAGGGGCAAGATTATAGCACGGCCCAGCTGGCCACTGGGTCAAGCAAGACACCACTGGACCCAAGGAAAGGGCTGGAGACATGACTACAAATGGAACAAATGAGAGATAGGAATTCCCTTTTTTCCTGGGGGTCCTCGGGACTTGGGGGGCAAGATACAGTTGAGAACTGCCCCAAGAAAATCATGCACACTGTCTACGAAGAGACCACAAAGCCACGGCATCTACCCTCATGGCCACGGCTGCTGCCCTCACTTATTCTTGCTCATGGCTCCTGTGGGGTCTGAGGAACAGAGAGGGGAGAAGACTGCAGAATCAACCATGTTTATTTTTCATTCCAGGAGCCCATGACCGTGGCTCTAACTGTCTTGAAGAAGGGGAGATGGACAGTTTTCTATCAGCTAAAATATCAGAATGTTCGGTAGGAGCAATCCTAATGACCACACGTGACCGGTAAGCTATGGGATGTGCCAAGAGGTCATTGGTAGGAAGTAGGGCAGGGTTATTTGACAAACCATGACTGAAAGGATTTGCAAAAATAATTTCCTTTTAATAACCCCATGAAAAGTTGAAATCCCTCCATAGACTGTCCACATTTGACATGTTGGAATGTTCTTTGTCATGTAGAGGACACAATCCTGAGTTTGGGATTTTTGGGGACCAGGACAAAGGGCCATCAGAAGCTTTCTGAGTTTACTGTTCAGTGATGTTATCTGGAGTGAGATTGGGAGGCGCAAAAGGAGATAGCAGCCTTTTCTTGGAATCAGTCCTACACTGTGGGATGCAGGGGCCAGTCTGGGGAAGAGGCTCCTTATAAGAGAGAAGGAGCTTCAGCAGGAAAGGCAGGTTTGTAACCAAATGCAGGTCTGGCTGCCCACCGCTTCGAAAGCCAATACTTGAGAGGGAGGTGCTGATGTGAAGGGGTTTATTCAGATGCTGGCCACCTGGAAGATGGGGCCTCAGGTCTCAAGGCCATCTGAACATTGCAGTGCAGGCAGAGGTGTTTACAAGGAGGGGGAGAGGAAGCAGAACAAAGAGACGGAAGGAGGTGGTTGCAAAGCTCTTTACGTGCAGATGAGCACAGGTCATTCCCGTAAGGCAAGTGATGGTCTGGTGTGCATCATCCTGGTTTAGTCATCGGGAATTCACGGTCGAAGGTCAGCAAATCTCCGGGAGCTGGAATGCCTGAAGGTCAAGTCTGTACCGTTTGAAGTTCGTTGCTAGGATTCTTATACAAACATGCTGTTCATCTACAAGCTACTTATTAGTCAGAGTCAGCACTTATGGAAACAATGCCAAATGAATGGGGGGTGGGCTACAGTTCCCCGCCATTACAGGCTGAGCAGCAGTAGCACACTGAACTTTCACGGAGGAGGAAGGGGCGTCCTATTTGGCAGCGGGTCCCTTGTCCCTGTCTCCGGGAGTCTACCCTCGCTGTTGGTGAGGACTGAGGGCAGAGGTTTGGGGGCAGAGGCATGCTTTCTCCCCCCATTAGCTAGGATCATATTATTGTTCAAAGCTGGGAATGAGAAGCATTGAGGAAGTCATCTGACACCCTCGTTTTATATCATCTCTGTTCTGCTAGTACCCAATATAGGCAGGTGACAGTATGTTGTAGATTTTTTGTATGAAGCAATAAAGACTGTTTACAACTCTGAATACTTAATTTTGATTGGACAGATTTACTGTCCTAGAGAACACTTTCCTGGACCCACTCTTTCTCCTGCCTACACAGGTATCGCAGAAAGTCCTTGTACACTGAGCCAGGGCAGGGGTGGGTGGGGGACGACCAGTGTCTGATCAAAGGCTCTGGTTAGTTGCCCATGGTTCTTGCTATTCGGCCCCTGCTGCCCTGCTCCAGCCACATCGCTTAGCAGTGCCGTGAGGTACCTTGAAAGTCCCCTGAAAGCCACACCACTCTCCCACCAGAGACCCTGTCCCTGTTGCTGGGACCTGTCACCATTCCTGCTGTCTCCCAGCAGGCACGGCCCACTCCTGCCCATGCTCAGGGCTTTGCAAGAGCCAAGACTTTTAAAAACCAGATCGAAGCTGTTGTGGGTAGCTGGCTGACTGTTCTCTCCCAGAAATGCTTAGTCTTTCTTTCTATTGTCGTTGAGTCATGTCCCCCATTAACTTCCCAGACGTGCCCACACTTACCTAAATTTGGTAGCGAGCGTAGTTTAGGCTCAAGCTGGGCCTCCCTTCTTTACGCCACAGAGAGATGGCATTTGAGGAGAGGTGAACCTGGAACCACATGACATGTTCGATGACTAGACCTAAAGTGTCCAGCGAGCACAGTTACTATCTAGGCTTAGAGGCGCTGGGGCTAGAGAGAAGGTATGAGAAGGAGGAAGACAGGAAGTGGTCTTCTCTCTGGAGCCACGGGGAGGTGGTGTGTGGCCCAATGGCTGAGTGAGGCACACGAAGGAACTTGGTCTGTATAAGGCCCTGTGCTGTCCTGCCTGATGTTTAGGTGACAGCCAAGATTCAGTTCAGCATGGCTAGTCTGCATTTATATTAATTCAAAAATGTGTAATTATTTTTATTTCGGACTATTTTTTCCCCTCAAATGTGAACATTCTCCTTGTGCAATAATGACAATTACCTTGAATAGCGATTCAACCTGGAGAGGAATGATCTCAGAGCCCTTCCGTATAGCTGCGTTTTCTATTAAAGCAATTTATTTATGACCCAAGTGCGGATGCCTAGTGGTGTTGGAAGCTGAAGATGATGGTTTTGTTGTAGATTTTGCAGGAATCAGCAAAGACTGTTTACAACTCTGACACTTCATTTTGATTAGACAGGTTTACTGTTTCAGAGAGCAGTTTCCCGGACCTGCTGTGGGTGATTGTGATTGTTGTGTTTGCTGTAGGGTGAATCGAGAAACTGTTCTGGAATATTAGTGGTGAAATTCTTCTCTTCCGACGCACTTCTTGGGCATTTAGGTAGGCGACTTTCTTTCTGAGGACTAAAGGATGTGTTATTATTCTGTGAGGTGTGGATGCCAGGAACTTAACACTTGGATAAATTCTAACTCAAATTTAGAAGAAACGCTGTTCTTTTATGTGACGAACACCCCTCTAGAATTGTTCTAGGTTCTATTTTCTCCTCAACCCGGAGGAGACACAGTCAGTGTCTCTTATATCAGCCCTTTTTTCTGTGGTGAGAACAGGAACAAATATTTAGAGCATGCTTATTCTTGGTGCAGTGAGAGAGGGGAGGAGTCAGCGGTCCCTAGTGTGTGATCCCCCAGCAGGAGTGTGCCGGGGGAGGTTGGGTGTTGAGCTCTCAGCCCAAGCCATAACTGAGGCATACAAAGTGGTTCATTTTGTTTTCAGTTTTAATGGCAAAGGGATGGGTAGGATATGCAAATTATAAAATAAAAAGGAAACACCCGAAACTAATAGAAAATAATATTGGATGTACACTGTAATTGAAAAATAAGATTGAAAAAGAAAAACTAAAATGGAAAAAGAAATGAACAGCCTGGACTTTGAAGTTGAGCGAAATAGACTTTGAAGTCTGCATCTTCCAGTTGCTAGCGGTTTGAGCTTTCTTTGTGTTTCTCTGAGCCTCGGCTACTGCATTGGTGAATTATGGTTCGCCTGGTGGGCCTGTTAGGAGAGTTACATGAAGTGCGGATGTGGAGTGAGGAACACCCACCCCAGAGACGCCCATTAGGGGATAATGAACGTTCGCTGGCTTGATTACCACGCATCCATTCTTTGGCGACACTATCTGATTTCCCTTTTGAGAACCACCCTCCTCCTGCTGCTTCCGAGGAAGTGCTGCCAGCGGAGCTGACTCTGTGGCCAGCTTCAGGAGCGTAATGTGTCGACAGGACTCAAAACTGCCTGATGGGCAGCCATAAAAAAGAAGGAAATCTTACCCTTTGCGACAACATGGATGGCCTAGAGGGTATGATGCTAAGGGAAATAACTCAGCTAGACAAGGACAAATACCTTGTTATTTCACTTATAAAGAGTAAAATAAACGAATAAACAAAATTGAAACAGACACAAAATTGAAACAAAATTGTACAGAGATCAGGCTGATGGTTGCCAGATGGGAAGGGGGGTTGGAAGGCGATGAAAAACGTAAAGAGATTAAGAAGTACAGATTGGTGGTCACAAGACAGTCCCGGGATGTGGAGCACAGGGAATATAGTCAACAATATCGCGGTCACTTCGTAAAGTCTCCGACTGTCTAACCACTGCGCTGCACACCTGAAACGAATACAAAATAATACTGAAAGTGAACTGTCATTGAAAAACAAAACAAACAAAACAAAACAAAACAAAACTGGAGGAGTAGCTTATCTATACCCTGCGGCAGTGACTCCTTCAGGGGATGGCATAAGGTAGACCAGTAGGAGCACAACCCAGTGTGGCAGCGACTAGGGAGAAACACCTTTTCCCCTTTGAACTTGAATATAGAGAAGGACCGAAACTGTCAGCAGCCGTAACGTACTGTTCCCAGGGAGCCTCAGAATTAAGCCAATATATGGTAGATGGCCAAGCCAAGAGGTGTGATTTAAGACATAATTTGAATTACGGACCCCCAAATGGCTCAGCTAAATGAAATAATATACACTCCTTTTTACTCAAGTTCCTTACCTGCCATCAAACGAGTCCTGACGTGCAAGGTACATGATAGGTTTCAGTGATTCTTTGTCCTCTGGCCCCCCCTTCCAGGAGGATCCTCCAGAGAAAGGACGAAAACAATTGAGTGTTCTTTCAGAATTCCTACAAGGAGGCAGAAATTGCAAGGAAGGGCTTTCCAGAGTCTGCAATTTTATATCCATAAACTTCCAAAATATATTTTTATTAAAAAATAAAATTCATAAAATGCCAGCAACTACCATGTACTCTCACTATTTTCTCATAAAAGAAAAAGCTTTTGGAAAATGTATTCTAAAAATGGTAAGTGCAGAATATATGAAAGGATAGCATTTTAAATGGAATAAATCTCGCTTTGGGAAAAATGAACTGCACTGTCCTTATTTCATTTTATTACAGAGCAGCAAAAATGTCAATGGTTTTATAAATTCTAGGTCTGAAAGAAGGTTTCCTGGAATTGAATTCTGGCTCTACCACTCACTAGCTGTTCCTTAATTACTCTGAGTTTCTATTTCTTCCTCTGTAAAATAGAAATTATGATCATATCTGTTGTATGAGGTTTTGGTAAAGATTAAATACCTCAATGCATGTAAAGTTTGTGGAATAGTGCATGGCACATGGTAAATACTCAGTAAATATTATTATTATTCTTATCATTGTTATAATTGCTAATCAACACTCAGTGTAAGTGTCTGGGACAGATGTCAGATTCCAGTTTCAGCCTTGACCCTAATTCTGTGACCTTGGGCAGGGCAGCCCAGCAATCTGGGTTTCAGATGTTTGTCGGCAGAATGCAGGAATTTGGGGAGATAATCCCCAGAGCGCCATGAACGCTGGGAATGCAGGACACCGCGCACGTTCTCTGATTCTGCTCTTCCCTTGGTGGGGTGGGGGTCTGGTGGCAGTGAGGTGCCACCACTGGTTAACCAGTGCTCACATGGGGCCGCCAGCCATGCATCCATCCGGCCCCAAAGTGTTCCCATCAGGTGGCTGCTCCTCTTCCTGGGTGACAGGGAGACTTGCG
Source organism: Tonatia bakeri (assembly GCA_004024845.1). Lineage (NCBI taxonomy): Eukaryota > Metazoa > Chordata > Mammalia > Chiroptera > Phyllostomidae > Tonatia > Tonatia bakeri. The sequence continues at coordinate 106,999 of PVIA01000515.1, read as the reverse complement.
AGAGAGAAAGCCTGTCGGATGAGTGAGTGAAGGGACTCAGGGTAAGAAGTTTCCAAAGATGAAGTTGGGAAAACTCCAGCGGTGCCTGACCCAGTGGGCAGCAGTTTTGTGGGTAGGGGCAGGGAAGAGTGAGGTGACAGGATGGTGTTACTTCTAACCTCTCCACTGCCCTCTGCTGGCAAAGCCTGGTGCCTGAGAAATTCTGCACGTTGGGTGTCCCACCTGTCGGGGCGGTCAATCCCATCCTTGAAGGAAAGCTGAGCATCCTCCTGCGTGAAAGTAAAGACTAGGTGATGAACTGTGGGTGTTCGGACATGAACTTTGCAAAGGAAGATGAACTGTGGGTGTTCGGACATGAACTTTGCAAGGGAAGAAGCGTTCCGGTGGCTCGGATAGAGGTTAAAGACTCTATTCAGCTGAATGGTGCAACTTCCTTTGCAAAAGCAGGGCTGGCGTTTTAATAGGGTCAGAACAGTCAGGTCTGTGATGGGATCTGGTCCCTGGTGGCAGTTTTCTTTCACTGAAACTGGTATAAAATGTGATTGGAACGGTGGGAGACAATGTCAGTTCTTCATCTTCTTTTTGGAATCGCTGGTCCAGTCTCGTGCTAGCAGCTGTTCGAACCGTTCTTTAGAGAGCTAGCTGCCTTGTGGGTTGTCTGTTCACTGTCTAATGCCACTTAAGGTTATGGAGAAGGGGAGACAGGAGAAAAAAGAGGGGGGAAGGAAAAGAAGAGAGAAAATAAAAAAAGGAAAGGGGGGCGGTAAAGTCAAAGCAGGCAACTGGGTCTATTTCATTTTTCCACTATTAAGAATTTTTCTTAATTTTATTTTTCAGGTGATTTTAAAATGCCTCTTCCCCCTTTGGACTTCATGTTTTCATTTTTATTTCTTAAATAGTCCAGTAAGTGTTTTTTAAAGTTCCATTAAGAGAGGAAGAGAACTAAAATATAGACGTGTTTGTCTTCTTATTCTTTAAACTGTACATATGTGTATACATATTATAGTATTTATCTATGTGTATGTTGTATTTCACAGTAAAAAATGTCAAAATAAAGAGAGGGAAGGAGAATGTTTAGTTTAAGAATGAAAAGGAAAACAAAATTCATATCTTACAATAACTCAATGCATCTTCCTTTGGGTCAGTTACATGTTTTTAAAGACGGGAAGCAATAAAGAATTTCCAGAACTTCAGGTTCCTGGAATCATAAAATAGGCACAGGCTCTAAGATGTCGTTTCTACTGAGATCGTTACTGTGGCTTATGAAGCTCGCGAATTTCCATCCCACACCAGTGTGGGGCGGTATGGAGCACGTGAGAGGAGAGGGTTCCAGCACTCGGGTGAATGTCATGTTTCAGTGGTGACGGGCTCCATGTTTACAGGTCAAATCCACATTTGCAAACCCGCCCTGCTCGTCGCTCCAAAGTGCTACACTGCTCTCTTTTAAGATGAGCCTTCTTTGTGTTGCTTGCATGAGGAATGAATAGATGCTTCCTTGAGAACCCTGATCTGTGGGTGTGTGCCGAAGTGTAAGGGAAGAAATAACACATAAGACCTTCTTCTGCTTCAGCCCAGGACTTTGACCTAAACAGGAGAAATATGTTATGGACCGAATGTTTGTGGCTTCCCACATGCAATTCATAGGTTGAAATTCTAACCCCCAAAGATGATGGCATTAGGAGGCAGGGCCTTCGGGAAGTGATTAGGTCTCGAGGGTGGGGCCCTCATGAATGGGATTAATGTCCTTCTGAAAGAGCCCTAGAGAGCCCCCCTGTCCCTTCATTCAGCAAGAAGGACACAATAAGATGGTGTCATCTCTGAACCAGGAAGGGGGCTCTCACCAGACACCAAATCTGCCAGTGCCTTGACCTTGGACTCCCCAGCCTCCAGAACTGTGAGAAATAAATGGTTGTCATTTAATCTGCCTCATCCCTGGTATTTTTGTCAGAACAGCCCAAATGAACTGAGACAGAATGGAAAAAGTGACATCTGGCACAAGCTCATTCTTGGTGGCACTGCCTTCAGTGTCCCCAAATTTCCCATGTTAATTTTCTTAACCCCATTTCAGCTGTCTTCAAGTCTCTGCCCCATCTGGGAGCCTACAGGCATCTTGCCCTACCTCTATTTTCTTCCTCCCTCCCTCCCTTTCTTTCTCTAGTTGTAAATAAATATCAGGCTTCTCCAGAACTAGCTGTCATAACAAGACTCCTTTAGTAATGAGATTCGAGTTTGGCAATGCAGAGAACCTTATCTGTTTATTAGTTTCGGTATTCACATTTCAAGTCAAATAAATTGAACCAAGATTTCTGAGAACTCCAGCTACATAGGTACTGGGAGTAGCAAGGTAAAAGATGTAGCCTGTGTCCCCCAAAAGTACACAGTTGGTTGTACTTTGGGGCCACTCATATTGCTCTTGCCAAGTCCCCAGAATAGAATGACTCCTGCATATACTTTAGTTTGTTAGGTAGATTGAACCCACGTTTAGTAATATCATTGATGATGATTGTTACTTAGTCAAATTTATTGGGAAAAAGAAAAAGACTGAATATTTCAATTACTTTTTTACTCATAGGAAAGGCAGTTGTGTTATAGGTACCTGGCTATTGAAAAAAGTCTTAAAGGAGTCCAGGGGTGACAAGGTGGGTGTTAGGGGGGGTCAGCAAGCAGCTGTCAGGGTGGTGTGGCACTTGTGAGCATGTGGCTGCTCAAACTCACAGACCCTGACCTGAAGGATCCCCATGTGCTAACGGGAAACAGAAGGAAGGGGGAACAATGATGCCGTGCCTGGCGTGGATTTAGTTCTCAACAAGAAAGTAAAATAGATGTTGTTCCAAAGACTCGATGTGGCTACTTCAAATCTCTAACTGCTTTTCCTGGTTCTGGAGAATGGGCTTATCACAACATGAATCTCCTTGCAGTAAATAGAGAGCTGTGCTCTACAAAACGCAGAAGCTTGAATCTTCACCAAACTTCAGTTATCAAGGAATGAAAAATGATTCAATTTGCAAAATCCGTTTGATTGTTATGTTTTGCCTTTTATGTAATGTGCTTATTCCTCATGATGAAGTTGCTTAGATGAAAAGAAAACAATTCAGTCGACTGAAGCAACTTCAAAATTCTGGGAAATTGACAACGTCAAGGTGGCCGATGAAAGTTTTCACTTTTGATTTAGATGTTGGCATGTTGCTAATCTTAATGTCAGATATCTGAGTTTGAAGCTGGCCCAACACTTACTGTGTTACCCGACAAGTTTTTCAGCCTCTCCATGCGTTACTTCTGTATGCTGGAGGTAGTAGTAGTGCTAATTTCATAGGATCCTTGTGAGGACTAAATTAGTTCCTCAACTGAAACATTTAGAAGAGCTGCTGGCACAGACTGTCCCTCCACTCGAGTGTCATTGTCGTCACCATCATCGTCGTCATCATTATCTATCCTGACAGCTTAATTCACTCGGCATCAGACATTTGTTTTTGATGATGAAGACTGCATTTGCATCATTTACCTTTCAGTGAAGTTCAGCTAAAAAACACCTCGATGAGACGACACTCGCTTGTGGGTGCAGTGATCGTACAGTTTCACCTCATGCTGCTCCCCATTTAGTGAGTTCCCTTCACTCACTACTTCGCGACCATTTAATTCACGGATGACTCAAAGGGCTGAGAGAACACTAGCCTTTCTGTGTCTCTCTTTATTCGGGGTTGGAGAAAGTAGTAGTTGGCTCTTGAAAAGAGAAGTTGGCCAGTGGGTTTATTGCAGACACATTTTGCTCTGCTCTCTCTCTCTGGCTGGACAGGGGAGAACAATGACCCCCTAGTGCCTCCCGGGGGACAGAAGGAAGCTCGCTCTGAGACTCACCTAGTGCCTCTCCATGGCCAGACTCCAGAGCTAGTGATGCTTCAGTTCACTCCAGAAGAAATGGCTTTGGGATTGGCTTCGGAAAAAGTAAAAGTATTTGGATTTATTGGATAGGGATTAAAGACGATTCATAGCCTTCACATGTATACATAAGAATATATAGAGAATGCTGTGTACATTTATTTATTTACTGAAGACAAAAGAGAGTATTTGTTGGGTTGTCAGGGATAACATGTAGCCTGTATGAGAGGAGCAAATTCTAGAAAGGGGCTCCCTTGGGTGCAGGGGGTGCCTCTTGCACATATAGCCTGTTTCTTATTCTCACTTGTTCATGTAGCACCTCTGCCTAAAAAGCCCCCCTATCCACTAACCCCTCTGCTAACACCAATCCCCTGGTTTGCTTATTTATAAGCCGCTGCGTGCTGCCTCTGATTGCTGTCCTCTCCTCCTCTGGAGCTGTGGGTGGAAACCACTGACACATTTTCACTGTCTTAAAACTGCCTCTAGTGACTATGTGCCTCCTGCCACGCCTTCGTTTGAGCTGCTGGTGACTTGAGGTGACTCCACCAGTGATGCACAGGAGGCCCCCATGCACCAAAGTGCAGGAATATTTTCTGGGGCCTCAATGAACCAAAGTCAAGCTGGGTTATGTGCAAGAGTGAATCTTGCCTCCATTTTGTTAGTTTTTTCATAAGTCCCAAAACAGAACTTACTTTTCACCCAAAGTCATATAGAAGTACTAGTGAGCTATAGTTTCATTTGATTTGACCTGTAGGCCTATGTGCTTCCTAGGATGCAAAGTGCAAATGTGTAAGAAATGAGCTAGAAGGCAACTCTGAGCCATAGACGCCATGCTGAGGTCAGATGGCATCTTTCCTCCGAAGCCTGAGGCTTTGCTATTGGACCACGTCTCTGGGTCTGACATTTTGATATGAATTCTTCTCAGGCTTCTGACCAGGTGTCCGTCAGTATCCAGGCTTACCCGGGGGAAGGCATTGCCTAGGCTCAGATTGGACTTCAGTTTTTAGGACTTGGATGAAACTCAGTAGAGCTTCTTTAGCTTCTTGCTCCTCGGGATGTGAGTCGGGGAAAGACCAAAACTTTAAAATACCGGGAAAGACTGACAGTCAAGGGAATTTAAATTACATCAATGCATTACCTAATTTTAGACTCTAGTATACATGTTTATATGTAACACACACATACACGTTTAAAGGTGGGAAGAGAATGTGCTAAATTATAATAGTAATTATTTGTAGGGTTGTAAGATCATAGCTTTTTGAGTTTTGTTTATTTTGTTATATTTTCTACTTTTGTTTACAATAGCATACATATTTGTTTAATATTCACAAGAATATTAACTATCTTCTTAAAGAGAATAAGTATAAGCAATTTAAGGCTAGGTGGCAAATGACAGAGATGGAACCGACCGATAATGATAACAAGGTAGTGCATAAAGAATGTCCAAAATTACGGAATACCCCTTTGCAACAGCATGGATGGACCTAGAGAGCATTATGCTAAGTAAAATAAGCCAGTCAGGGAAAGACAAGTGCCATATGATTTCACTTGTATGTGGAATCTAATGAATAAAATAAACAAAGAGGCAAAAGAGAGAGAGAGACTCATAGAGAATGGAAATCTGTCAGAGGGGAGCAGGTAGAGGGGCTGGGTGAATACAGGTAAAGGGATTAGGCAAGACAAACAAACAACAACAAAAATAAGCCCTCATAGACATAGACAACAGTATGGTGATTGCCAGAGGGAAAGGGGGTGGTGGGGTAGATAGAAGAGGGTAAAGGGGGCACAAATGGAGACGGAAGGAGACTTGACTTGAGCTGGTGGACACACGGTACAACATACAGATGGTGTGTTATAGAACTGTACACTGGAAACCTATATAATTGTATTAACCAACGTCACCCCGATAAATTCAACAAAAAAATACAATGAGATACTGAATACTTTCATATTAGTTCTTTGATCATTCTCAGTCACATTAAGAAAACTAAGCATAGCAGGCCCAATACAAAGAGTTAAGTTTCAATCTCTTTGTATGAATTAGTATTGGGTTTGGTATTTGCAAGGCTTCAAGACATGCAGGCAGAGGTGAAAAGTGGTCAGTCACCCAACATTTACATTTCATGTACATGCCCGCATATCCGTCTGACCTCAGTCTTGGCTTTCTATTCAGGGTCTTTGGCCTTGTATAGGCAGGGCGATAATGAGAGTGTTTAAAGGAAATACATGTGCATGTGCATAAAACGACATCTTTTTTTTCTCTTATTAACCAGGGCTAAGCAGCTGTCTGGAGCGAGATCTGTAAGAAAGAAATAGGAGCAAACATTCTCTTTCCCACAGAATTCTGTTTAAGAAATAAATCCTTAACTTAGGCCAAGCCAGTTCAACTAAAATAGGGTTGACCTCAATAGTGTTAAGAGTTTATTGCACTTAAATTAATACTATACTTGAAAAAACCCACTAAGAGCTTGCACTCCTAGTCTTTCAGAATCAATGAAGAAATAACTTAAAAACATCCAGAAATGAAAATGTTATGTTGTCTCAAAAGTAAACTCTTTTTTTTTTTTAGGCCAAGGCCCCTCAGACAGGTTGAATCTTCCTTAAGTATAGTTCCCTGTCATGGCCTTGTTCTGAAACCTTCGATAGCTTCTGTGGAATTCTTTTTCTTTTTCTTTTTCTTCTTCTTCTTTTTTTTTTTTCAGGAGACAGAATCTTTGTTTAAACAAAATCATGGTAGATTATGATACATGTAGAGAGTACCTGGAAAAACCAAGTATTGAAGCAAAATGTTGACTGTGTTTCTTCATTTTAAGAATTGGGTCAGAAATTGTCTTAGAAGAAGAAATGTCCTTTTGTTTGAGAAAACAATCAATAGGTTATGTGAAGGCAAGGCCTCAGCACAGCCTGCAGGGAGGGAGTGAGGATGAAAAGATCATTAGAAGCAAAAAGGTAATTGCCTTGGTTTGAGGGGTTCATTGCCAAGATTTTAATTCACTGACTTTTCAGCTCCTGTTGGTGGCAGACGTGGAGTGGAACCCACTAACACCTGGGAATGGGTTTCTGAGGCCGAGCATCCCCACCCCCCTCTAAGAACAGAAATACTGCATTTGAGTTTTGTTTTCCTTTTCTGCATTATCATTTCCTGAGGATACTTTGAATTCAGTAAAGCTGATTATCATAATAGTCTAATTCCAGTTTTGTTTGCAAGCTGCCTTGGGAGTACAGGCAGCTGACTGTCCCTTCACTCCCACTCCTGCCCCCCAACTACACACACACACACACACACACACACAGGTGGGCAGATGGCTACTTATGGACAGAACAACTCACGGAGATGTGGGAGATATATCCAAGGGTCATCAGGAAGAAAGAGGAACAGCCATTTGGATTTTGAGGAGAAAAGATTCAACTAAGACATCTCAACACATCCAGAGCATCCTCAGAAATATTTGAAAGTGACTAAATTCCCTGTTCATAAGATAGAATTTTGGCCTATTGTATTTGGATGTTAAGAAAAGAGGACACTTAAAAGACTGGACCATTGGAAGCACTTGGATTCTATGCAGAATGGACAAAAGTGGAGATTCTCTGGTCACAGGGTGTGTGTGTGGTTTCACTAGAGGGTTCTCCAGGCCCACAGAAGACCAGCACCATTCCTGAGCTACTAAGTAGCAGATGGTCAGGGAAGGCTGGCTGAACAAATGGTTGAGCCAACAAATGACCAGTAACCAACAATACGAGGCCCTCTGTTTAAAGCTGATAACTGAAAGAGGTGTTTTTGGAGTCAAATTAACTGACTGAAACATGAAATATTTAGACAACGGTGCCATTAGACAAGATGTTGAAGTAAAAAAAAGCCTTTTTATTCCAGATAATGCCAGAGAAATTCTTCTATCTCAAGATTATGAAAACATATCAAGCTGGTTACAGCATCTAGAGAAATGATCAATTTGTAATCTGAGTTTTTATACCAAATAAAAAGGATTTTTAAAATTTATGATCTCATTTTTTTTAATTAGCTGAGAAAATTTGTCTGCTTCAGTAGGTATGATTAAATAAATAAAGCTTACTCATCTCACAGGAACATGGTTCTTTTAGACACGTAATTGAACCATTATAGTTTAAAAAATTGTGTCTGTATGTATCTATTTATTATAAGAACAAAAGAGAGGGACTGGAATGGAGAAGTACAATGGACATGAAACAGTTTGGAGACAGAATTATACAGGTGAACTAGAACTGCTTTTTTCTCCTATTTTAGGATAAGCAAAGAAAGGCCTTGTTAGAATGAAAATTTATGAAATGTTGTTTTTGCAAGGAAAATAAGAGATAGTGGGTCCTGCAGGGTGTAGGACAGGCCGTGCCAGCGTGGAGCCCCAAATGTAATGCTGCTGGGCAGGAAGGCCGTAATGACAAGGTCAGGTTGACCTGCTGGGCCTTGGGCAGCGTTTGGATGGGTTTTGGTCTTTGTCTCCATGGTGTAAAGCCAGTGGCGAGAAGAAAGAATTGGATCTTTTATCACACGTTTATCAGGACTCTGAACGTCCTCCTCTCCAGATCTCCATTGTAAAACTTTATTTAGTCCATTTATCAACAGCCTATTTTATGCCAGGCATTGTGCTGAGGATGTAAATGGGATGCGACACTGAAGAGGGTAGTCTCTGCCCTCAGGGAGCATGGACTAGAGGGACACAGTCAACACAGAAACCATAACAACACGCAGCTTTGTGCTCTGAAGCAAAGTGCGTGATCTTCTAAAAATGTGTGGTGGGTGGGAGCTGGGGTTGGTGTGGGATGGAGCGTGCATGAACACTGGTAGTCGGGGTGTCTTTTTTAAAGACGTGGCATCAGGCCTGAGGTCATAAGGATGACTGCCTTTATTTTAAAGAATTTCCTGTATGCCCTGGCTGGTATGGCTTAGTTGGTTGGAGTGTTGGCCCATAAACCAAAAGATCACGGGGTTGATTCCCAGTTTGGGCTCCAAACAGTTAACTAGGTTTGAACTCTGATCGGGTCACAGACAGGAGGCAACTGATTGATGTTTCTGTTTCTTTCTCATTCTCTCCCTTTCTCTCTCCCCCGCCCTCCTTCCTCTGGAATCAAAGGATACAACCTCAGGTGAGGATTTTTTTGAAAAAGAATTTATGACATAATCCAGCAATTTTATGTGGGGTATACAGTCAAATAAAATAAAAACAGGATACTGAGGGATTATCTGTACCATCACATTCATTGCAGCATTATTCGCGCCAGCCATGACGCAGAAACAAGCATATATAACAGGTAAGTGGATAAACGAATATTCACTCAGCCACAAGAAAGAAGAAAACTCTGTTGGTGGAACACATTATGATAAGGGAAATGCCAGACAGTGAAGGGCAAATACTACATGGTATCACTGACGTGTGGAATCTAGAAAAAAGTAAAACTCATGGGAAGGGTAGAAAAGTGATGGTCAGGGACTGGGGGAGTGGAGGGAATAGGGAGAAGTTGGTAAAAGGGCACAAACTTTCAGCCGTAAGATGAGTAAGTTCTGAGCACCTAATGTACAGCGCGGTGATGATGGTGGATGACACTGTATTGTATAACTGGAAGTTGCTAAGATAGTAAAACCTAAATGTTCTCCCTAAAAAAAGAGATAAGTATAGGAGGTGATGGAGGTGTTAACTGGGTGGTGAGAATCCCTTCACAATGTACATGCCTATCAAATCATCACGATGCACCCTTTAAATATCTTACAATTTTATAAGTCAATTATACCTCAATAAAGTTGAAGAAACTCTTGATTTGTTGGTGAAAAAACAAAAAAGAATTTATTACCTCCTACTATCCTCCCAGCAATCTAAGTGGTTAATTGTGTCCTTTATGAATGGGGACACTGATGTCCCCAAAGGATAACTGATTGAGTTACGCTCAATGACAAATGGTTTATCTGATAGAAAAAGGTCACTCTCTTAATTCACAGTCTTCTGAATCTCACCCAGAGAAAACAGGTGACATTAAAGACCAGAAGGACACATTCCAGGGATGTGGTACCTGTCAACCTCCATCAGAATGCTTTCCAGCAAAAACCAGAAGTTGATTTTCATTTTCAAACTACTAGCCTTCAAATTTATAAAGACAAGGATGGATTTCTCTTTAAAGATTATTTCTTGGTAGACCGAGCATATAGTAGTTTTAAACTATACACCGACACTTTCTCTTTTCCTGAAGTCCACAAGTGATTTAAACTAGATGGACTGCAGTGGTAATGACTTTGAGATCCTCCTTATTCCATCCCAGAGCTTGCATTCTCCTCACACGCGCCCCTCTCATTGTGTGCTGAGATATTTTAATGAGTTTCTGAATGATTGTTTTCCACTTTCCCTAATATCCCCACTCAGGTCACTGAATGAGAGGAAAGCATTTTAGCAAGTGGGAATGGAAACAAAAAGTATCATTAGCAGAGAACCGCTGAAGTCACAGCTATTAGGAATGCGAAATGTCTCATGACTACAAGTGTGGAAAAGACACTGCCAGATGGAAGGGTTAATTACTAGACGTTGGCTTCAAAAGAAGACAGGGCGGCTTATAAGATCCTTCTGTCAACAGCGGTAGAGAACACATGTCTTCTCCTGGCGCACGCTGCGGTGACTGAATGTCTGCTCCCTGAACGTGTTCGGTGGAGGAAGCATACACACGGATCTTTACACCCTAACTTTCCTCTGGGGTTTCATCATCCACACACTAGGAACCTGGCTACGGGACACAAAATACTAGAGTCTTCATGTCTAAAACAAGGCCAAAATAATGAGCCGTGAATAAGTTGGCATGTTCTAGAATGTTTTCCCAAGTTTCTCTTTTCCTGCGCCCACACAAATGGCCTCTGAATTTCCTCCTATCCCAGGGATCTGGATGGAAGCTTAATCTACACAAAAACTTTTATCTCTCCTGAGTATAAAGCATCAGTGCGAAAAAGTATATATGATCACAAAAAATACCAGGTTGTATAGTTTTCAGGAGCTTTTTTCATTTATTTCCTGCTGTGACAGGACGTGGGTATGGAGCAGCGAGATTGTTCTCACCAGAGAAGCAACTTGTGTTGCCCTCTTAGTAGTTCTCTGGAGGACTGGCGTTGAAGGTTCCTTCGCAGCACCAAATCGGTTGGTTCAGCAGCTCACAGTTAACCCCCACGCCTTATGCACAGCAGGCATTCAGCAGGTGTTTTAAATAATTAAATATAATTGTTTGGGAAAGTCCCTAAACAAAACTATGAAATCAGAACAAAGACAAGAAAGACTCCTGTATCTGCATGCAAAGCTTTATCTTTGACAATGGAATAAAATGGCTCCCATCCCAATTTAAGGAATGTCAACATTGATAAAAAAAGGAGGAGCCTCAATGAAACGTACAAAGGTACCAGGAGGCAGCCACCCACTGTCTGTATGAAATGAACCCTATTGAAATTCTGTGGATAGCCTCCGTATGTCCACGTTTCTGCATGGGGATGACTCTTCTGAGTGTCTGATATTTGTATGCACAAAAACCGGTTCTTTCGTTCAGATATGAATGTGACTTTCACCAAGGATGCAGTACCAGACACTGACAACTAAAGATGCTTGGAAAAAAGTAATTAGAAAATGTGGAAATCAGGCCACTATCGTGAAGGAGTAACCTTGGATGTCAAGCTGGAAGAATTAAGGTGTTTGAGACAAGTCTTATGTTAATAATAGAAATCTGTATCTTCACAGACCAAACAGCAGACCGATGACTTCATTACCAAGACTCCTGGTTTGGGACTAAATTATTACTTTCAACCTTCTATTTGGTGTTTTTTCCCCTTTTCAATTTAGGGGGAAAAATCCATTTGTGACCAATAAAGTCCAGTGAATCTTTGCATACTTTTCGCCTGAAAATGCTTCCATCATGTAACCCCATTGTCTTTACATATTTATTTAACTCTCTGCTCGATTGTAAGTCCTTGAGGGCAGGGACCGTCTCTATCTCATTTGTCTCTGTGTCTTAAGACCCTAACACAGTGTATGTGGTGGCATTAACAATGGTGTGTTTGTTAATGTTATTGTACTATTAATTCTGAGTCATTCTACACAAAATAGAACATTTGACTTTTTAATGAAATTATTTGCTGCACTTGAGAATGTGATTTCATTATATCCATGTTCAATTTTTCATTCATCATAGAAAGCATTTCAGCTTTTAAAGTGGATGTCAGATGGAAACAGATTGAACTGCTCTTGCTGGAAAGATTTAATTCTGTCCAGGAAAGACATATTTGATGGGGCATCTATGGTGAGGAAAATTCCTATTTGAATCCTTGGCAATATGACTTGTTTCCAAATCAGAGAAGACCTGTATCCCACAGCCCTCCATACTTAAAATGTAATTTTTTTCAAATTAATTGAGATGGGAGTATGAAAAACTTTAGTTTTTATGTCATCGCTTCAATATTGAGTGACTTGGGGTAAGCATGTCACAGTGCGGTAGATTCCATGTCTCATTAAACAGAGTTAGTGGTGTCTGCACTGAGGCTTTCGAATACAGGTGGGAGATGAGCTGCTGTCAGTTCTGCCACTGGGGCATAGGCAGATAACCCAAGTCACGCGTGACAATATGAGAAAGGGTCTGAGACAGCGGTGGGGCAGAGATAAAACCTTCTGGGAGACTGTAGAAAATTAATTCATCCTTGAAGCAGTTTTGAAATAGCAGTTACGAATCAAGAATCTGTAAGAAATGCAGCAGGGGGAGAGACAGATGGCAGCTCCGTGCTCTTGGACCGGGGCTCTTATGTAAGACCTGGTGAAACAGGATCCAGTCCCAGGATGGCCGGATCGTGCTCTGAGGAAGCAGGAAACTGAGAGCATCTGGCTGAGGTGATTAACAGTGTGGGGAAGAGAAAATAGAAGCTTCTGGATGGCAGATTTTGAAGCACAGATGCAATCAATTACATTATCACCCAAACCTGAAACTTTGAAGCTAAGTATGTATGGAATTTTGATACATGGCATATGGTGTTTCAAATATAAAATTTATAGACCATCTGTCACATCCAGTGGGGCTTAACTCTGGAAGAATCACTGAAGATTGGAGAACCTGCTACATTTTCACACCCAGAGGGACTAGGCAATCAATACATGTTAACTGAGCAAGTCATTGTGCACGCAAGTCTCGTGGCTGTAGAGTTAATAGACAATGTGGGAAATATGGCCTTGACCTTGGGAACCCAAGGGAAGACAAAAAGAGAAAGGCAGACAGAGGGCATGGCTTTTGAGTGCTTTTAGGTCTTGTGCTTTAGTTTCGTGGTCCATCATCATAAACACTGTTGTGCATCCACCATAAATCCTCTCCCTCTTCTCTGCCTTCTTCTTGCCTGCTTGGCAAAGCCGCAACCCTGGTAGGTAGAATCCCTCTGCCTTTCTAAGCCTGCATCCATGCTACTGAATGTCTCTGGAGAAAAACATTCAAGCCGGCTGACTGTCTTGACTCACTTTAAATTTATGACCATAAACCTCAAGGGGGTTTTGGTTGTGCCACGCTCAACTCCCTCACTCCCTCCCCGCTGCTCACCTAAAAGAACTCTCTCCCACGTTCTCTGCTTTGCTTACCTGTTCTCGTTCTCAAGTGATACATCTTCATTTCACTAAGAAGATTGAAACAATCGGGAGAGAATTTCTAGAAGGGCACAAGACATTTACTTCTCTACCAACAACTGCATCCGTACCCTCTGCTTTCTTGCCTGTTCCTGTCTAAGCATTTTTGCTTCTTTCGAAAGCTAGTTGTTTCGCTTGCCCATAAGATCTCATCACCTTTTGCATCCTCAAGGATATTGCTTTAGAAACTCTTTATTCTTTCCCCTGTGCATCACTGCCCTCTCTCCATTCTAGACCTGCATTTAACCACACTGTTATTTCTTTCATCTGGAAAGAAACAAAATCTTGTTCGACTCCACTTCCTCCATCAGCTACTGCCTTTATTTACTCACTTCTGTAAAAAGTTAAGTGCTTCCAATTTCTGTCCTCCCATTTGCTCTTAAATCACTCTACAGATTCCCCCAAAACTGCCCTCATTGAGGCCACCAGTAACCTACATGTGGTCAGTTATAATGGTCCATCCAGAGCCTCTGTCCACAGCAGCAGTTGGCTCCTCCTCAAATTCACTAGATGAGTCTTCATTTGACCCTTACCTCATCGGCTGCTCCTTCTTAGTCTATTTCATTGCGTTCTCCTCTTTTCCCAGGCTTTGATGTCGGCGAACCCTAGGGCTCAGACTTTGGTTTTCTCCTTTTTTCTATGTTTTCTTACTCACTTTATTTAGATCCATTTTGTTCAGATACATGTAATATCCACATAGATCCACATGACATCAGTATACTGACTCAAATTTGCAATTCTAACCCAGAATTCTTTCCTAAATTCTAGACTTTTTACCCAACTACCTACTCACCTACTTGGCATTTCTCCTTGCTGGGGGTGGAGGGGGCTAGTAGATATCTCAAATTCAGCTGGTGTAAAATCAAACTCTTGATTGTTATGCAATTCTTCCCTCCATCTACTCCACCAATAGCCTTCCCAAACTCAATTGATGACAATCTGATTCTTTCTGTCAACCTCACAGTCACCTTGGGCTTTTCTCTTTTTCTCACATCCCACATTCAATCTATTGGAAAGTCTCCTGATTAAATCCAGAATTCAAGCAGTTGTTACCAAGCCACTGTAACCATCCTCATCTGAGTTATCATCTTCCCTCACCTGGTTCCTCTAGAAGCCTCCTAAGTGATCCTTCCTACTTTCTTGTTATCCTACAGCAGCAGAGTGATTCTGTGAAAATGCAAGTCCATTCAGGACACTCCTCCCCTCAAAATCCCACCTGACTCAGAACAAATACCAAAGTCTGAGGATCCAACATGATCTATCTGTCAGCCTCCTCTCCTCCTACCCTTCCACAGTGTCATCCCTCTGAGGCACACTGGCCACCTTACTGTGCCTCAGACTTGATCTGTGCTCTCCCATTTATGGGCCCTGCCTGGAATGCTCTTCCCCAAGATGTGTTCTCGGTCCAGCTACTCAACTCTTTCTAGTGTTTGCCTGTATCTCCCTTCCTCAATAAGCCCATTCTGACCACTCTCTCTAATACTTCACACTGCTCTGACCCCTTACATTCCCGCTGCCACTTACTCTGCTTGGTTCTTCCTTTTTTATAAATAACATGTATTATCTTCTTACATATGTTTTATATATACACTTTACACACACACAAATATATATATCATTTATCAGGGATGTTTTTGTTTGCTTACTATATCTGTTTCCTTGCCCCCAATGAAATTCCATGAGAGCAGAGATCTTTGTTTGCTAATGTACCCCAAACTCCTTGAACTCCACCAGGCACACCGTATATGTTCAATGAGTATGTATTGAGTAAGTGAGTGAATAGTGGTAGCCCTGAGATCATCAGATGTGCTGAAATTTATCTAAGTGCTTCTTTGCTTCTTGTCTGTCTTCTGAGCATATTTCTCAAATATTCCAGAAAATTACATAGCCACAAGTCCCAGATAATTGTGGAGGTAGAGATTTACAGCTCTCTTATTTTGTGGACAAAAATATAAATAGCATCTGTATTTTTAAATGGAGTCTTAGGTTTCTTCGGCTTTGCACTTTTTGATTTTATTCTAGCAAATTATCTTGCCTGAGGACTTGGAGCTAGTCCTTCACAATGAGCAGTTGCTGTAGCGTGGGGAACTCTGCAAGTTCAAATGCAAAGAGCCGATTGTGAGAATGTTTGGGGTAAAGTTACACATCCAAACACTTACAGGAATGGAATTCTGTTGTGGATTTAGTAACAGCAACATGTATTTGAAGGCTTTCTGTAAAAAAAGTAAACCTCTTTTGAGTATATTGAGTGCAGAATGCAGACTTCAGTTTCTAAGGGCTACTCATACTAATTGTGTACTGTGGCTAACGGTATTCAAATCAGCGATTGTAAGGTTGGGAAATATTTTATTGGCTTTTTCCTTATAAGACTTGAATCTGGTCTTTTCCCCCCTTTGCCTTTTTTTCTCCTTTGTGCTTAATGGCAAATGAAGCGATCACTTTTATGTATGAGAAATTTGCTTTTGTCAAATGTAAGAAGAAACACTGTAAACACATTCTCCTGTTTTAGGTAAGATTAGTCCTTGCTACCGGAAGTATGTTAAGATGGGAAAACCAACAAAAACACAAGAACTTCCACAACAACCGGATGCTGAGTACTGTAGCAGACCCAGGTTTATGTTCCAACCCTGCTGTTAACCTTGAGTTAGAATCTTCAGTGTCTGGCAATGTGGGTCTGAGTCAGTCTCCTTTTCTTTAATATTCTTTACATTTATAATTTATTTCTCAGTTGTGGTTATGCTGTTTTGGAAAAAGAAGAAAAGCATACTATTCCAGATTGAATTAACCTGTAAAGCTAAGGAGATAATTTCTATGACTAAATGCCAGCTATTATATTCGAGCAGTTTATCTGTACCGACCATAAAACAATGTAACAATCTGTGTTAAAACTTCCTTTGTTTATCCTGTGGAAGTGTTCGTGGGTATGATTAGTGGGCACTTAGTATGATTAAAGGTGTGAGTAGCACGGCTGTTACTTTTGTCCTCAGCAAGCTGAGGCCAACTGATTTGTGTTGTTGACTTTGGACTCAGCCACATGAATAATTTGGGTCCTCTTTTCCTCAGTCAGCCATCACTCCTGTGTCAATAACCTGGAGACAGTGTTATCGAAATTTGACGTCTGGAAGCCTATAATGAGGGAGTCTCATATTTCATTTTCTGTATCAATCTGTTAACTCTTGTCTGATCTCCCTATGGGAACAGAGACCCCCTTGTCACCATTGTGTAATCTTGACCCAGCAGAGTGCCAGGAACTCCAAGGCCGTTTAGGAATGAAAGGAATGAATGATTGAATGAATGCAAGAAGGAGTAAGTGAATGGAAAAAATGAACTTGGTTTGGGTACCATGGCATGAAGAGTGATTTAGACCGTGAATGACTTTCCAGCTCGAAGGATAAAGAGCTATAAGAAAAAAAAATCACACTAATAAGACAAAGATTCAATTCATTTCAAAGGCAGGGGCTCAGCTGTGAGGAGCGGGGAGAAAACCTTCACCGTACCGGATGGGGACAGAGCAGTAGTGTTCTTCCAGCTGCCCAGGCTGAGCTGCAGTGTTCCTGCAATCTAGCCTGATTTGGGAGGGATAACTGAAATTCACTGGATAACAGAAATTGCTCTTTCTCTTGCCTTCTCATCAGATAGTTTTCCCTTTTGTAGTTGGACTTAAAAAGGTGTTTTTTCATGTTGCCAATTACAGTTGGTGTGCCATATTATGCTAGCTTCAGGTGTCCAATATTGCGATTAGACGTCTGTGTAACTCACAGAACGATCACCCAGGTAAATCTAGTACCCATATGACACCGCACATGGTTATCACAATGCTAGTGACTGTATTCCCTATGCTGTGCTTTGCACTCCTGTGGTTATTTTTCGAAACACAATTTGTAATTCTTAACTGCTTTACCAAAGTTGCGACTGAACTTTCCATTTGCGTTTTCATAAGCTGGAGCATATTTATACTTGAGATTGATATTTGTATTTTTTTCTTGCTTTTCATTTTCTTATGGACTCTTGAAAACTGTTCTCATTTTCATTACATCTAAAGAATTACATCAGAACTTGTTTTTCAACTTAATTCGCCTCTTGAATTACCAAAATCCAATTACCGGAAACATCCCAGAATGTCTCATTCGTCTTTGGTTTCTCTCTCGTACCTTGCTAGGGGCGAGGACACGGAAGGCCATCAGTAACTGCTCACAGAATTAAACATTCAAGCATCTTATGATAATCAGAGTTTCAAAGGAGTTTTTAATGTTAACGTGTATGTTTCAGAGCCCTTTATTTAACATATGCTTTGAAAAATGTAAATTAGCTTTTGTTAGAAAATTAGAAAAACTAATACACATGGTTTGTTCAGTTGTTTACACGACTCTGATCAGCGGTGCTCGACTTCAGGAGCCCGAAAGATTTCTTTTCACTCTGCGGGTTTTATTATGATTCTGGTGATTTCATCACTATTTATATGACTTTTCTGATTCTATTTGTATTAGGAAGTGGAGAAAAATTACTTCTAATTTATGTTTCTCAGAATGTATGTTTATTATTTTAAATCTGAAATTTTCTATCTACACCTATTTTTCCTATGCCAAGTTGTACACTGCTGTGTATTTTTATGGTTATTAAAAACGTACTTTGTTAAACCATATATGCATTTACTAAAATGTTACAGCAAATGAAATACTTAATATTAGTTTTTTATTATTCTGTCTTACTTTTTGAGTGTAAGTCTCACAGGATTCACAGATAAGAAGAAAGCAGTTTGCTTTTGTCACTTTTATGATAAATGTTCATAATGTTTTTCAGAATATTTGCTGTTTTACATTTTCTTCAATTATGAAATAAAGGTTCTGTCTGGCTGTCTTATGTTGAGCATTTATTACCATTTTTAAAATTTATTCTTTCAGACATAATTGATAGGCCATGATATAATGTTCTTTAATTTTATTTTCATCTGCATGAATATATTAATTTCATTTTAATTGGTTATTTTATTTTTATTTCTTGGACATGTAGCATTGACTTCATTTTCCTATCCTTTTATCATCTGGAGAGTGTTCCAATTTGGTGATTTACATCCTTTTCAATGATTTCATACAATAAGGCTGCATACCCTAATAAGCCCAATAAATCACTAGTGGTTGTCAGCTGGGGTCAGAATGAACTCTGGGGCTCTCAGAAATGCCCAGGGGCTGTTAGGTTGTCACTGTGCCTGAGAAAAATACTAGCATTTAGCTGCTAAATGCCCTGCAATGTACAGTCCCACATAATAAAAAGTAGTCCTGCCTCCCAGCTCCGGTGGCATCCTCCGACTGAGACCGCCCCTCGTGGAGGAGGTGGACGTTAAGTGCAGACGAGGTGCGGAGGTAGACTCACCACCAGCAGCCCTGGGACAGGGACAAAGAACTGCTGACTCTGCCTCCTCAGTCTCCCTCTGAGGCATCCATGGAATAGGACGGAGAGTGAGGCACAAGGGTTCCTAGAAGGGTTTTGGGCCAGCACCTCCCACCTGCCCCGCACCCCCCCCCCACCACACACACACACACACACACACACACACACACACACACACACTCACACCATGCTTCTGCAAGAAAAGAAGACTGTGGGCTGCCTCGGGTGAGTGAAGAGTTAAGTTTCTTGGCATGGGTTTGCCAAGATAAAAGGTTTATTTCTCTGCTTGTGTCTGATAGCAAATGATGTTCTAGCAAAAAAACAACATTAGTGTGTGACTTCACAATCTAATGTGTGTGTTTATCTAGTGTGTTTATCTCACAATCTTGTCTGTATTGGCAGCAACTTAATACCTAATTATATTTAATCTATCCTACTAATACCCTTTCCTTCTGACTTCCAGAATGGCCCCGGAACGTTATGTAACAGAGAATGGCTTGTCACTTTGGATTTCCCCTTTGGCTGAGGAAAGGCTTCTGATAATGCTGGAAAGGCAAGTGCAGAAGGTATCAGTTTAGTCAACACTTTATCACTGACACTCACGATAAGCAAACGTTTACTCATTTGTATAAACTTTTAGAGAACAGCATCTCCTCGCCTCCGTGGCGCCACGTATTTCTCTAGCCCTATATTCATTTTAGGACAGTTTTACTCTCTACTTCTGTCTCTTGGCATGCTGAGTAATTATTGAGTAGGCCTTTTAGTTTTACATGTTAATCATCTTCCCTTGGCTCTGATGAGTTTAATCACCTCCTAAAACTCCCCCCGCCTTGGTATGCATTGTTCAAAGACAGCAAGCAATGCAAGACAATCTGAGTTTCCCACATAACTGAGAAAGCCTCGTGTGTCTTACAGAGTTGTTGACTTGACCGTAGACCTGAGTCCTGTCTATTTTGCATGCATGAGTTGAGTGAAAATCACAGTCTGTATTCTTCTCAGGGCCATTGAAGTGTTGCCAGGTAAAAAAGAAAGAAAGAAAGAAAACAACAGTATGGAGGATCCCAGATGAATAGACAGGTGAAGGTTTTGGTTCTTGCTGATTATGGCTCTGCGGTACTCTTGACATGGTGTTATAACGGGAGTGGATATTAGCAGGAACCATTTGGGAACCTTATCGGAGAGGGGTTAATGAGGAAATGAGGCCAGGAGAACACCAGCCACCAAGGGAAGCGGGTCTGCTCAGGGCCACGGTCAAAGGCAGACAGCTCGGGCTGGTTGGCATGGCCACTGTGTCTAAGAGGACTAGTCCAGTAGCCCAGGGCACATTGCGTGAAGGATCCAGAAATCGGTCAGTGTCAGCAGATTATTCATTGACACCCACCTGTGGAAGAGGTAGATGGGAGCTATGAAGAGTAGAATGATTTTTTTAAAGGGAAGAATAGCTAAGAGGAGCCCGGTAGGGAATGAGGGCTTTCAGTAGTTTGTGGTTTAGGTTCTGGGACAGGGATGTCGGACTGGAGTGTATGGTGGGGAGTTAATGCGGAAGCCTAGCTTTGAGATCCAGGCCAACACAGTGTGGGGCGAAGAGTTTCGTGCCAAAGCTAGGGCTGCACAGGCACAAGGGTGCCAGTGTTTGACGGTGAAGGGGAATCCAGGATCCCTGCCTATGAGACCTTAGGGTTTTACACGCATTATTACTAATTTTTTCTTTCTGATTAAAAATAATGGAAAGCTTTTTAAGGTAACTTAGAAAATATAATGAAATATAATGATAAACCTAAACCCCTCATAACCTTACACCAAAGAATAGCTGTTGTTAACTCTTATACTACCCTTCCAGTCATTCATTCATTTTTAGCATTTGGGATTAAACATAATTTAATAAACTGTTTTAAGTCAGGCGTTCTCCATACCATTATATATTCTCTAAAAGCAATTTTAAAGAGTTCGCTAATATTGTTTTATAGAATCACAAATTCATTTATCTTCTTAAGTTGCACATTTATTCGCTCAGTTAATCTGAGTGTATGCTTTATGCCCAGGCCTGGGTGCTGGGGGCACGTCAGTGACCAAGTCAAGGGCCCTGCCGTCTTTGAGTTCATGTTCTAGCTCCTTGACCTTCCAGCTATTTCTTTTGCTCTTGGCCAGTACAAATAATGCTGAACACCAATAATCCTGGACATTGTTCTTTGCCCTCATCTCTTATTATTCCTTTGGCCATAATGGCCATAATGGTTTCAACAATATTTTTAATTTTTATCCAATTTTTCTTATGAACCCTTAAAGATACGAAAATGTCAAGTGAATAATACTATAAACACATATGCCTACGTACACATATGTGTACATGTATACGCACACACAAGCTCACACACACACATTGAAAGGAAATTGCAGACTCCTGGTACTTCATCTCAAAACACTTCAACATCTGTCTTCTAAGAGAGGAAACTTTCTCTTACATAACTATAATTCTGCTGTCGCCTAAAAAAATTAACTCATTACCTAAGATCAGCTCACATCCTGTCCACATTCAAACTTTCCAGTTGTTCCAAATTTCTTTTGAAGCTTTTTTAAAACAGAATTCAAACAAGGTGACCTGTGGCAATTGGTCAATACCTCTCTCGTCTCTTTCTCATACATTCTCTCTTTCTCATTGAGACACGCGTAGATTCACAGGCAGTTGTGAAATATAATAAACAGACCCTTGTACACTTTGTCCAGTCTCACAAGTGGTAACACTTTGCCAAACTGTAGGATAATATCATAACCAGAATGTTGACATTAATACGACCCACTGAGCTTATTGAGATTTGCCCAGTCTTACTTGTACTGGTGTGTATGTTAAGTTTCATATAATTTGTACAGTTTGCACAGGTGCATGTATCCACCCCCACCTGCTTCCTTCCTGTTTCCCATGCTTGTCCCATCCCTGAGCCCTGGCAACCACTGACCGCCCATCATTCCGAAATTTTATTTCAAAACAGTTATATGATGTAATCATACAGAATGTCACCTTTCAGGATAGCTTTTTATTTTCACTCAGCATAATTCCCTGGAGGTTCATCCAAGTTGTTACACTTATCAATGATCTTTTCCCTTTTTATTGCTGAGTAGTATTCCTCAGTATGTTTCTGTGATCTGCTCATTCACCCATTGATGGGCATCTGTGCCAATTCCAGCATTTGACTATTACGAAGCTGCTATGAACACTTGTGTGCACACTTTGTGTGTATGTGTGTGTGTGTGTGTGTGTGTGTGAACACAAATTTTCACTTGTTTGGGATAAATGACCGAGAGTGCAACTGTCTTGGGATCTATGATAGGCAGACGTTTGTTTTTTTTTTTTCAGAAATCATGAACTTTTTTCCAAGGTGTCTTTGTTCCACCAGCAACGTATGAATAACCCAGTTTCTCTGCATCCTCACCAGCATTCGGTGTTGTTACTGTTTTTACTGTGGCCGTTGTGATCAATGTCCAGTGATAGCTCATTGCAGTAACTTCTAGGTAACTACAGGTGTGCATACAAAGTGGTGGGAGCACAGAGTGGGGATATCTGGTTCAGACTACGTGTGCAGAGGACTGTGAGTGTATGTGTATATGCCAATACATTCATACCCCCATCAAAAATATTCCTGGAGAAGCTGAGCTCTGTCTTCTGAGCTTTTGAGGGTTTGGGACAGTTAGTGTGAGGCAGAGAATCCTGGTTTATTCTTCAAGTCTTTAGGGTGTACATTGGAAGGCAGACTCATACTCAATGGACTGGTCTGTCATTCCACGTCCTCCAAGAGTTGTATGGGGACCATCTCCTTTCTTGAGGTTTCTTCCTCTGTATCAGGGAACAGGTCCCAATATTTCATTTTTGCTTGTGTGCAGTTAAGGCAAAACAGCAGCTCCACTCCCGCAGAGATCTGCAAGCTTCGTGGTGACGCCTTAAATAGCACTGATGCTGCATGGCGGTAGTGACTCCCGGCTGCCGGGGCTCCTTGCTTTCCTGGTGGCTGACACTGTCCTCAGTTCTTCACAGCCTGTCCCACTTTGCTCCATTTCATGATAACAGTCACAGGCTGGTTATAAATTCTGCCATCACCCAATATCATGTCTCCTGGTATATTGGTTATTGCCTCAAGCTCAAGATCATCCATTGCTGAATGTTTCCTCCCTCTTTAATGTGCACAGACACAGCATGCCACCTTCAGTGACAGCTCTCCTGCAGTGATTCTCAAAGGGGCTTGGAGAGGAGATGGGACATGAGGGGAGGCCCGTGGAGCTTGAAGTGGACTGTGTGAGATTGATAACTTCCCCACCCGCTCTATACATGCAGTGGGGATCATGTGCTAAATCTCCCCACTTCTTCTCAAAGAAGAAGCTCCAACTGGGCCAGAGTAAACAGCTTTTTTAATACTTAAAAACCAGTGTTTGTTTCCATCAAATTTAACAAACATATCTTGGATGCTTATTACCAGAAGCACACTTTTGGGTAAGTATGGCTAAAAAGATATGGAGTCTCCCCCAAGAAGATATCTATCTATCTATCTATCTATCTATCTATCTATCATATATATATATATGTAATATATATATGTATGTAATTATATAGCCTGGTAAAAAATTCAATCATTTCAGGTAACTTTGGGGGTTGAGGAATGATGTTATTTTAGGCAAGTCTTTGGCGCACCGGAGACATGGCATTAGCTGTCTGGGAGGGAGAGTGGGGTTCTCCAGGAAGGACTGGGGTTCTGGGGTGGTGGCTCATGGAGCCTGGGCCAGGGAAGACAAGACAGCACTTTAGGGCTGCGGAGGTCAAAGGGGGCCGGCGCTGGGTGAGAAGACTGTATCATCAGACATGAAAGACAAGGATCAGTGTAAGAAAATGTTCCTCTGAAGCTTGTTAGAAGTCATCAGTGGCTCAGGAGTCTGACAGAGATTGACAGACAGACCTGGAGGACAGGCTGTATCATGACAAGGGCAGGGAGCTGGGACATAAAGTCAATGTTCTGGAACTGCCAGGAGCCTCTGACTTGCTCCATTTTCCCCACAGTTCTAGGGAACAGACGGTCTAGTGTTACAGGCAGAACGGTGGTGTGACACCATCTGACCAACAACGGTGGGTAAGCAGCAGGAGCTGATGGTGGAGTCGAGTGCCCACGTGCACTGAGTGACACAGACAGTGGGACAGCCTGCCGATAAGTGCTTAGTTCTGTCGGAGGCCAGGATAAATGACCTCTTGGCACCATTTTACTCTGTCAGGAGAGGAAAGCAATCTACCTGTCACAGCCTGCTGTCATGCATCTGTGTAGAATCTAAGAGGGGAGTTTCGGTGCCATCAAACCTGTACACAATTACTTTAAAGTATTGGCTATGTTTTACCACAAATGATGTCTGCCTTGGATTCATGGACTTTAGAGCACGCAGGTAACGGACATTGGACATTGAAAACCATTCCTGCCTTGACAAGGATGCACCGATGCAGGGTGTTTGTTGCGTAAAGTCACAGCCGAGCTTTTCTTTTCTTCTGCATCACATAACTGCTAGTAATTCACTTACTTGGTTGTTTTCTATTTCCTATTTCTATGAGACGCGTATAGTCCCGGTAAGGAACAGGAATGGTGCACAATCACAGCCCCAGCCGCTTTGGCTCATTGTGGGAGGATTCCAGCTACCTGCCCAGGTGAGAGGGAGCTCTTCTCTCACTGAGCCCAGGACAGTGAGAACCCAGGAAGAGGGGAGACAAAGGTCCAGCTCAACCTACTGAGCTATTTTAATGAGAAAATGTTAATGGGCAGGATGCAAATGATCGTGGGCATATGGCTTGAGATCCTTCCCACTTAAGGCAGTAAATAGGATTCTCTCTAAAATGCCCATCATTCCTGCATAAGGAGTGAGGCAATTGGAGAAACAATTGCAAGAAGTTGTGTGTGCTGCTGTCCCTCTCATTGTGGCCAGACAGTCTAGTCCCCCCCACTGTGCTTCATGGTACACAGCAATCTTTTAAAGCAAGTACCAAGCATGGGTTACATTTGTATTGTATTGTAAACGTTTGTTTAGGGATAGGACTAGAGTCTTTTGTTCTGTTTTTAAGTACACATTTTGGAGTGTATAGGAAGGCAGTGGGACTGTATTTGTTTGTTCCCCCTTTGTCTGATGGCTTTGTCAGACTTGACTCCATAACCTCGGGTCAACTCATTTGAAATGTACAGAGTGCAACTAATTAAGTGATATTTTTGCTTATATAATCTGTCCCCCTGGAAATAAATAAATAAGAAAAGAAAAGAAAAAAAAATCCTGAAACGAAACATTTTATTTTTGGAAGCAATTATGTTTCCTCCGCTGAATTAATGAAGCTTTATTTTATTTCAAAGATGTATTGTAACCAAACTGAAGTGCTTGGGCATTTTTGGCAAAGCTACCTACCTGCCAGGAGGGTTCACAGATATCACTGTCTGTGAGGGTCATTTAGAAGTATGGGGGTTCAGGGTCAAGCGGGGTGGTGGTGAAGGATATTACCACATTGTCGAGAACCTATGTATTGTCCATCTGTTGTTAAGAATCAGGACATAAAATAGGGAGTGAGGTGGAAACCACTAGTAGTGGGATGGGCCAGTGTGTTTCATTGGTATTTCAGAACCTAGCACTAGAGAAGAGAAAATCTAGAGGATAAAGGGAGAGAAGGAAGGGGAGCCTGGAACTCTGTCCTCACATAGGTGGTCCGCCGGATGGTAATGAAGATCTATGAACTATTTCTGATGTTTCTAAAAACCTAAGAGAAATTATACATTTATTCGTAATAACACTGCACAGACTAATTAAAATGTCAAGCTTTTTTGCTTTGGGCTGGAATTATATAAATTCACTGTTGTAACATGTTTATCTCAATCTATCCAGAGTTCTGGTTATGGGTAGCTGCATTTCTTTGATTAATGAAAAGGGAAAAGAATTATTACTTAATGTATATCTGTTTGTAGATAAAATCTTTCAAACGGTGAGGTCTGTGGGAAGAAATGATAAGAGCTTTAGTGCTGAAATAGTTGATAACTCCTATGCCAGAGAATAGCAACTATCTTGTGGATCTGATGAGTTTCTGCTCTACCACAGGGCCTTCGGGGCCTTGCTGATTATGTATATTTAATCTTTATTCTAGTTACAAGACAAATATGTCTCGGGCTTTCTGAATAGAGATGCATCTGAGCTAAACAAATACACGAAAGTTCAGCTCAGAAGTGAGCATAAGGTAAGTGATATTTGCCATCTCTCAATAAAATTAATTTTACAAGGGAAATTCTCTTTCTAATGTTCAGAGGATTGTTTCTTACAGTTGGGACTACACGAGGAACAAGGCCTTCATCCTGGACAAATACCTCTGCCTTTAAGGAATGCCTGGGTCGGGCCCCAGCTGGGCCATTGACAGCTTCATCTTTTTAGGAGAGCATGGTACCATTTGGAGACGTGTTTTCTTATCCAGGACACAGTCCAGTATTAGAAAATACAACAGGATTTCAGGGGAAGCACCTGGGTCCGTCAAACCAAAAGTTTTCATTGTGCATTTATGTATGAAAGACTTTAAAAATATAAATGCCTAGAAAAGGTCAGCAGAATATTAATTTTCTTCGGAAGTAAATGCCTTTTAGTGGCTAAAAGTTAAGGATAATTGAAGTCTACTTGTTTTGAATTTGATTGTGGAGAAGATAAGCAAGATATGCATTGGTTTCTCCAAAGAGCTTAAGAAGAAGGCAGGGAAGCTGTCCGAAAGGGAAAATGCTGAAACCTGATGTCCTCATCATTAGTCCAGAGAGGGCTCTGTGTGGTGTTCATTGTTTATTTTGGTATTTTTGACATGTTTATTAATTTTAGAGAGATAGAGGAATGGAGAGGAAGAAGTTGATGTGAGAGAGAAACATCAGTTGGCTGTTTCCCGTACACGCCCCAGCAGATGATTTAACCCACAACCTAGGTATGTACCCTGACCGGGAATGGAACCCCCAAACATTTTGGTGTCTTGGATGATGCTCCAACCAACTGAGCCACACCAGCCAGGGTAGGTGATCACTGTTTAAAGGCCACTGGAGGCTTGTGAGAAGGGAAGCTCCACCGTGGTGTGTGGATGGGGGTGTGGCTTAGAAAGAGAGGGTCCGCAAAAGCTTCTGTTTCACGTTTTTTGATTTTCTTAGTGAAAAGGCAAACAACAAATACTCAACTTTCCCTGAAGTACTGTTTCTCCGGTAACAAATTTGGCTTTCAATCAGGAGAACATCTTGGGTGAGTCCCAGTGGGCTCCAGCCTACCTTGCTCCACGGAAGCTCAGAGCTTTCTCAGAGTCCTTGGCACAATGCAGCCACACATCACGTAGTTAGTACACTTTGCAGTTTCAGAGCCTGGCCGCGCGAAGGATTTCTAGCTGTTTATTTTCCTTTAAAAGGGCCAAGTGTTAATGTTTTGAATTAGAGCTATTGGAATATTGCAGAGGAGTCTTTAAAAAGAGTTATGCGGTGTTTTCTTCATGGGAGAGGGCAGTTTTCTCATCCTGAGATAAGCGAAACCTGCCACGTCTCCAAGGGTCCTGACGTCCCTCCGCTGCATGCAGGAGATTTCAGGAAAGCATGCTTTACTGTAACAGTGAAGGGTACACTGGACACGATGCCATTTAATTCCAGGAAAGCAAAACACAGAGTAAGCATTAAGCAAAAGCCATCAGTCACAGGAAGAAGGTTTTTTGGGGAAAAAAAGATTAAATGAGAACTATGTGTCCAGAAGCTAAGAGAGAGGAGAATATTAAAAAAAACCCACAATTTTTTTCAAAGCCCCAGGTGAAAGATTGAGAAAAGAAACAGATTTCAGTTTTTATAAGACCACTCTTCTTTCCTCCATTTTCCACCCCCAAAATCATACCAGCCTTTGAGAAAAAACTTTAATTAAGCTTGTTTTGAAAAACATCTGAGGTTTTTTTGTTGTGTGTGTTTTTTTTTTAATTCCATTTTCCTTTAGTGGGTCTTTGGGGAGAACAGTTATTGAGTACGGAATATTTCTTTTGTTGCCTAATTGTTCCTGAAAGATGTTATTCACCTACTCAGAGCCCCTCTCACTGAAGGCTGTTCAACCTTGCCTCAGGGTCCCCAACTCTGGCAGTGGGGACAGCGGGAGGTGCCTCTGCCCATCCCCAGGGCACCCTGCAGCCTGGGTGTCACTTGCTTTCAAAGGCAGGAGCTGCGAACAGGCAGTTCAGTATTTGCAGCTTAAATTTTTTTTTGTTTTGCATTAAACTCAGTGTTTAATTCTAAAGGAACAGGAAGAAATGTGGGGTTACTGCCAAGTTCCCAGATTTAAAACAAGAATTCTATTTTAGCACTTAATTTTTAAATGCACCTGTAATGTCTTCAGCATCATTTCAGCCTCTTAAGGTCTTATTATGATTAGCATGTGAAAAATCTGAGGGAAAAATTTAAAAATACATTCCCACAAATTCTCTGTTTTTCTGCACATAGGCAGCTTAAAAGCTAGTTACTCAAAGTTCAAGCTTCCCAGGGAGTGCAACCTCGGGGTTAAATACTGGCTTTGCTCTCTTGGATAGGGAGGAGGACAAATTCCACAACTCAATGACGCGAAAGTCAATATTTCAGACTAGTAAAATAATTTCCGTCATTTTCATTTCATAAAAAATAGATGCAGCAAAAAGGAAGAAGTTTCAGGTAAGAATAATAATGAGCTGAAAAAGGATGCTGTGGAAAAAACAGAAACGTGGACTTTTTTTTGTTTTCCGAAGAGAAGGCTAAAGCAACTCTTCTGTAGGAAGCGTTTTAGTCACCAAACGAATGAATAGTTTTCCGTCAGCAAAGGACAGAATAAGATAAAAAGGGCTTACGCTAAGGCAGGAGAGATTCTGGGTGGATCTAAGGGAGATCTTTAGGATCAAGCCCTGACACAGAATGCTCAGGGAAGGCTACTTGTTTTCTCTCCCAGGTGACCTTAAGGAAGAAAACAGACACCTGTTTGCTCTGAATTGTTCACCTCCATAAAGGCAGATGTGGGTGATGGTTTCTGGAAGTCTCTTGAAGCTGAACAATTTCTATTCTCTGCTAGTTCATTTGATGTTGTTTTCCTTTGAGCTGCATCGTTATGCAATGGAAGGAAGTGTTTCCTATCTTGACGAGCAGCGCCCCGCCCACCCAGTCCTCCAGCTGATAAATTTCAAAGTCAGTCTTCTTACTCCCCGTCCTCTGTTACCACACCGACGTCCCTGCTGACCTGATGCACTGCAGACGGCTGCAGCGGTTAAGATGCTGGGCACGCGTCAGGTCCAATGCCAGGTGCTGCTTTCACAGCTAAATCCTAATCCTCGCAAAACACATTCAGGAGAGCCCTGCCAGTCTTCCAGTGGATAAAATAGAGATGAGGAAACGGAACTCAAGAGGCTTGCGTAAGCTAATTATAGAGAGAAACTTTAAACTCCAGTCTTTGTAATCCAAATTTTGCCCTTTAAACCTGTGCATAAAGTGAGAAACAGCCAAGCCGTTGCTGAACTTAAATCCTAAACTGTGTAATTTAGGGAAAGTAATTTAACCTTTGTAATGTCAAAGTCTCTGTTACTTTGGGGGCTGGTCCTTTTTCTCTTTTTTTTCTCTTTTTTTTTGGGGGGGGACTAGCATATACAGGAGTCCTATGGAGAAGTAGAATGATAGCTTACTTATATATCATATGGGATCTAGCCTGATCTTAACAGGACAGTCTTTCTCTGGCATGGACTCCCTGTTCATATTTCCCAAAAAGGAAGATCTAATTCTCAAGAAAGAGGTCTCAGAGGGGTTGGCTTTCCTTGTGTCCAGCTTGTACAGAATTACTTTTGACCTATGCGCTCTCTTCCGATTATCAATTGTGGCTGGGATGACTGGCTGGCATCCCTCCCTGCCAATGACCTGAGCCAAAGAAAGCTACAGAGATTGAACCGGCTTTTCGTAGAAGGGCTGTGTGTGTGTGTCCGTGACTTCGGTCGGTATAGTACTCACAAAACTTAGAGCTTGCAGAACACTTGGAGATCATCTCGTCAGGGCGGCATACATCATACAATTTATAATCTGTCGCCAGTTGGTTGCATTTGGTTTCTTGGAAAAACGGTGAGGAGAAGAGCTCCGAGACTGTGTCCGGGCTCCTGTTTGCTGTGGTGGCTGTGGCAGGGGAAGCGTTCGTGTTTCATAATTGTTATCCCTCAAGGCTGCAAGTTTCGTTTTATAGTTGAGCCAATGATGATATATGTAGTTTGCTGTCTTGGCCAGTAAAGGGTCCAGGGAGATGAGGCACACTTAACCCTGCCATAGGCTATAAATAAGGTCAAATATTTTAATTGCATAACATGAAGAGCCTCATTATTGCAAGAATAATGAAAAACAATATTTTTTCAGCCAGCCTGCTGTTGCTATGGGAAAAAAGAAAACAGCACTTTTTTTCATCTATTAGCTGTATAGGAAAAGATTGATTATTACGAATAGATGTGCACAAGAATTCATTTCTCTCTCCCTCCCGTAGAAGTTAAGAACCTTCGCCTGCCTCTTCAGAGTGTAGCATTGGGAGTGAATAGTCAATCGCTTTGTATTCCAGTTAGCATCAGCACGGGGCACGCTTTGATAGGGTTTTACTGTCATTCAGGGCATTTCAGTGAAAGGTATTCCAAATGGTAGTCAAGAGCAACCGCACAACTTTGGGGGCCTGGGAGCGTAGGCTGCAGTGGCTCTCGGTGGGTATAAAATTTCCAAGAAGACTGGTGCACGTTTATGGCTCTCTTCAGAGAACTGCTGTTGGAAGTACACAGTTTTTAGGAAGTCCAACCGTAAAATTTACTTGAACTTTAGATTCGTTCAATAACATATTCAAGTTTGTCTTAATGTAATTACTTTTAAAAGAGATGGGTGCTCCACGACTAACAACAGAAGCAGTAGCAGCAATAATAATAATAATGGCTGGCATTTATTTACTCTGTGGTTTTATGCACACTGGCACGTGACTATGTGCTCCCCAGATCCAGAGTAATGGAAACAAGGGATTGCACAATTCAACTCCTAAACGTTTGAAAGGTTTAAGCTAATAAAGATGGGAAAGAGACTGGCTCTGGCATACTTGCCCTGATTCCCTTGGTCTCTGTTTCTTTTTATATCATCATTGAATTTAATTTTCTTCATCCTAAAAACTTGTCACCTGACCATCTGTGACTTTAACGCCTTCCTTAAAAACTGCCTTCTGTTGTAAAGCAGAACATCATCTTTTTCAGGTACTATGTGGAACCCCAGTGCATAAAACCGTAAATGTGGAATGAAGGGAAGCAAGAAGGAGGCCCGAACCCTCAGCATTTCCAACTTCCTTACCTGGGATGGGCCATTTCTTACTTCCTTAGAAACCCGGGACTGATCATCAGTTTGCAAATAGCTTTCTTGAGGAATCTAATTAGTTATTAAAATACCTGCTTTGCCCTGAGTGGTGTGGCTCAGTGGGTTTGGCATTGTCCCTCCAACCAAAAGGTCACAGGTTCTATTCCTGGTCAGCATACATGCCTGGGTTGTGGGCCAGGTCCCTGGTTGCATGCAGGAGGCAACTTCTTGATGTTTTTTTTTCTCTCTCTCCCTCCCTTCCCCTCTCTCTAAAAATAAACACAATCTTTACAAAATATGCTTCATTTTCTTTCTTTATTTTTGTATAATGAGACAAAATTCAACCCTTGCAATCTCTCAGAAATTTGGTAAAACATCATCCTTGGGTATCTGAAATTTTTTAAAAGTCTCTAATCATATGTTGTTGCTTTAAAAAAGGCTAAATATTAATTAATAACATGATAATTATTTTTAGGTGTGCTTATGTTTAACCGTGTTGTGTTATACTTCTAAAAGCACAGTGAGCAGAGAAGTAGATGGACATTCAGGCAGCCGTGTCGAAGGTGTAGCAATTCGGACGATGAATTTCTCACTGAAACACTACTATTCTCCTGGAAACAGCTCGTCCTAATGATGGTCACATTTGCTAAGAGAATAGGATGGACTTCTTGAGAACTGGCCTCAGGACCCAGACTGACCATCTTATTGGAAATATCACAACACAAAAGTTGTTTTAGAGTGTGTCTAAGTCATTTGCTTTTACATTTTCTCTTTAAAATACCTCTGCTGTTTCCTTTTCTGCCAGCTTGCTTGTAAATTATTATATTTACTATCTGCTTATCAGGTTCAGGGCTTCTCTGAAAAAAATTTTAAAGTGTCTGTTGATTGTTTTTCTTAAAATTTTAGCCTATAAAACAAACTGCTTCTGACTTAGGAAAATGTCCATATGTAGTATATTGATATATTTAGATTGTGTTACTGCCAAAATATATATCACATGCTTTTAAAAACACAGGAATTGAGTTACTTTGGAATAAAATTTCTCTATTGGATATTTCCTTTAATGTCTTTCACAGAAAAAAACTTCCACCTAATAAGGCTGTTTTGACTACTTTGTCTTAACTTTGAACATCGTATTTAAGTTGTAATCTTTATGACTCATCACAGACTGTATGCTCTTTCCTTGATGGTTTACTTGCCCATTTAATAACAAGATTAAATATTTTTATTTATAGATCACCTTCTACTGGTGTAGGGTAGAATTTTAGGATAGTCAGACTAGAAATTGGGCAGACTTCCTTCTTTTGCTAGAATTCAGTTAATAACTTTTTAAAAAAATTTTTTAAGGCAATCAGTCTTATAAGATATGAAGTTCCAGGCAAAAGTCTTTTCCACTGAAGCCCTTTTAATTTTGTACTTACAATTGCTTTAACTTACAATCAGATATTGCCCCCCACCCAACACTGCTTTCTGAGCCCTCTGCTGGCGAGATTTTTCTTTCAAACTTTGAGTGGGAGTAAACCCTTTTGTCTTAGTATTAAAAAGGTCAAAAGAAATTTTTCATGATCCAGGTGCTTTTTCGTCTTGAGCCCTGCGTGGCTAGGATCACGCTTTACTCTTTTTAGAAATAGAGATCATTGTCCATTAGAAATGTCCAATGACATTTAGACATTTCCTTTCTCCTGAAAGGCAAGGCTTATTTTCTAGTAGAACATTACCAAGTAGTAAGTATGACTAGTCAATCAGGACAAGAGCAATACTTAAGAATATTGCACATCTGTCCAGTTGCTATTCCCTTGCTCTGCTGTACTGTGTGGGAGAGGGTGATATTTGACATTTATTTAGCCCATCCCTTCCTAGACACAGGGAGTTTTGTCACGTGGTCAATGATCAAGAATCTCAGTCTGCAGGATTTTTCAAGGTTCTCTTGGTGCAGTTGCTATGGCAGATACTAAACTGTTGTAAATCTCACCAGGCAAATCAGAAGGCTGGAGAGAACAGACACCAAATGAGAACATTATGACATTTTGAACCACAACAAGGATAAACAAATTGAGTAAATTCCTTCTTTAAAACCACTTACAAAGAAACAGGGATTGGCTTCAGAATTGACACCCAGGATCTCACAACCAGGTATATAGTTTTCAGTTTAGAAATCACATTAGGACTTACGTGTGGATGTGATTGTTATTGCTGTCTTAAGAGAACTGCTAATAGAAGGGCAAGACTTCTATTTTTGTAACAACTCAAAGTTTGTGAAAATGCAGTATGATTGAATATATATATTTAAAAAAAAATGATTGCCATTGTTTATCGCTGAGAATGCAGCTAGCTAGTGGAAAGATGTGAGTCCTGGAAATGAACAAGTTAAACATTGGCAATTGATCATCCTCACAATAGGAGAAAAAACCATGCTATTTACTGTTTGCTTACAAAGATGCATCATGTGGGCGCCATTTTCAAGGAAGCAGCCTCTAGAGAGTAGGTGTTGTTGAGACCATCTGGCCGGTGTAAGGCACTGATTCCCGTTAAAGCCTCTACATAAACTTTAAGATTTTAACGGGATTGGAGACGGACTTGTCTGTCCTGCGGCGCCTCAGACAAGCCTCGTAAGTTCCCTGGCTTATGACACCGGCCATCTCCCGATCTGCCTCAGTCTGTCCACTGGGTCAGGGTGAGACCCAGGTGGCGAGTACCTGCCGAGATTGTGTGTTAGCAATGCTCATTTGATGTTTATAGTTTTCTTATTGTTAGGTGTTGGAGGAAAGGGTGGAGACAGCTGCCCATACTGGTTGTCGGAAATTGAATGTAAACTGTCATGGGAAAAAAAGAAAAAACAATTGAGTTTTGAAACCCAGTTCTTAAACTGACTCATTCTGTGATCATGGACAAGTGAAAAGAAAAGAAAATGGATATGCAGCTCAAGATTTTTCCCCCTTATTCTGTGTGAAGACAACTTTTGATACATTATAAGGAAACGTTTCCAAGATTTGGGGTATATATGTAATGTGAATTTTTGTGGGAACAAGACACATAACTTGCATTAATTGTCACAGAGGGCTGTGGCTCAAAAAAGTTAATTTCCAGGTTTCTCTGGTGTTTGAAGAGGAG
The DNA here is from genome assembly GCA_004024845.1 of Tonatia bakeri. Taxonomy (NCBI): domain Eukaryota; kingdom Metazoa; phylum Chordata; class Mammalia; order Chiroptera; family Phyllostomidae; genus Tonatia; species Tonatia bakeri. The sequence continues at coordinate 72,627 of PVIA01000515.1, read as the reverse complement.
ATTTAAGGAGATACCACCCTATTTTCTGTGTAAGGATTATTTGAAAACTGTATGGAAAGATTTGAGTGTGATTGGAACCAGAAAAAGGCATTTTCTATGCGTTAAGGACAAGTGTAGTGGCTCGGGTTATTATTATAAAATCGTATGTTAATCTCTAAAGGACTTCTTTTTAGTATGCGAATAAATCCTCTTACCCAGAAAAAGCAGCATCAGTGAAAAAACTAATTGCCATCGCAGCCTCTCTGGCCCACGAGCTATCTTGACGATGAGTCAGTCACAGACAGCAGCCGAGGTCTGGTGCAAACGAAGTTCGGGGAGGGAGAATCTGGTAACAATTAATAAAAACATGATTAAAAGGAGGACTAAGCTTAAGTGTGTAAACCTAACCAAGAGTACTTCCTTAGTATTTTTTTTCTGTATAGTTTGAAAACGTGGTAAATAGGCAAGAAAGCTGGACTGAGGGGTGTTCAGTAACATAACGTGGGTTGCATTGGACTTGTACTGGAGACAGTTATCTGTCCATGATATGCTTTGAGTCACAGTAATCCCTATAATTTTAGTTAGAGATTTGTAAGTGTTGTGGGCTTGCAGGGGGGCAGCTTTTTCTACTTTTTGGAAGAAATGCTGTATTTTTATCTTGGAAGGAAAGTCTCAAACTAGAAGAATCTTAGAGCAGACAGAAAGCCAAGGGGTGAGACGTCCTTGCAGCCACCCGGTGGAGTGGGCAGACGTTGAACTGCAGTGTGAGAGATCTAGGTTTGAATGCTGGTCTCACTGCATATTTTTTGTGTTCCTTTGTGGATTAGCTAAGGATTGGTCCACTGTCAATATCTAGCATTGGATTGAATTTACCTTCTGCTGTGGTTTAATTCAAGTACCCAGTCCTGGCGAGACTGGCACAGAAGAGCCAGGGACTGTTCTCATCCTCATACCTGTCAACTGCTGCATGATCTCTGAAACGTTGCAGACTTTCCTTATGGTTCTTGCGCTTTGTGGGGTGTGTGACCTTGGCTAGGCTACTTAACCTCTGAGTTCCCTTGTTTCCCCCCTTTGCCCACCTCCACCTAGCCCCACCCCCTTTCCCTGTGGCTGTCACCACGCTGTTGTCTGTGTCTGTGGGTCATGCATACATGTGTTTTGCCTAATCTCTTCCCCTTCTTTCATCCAGTCCCCCATCCCTCCCCTCTGACAGCTGTCAGTCTGTTCCATGTATCCATGCCTCTGTTCCTATTTTGTCTGTTAGTTTATTATGTTCTTTGGATTCTACATATAAGTGAGATCATACGGTATTTATCTTTTTTTGACTGGCTTATTTCACTTAGCATAATAATCTTCAGGTGTAACCATGCTGTTGCAAAAGGTAGGGTTTTCTTTTTTATAGCTGAGTAGTATTCCATTGTGTAAATGTACCACGGCTTTTTTATCCACTCATCTACTGATGGATACTTGGGCTGTTTCCAGATCTTGGTTATTGTAAATAACACTGTAATGAACATAGGGGTGCATATATCCTTCCAAAATAGTGTTTTGGGTTTCTTAGGGTACTGAGAAGTGGAATTGCTGGGCCATAAGGCAGATCATTTTAATTTTTCAAGGAACCTCCATACTGCTTTCCACAGTGGCTGCACCAGTCTGCATTCCCACCAGCAGTGCATGAGGGTTCCCTTTTATCCACATCCTCACCAGCACTTGTTTGTTGATTTATTGGTGGTAGCCATTCTGACAGGTGTGAGGTGATATCTCATCGTGGTTTTAATTTGCATTTCTCTGATGATTAGTGACTTGAGTATCTTTTCATACGTCCATGGGCCCTCTGTATGTCCTCTTTGGAGAAATGTCTATTCAGGTCTTTTGTCCAATTTTTAATTGGATTGTTAGTCTTCCTGGTGTTGAGTTGTATAAGTTCTTTATATATTTTGGAAATTAACCCTTTATCAGATGTATCAATGGCAAATATATTCTACCATACAGTGGGTTTCCTTTTCATTTTGTTAATGGTTTCTTTTGCTGTGCAAAAGCTTTTTAGTTTGATGTAGTCCCATTTGTTTATTTTTTCCTTTCTTTTCCTTGCCCTGGGAGATGATTCAGTGTTTCTTTTTAATTGATTATCTGCTTTGTGCTAGACTCAGTGAGCCAAAAAAAAAAAAAAGCACAATTTTTTTTTTCCTCAAGGGGCTTATGTCATTTAGTGATAAGACGTAAAGCAGAGAGTTTTTTTTAAAAAAGGATGCCAAATCATCCTGATTTTAGTTATTCTGCTTCCACATGATGCATAGTTTATATCATTAACAGAAGTTCAAGTTATTGCCAGTAGCAATCCTCCACTTATTCGGAGATAATAAAATTGACACTGGAAAATGAAGCATGTTAGGAGTATGTGTTAGAGGCTCTAACCTGTAGAGAAGCTGGTGGGAGAACCTGGCCTGTCCCCTGTCCCTGGCATTGCATTTCCGAGCGTCCCCTGGCTGCGTTAGAAAAAATCACCGTCAGAAACACGGTTTACAGGATGGGGCAAAAGTAGGTTTACCGTTGTGAGTACGCAAAACACAGTTCATTCTCGTACCGTTATTTATTAATTTTTGCATCATTTCCCATACGAACAACTGTAAACCTGCTTCTGCCCCACCCTGTGTATTATGTACGTGAGTCTGAGAACGATCCCTTCCTCTGGAGGTAGCATCGACAGCAGATCAGAGACACAGTGGTCCCACCGCCAGGGTGATTTAACTCGGGGTTGTCCCATGGACTTCTCCCTTCGTTCTCTGTCTGAGGAGCTTGAAAGGAGTTTAGGGCAGCTCTTATCTTTTAACCCGGAGGCCCTGCATTGTGGTGCTTGTTTCCTCTCTCTCCCACCTGTGGGGTTTGCCTGGTACTGTTATGGATATTAACAGGCAGGTGGCTGATGGGAAATCATGTTTCAACACCAAATGAGATGGATAAAGAGGATTTTAGAATGCCATGAAGGAAAGAAATTGCTTGTAGTGTTTTCTTTTAAAAACTGAAAGTCATGTTTTCTTTAAAATGAAATATATTTCAGAGGTTTCTCTTCTTTAGGCTGTTCCTTCCCTTCTTCCATCCACGGTCCCAGGTGAGAGAGAAGGCAAGGAGAGCAGAGCTGCCTTTGCCAGGGTCTCAGCTGCCCACATGCCTGGGAGGCTGTCGTACCCACTCTGCCTCAGGCCTCACCTGAACTCCAGGGGCTGACGTCAGTCTCCCTCCGAAGGGGATCAGGGCCGAGTCCTGGCATTTTTAGTGACGACACGTTCTAAAGCGTGTCTGGAATTTTTTCTCCCTAGGCTTCTATCTTCTTGAGCTCATTTTGCCCCGTTTATTCTGGGCTGTATGTTTCTGCATCTGTCCATTCAGATAATCGGCAAGTATGTGTGCATGTGTGTGTGTGTATGGGGGGGGTTGTGTTCATCTTTTGTCATTGGTGTAGCTGATTAAAAGCGACATAAATAGGCTACTCAGCACCAAGGGAGGCTAATCCTAGCTAACATGTGGCGACCTCAAAAGCTTCAATTCTGCCTTTTTTTGTTTGAAAGGCAGAAGACTTGAAAGAGTAAGTGCATCTCAGCGTGAGAGGAGAGGATCATGGTTCTCACTCTGCGAGCAGCTTTCTCAGCAGGTCGGTCTGTGAGCCTTCCAGTGTTTGTGTTTGCTGGGACAGATTCCTCAAAGTTCCCCCGCTCCCTTCTATCCTGGTCGTTTGAGGCTGCTGTCCTCTGAACGGCATCCTCTCCTGAGCAGTTAAACTTGTCCTACTGTGCTAGCAGACTTGACTGGTCTATAATTAAGAAACTCAGTTTTTATATGGGTCCCGTAAGGTCTGTTTGTCAACTGTGCAGATAATCACTTCTACCCTGGGGGTAGCCCCGTGACAAGGGCCATGTGTCATCGCCTGCGGATAAATGTTTGAAGCCACTTGGTTATTGTTTTCTGCCAGCTTGCCTATCCAGCTTTACATTATCATCACTTACAGTTCGTGGTGTGCCAATTATGTGTGAGGCTTGCACACAGTGGAAATTGGCTTGATTCCCATCTGGGTTAACATGATGAATTCTTATAATCTATTGTGAAGCTGAGTAATGACTTAAAATAAATGCCCCCATGATTCAACTGAAAAAGTTTTATTTAAGAAAAGTTGTTTCATTTTTGTAATGATGGATCTAATTGATACAGAATAGCCTTGTGGAATGAATTCGCTGGGTCATTAATCAGTGCTTCCAATCACCTAGCACCAATGGTTAGACCACGTATTGTCAAAGGGTTTATGGGGTTATGCTGGAATAGGGGGGTCATGTGATGTAGACAGCCTAGCTGTGAAATCTAAGACTGGAAGTCTAGCTAACTGGGGAGCATCTGGCAGGTGTAGCTTCCTAACTGATCTGTTGCCATTCTGCCCGCTTGTGGTGGGCTGGCTCATGGCACCCAATGTGTCCAGGTCCTAATCCCTGGAACCTGTAAATGTGATCATATATGGTAATAGGAACTTGGAAGATGTGAATAGTTAAGGGTCTTGTTGGGGAGAGATTATCCTAGATTAGGTGGGCCAATGTAATATCAGGGTCTTTGCAAGAGGGAGGCCCGGGTGGGGCAGAGTTTACCGCACACACAGCAAGAGAGAAGGCAGTGTGCCCATCCCAGCAGAAGGAGAGGTATTTTAAGATGCTACCCTTCGGGTTTTGAAGGTGGAGGAATGGGTCCTGAGCCAAAGAATACTGGGAGCGCAGCCCCTGTGCTGGGAACAGGACCCTGAGGATTTCCGCCCAGTGTGACTGATTCATCCTTCTGATCCCTATGACTGTCAGAGCACAGGTTTAACACCAGCTAGTTTGCAACAGTTTGTTACAGCGGCAATAGGAAACTAATACAACCACGTGTGAGTCATCCTGCACATTTCAGCTAGATTCATGTTAGTAAAACAGTTTTATTAGTATCCCTGCATTGCTAAGTGTATTAGGGAGACAGATATCAAGAAGCAAGAGTTCTTATCCCCTAGGGGCTTATATTAAGTTGGAGAAAACCTGCAAACCAGCAAAAGTTAAATGAAAATCAGTCAGGAGTATGTTACAAGCATGCACAGGTGCTGTAGGTACGGAGAAGCGTGGCTGCTCATCTGGTGTTGCGGAACCCTAGGGCCAGGTGTTGGACTGAGCTATCAGTGATGAGAGCAGGCTGGAGAGAAACGAGGAAAAGCATCTGCTACAGCCTGAATTGTGCCCCCAGCATTTGCATGTTGAAGCTCTCACCCTCAGTGTGACTGCATTTGGACTAAGGAAGTAAATTAGGTCAAATGAGGTTATAGGGATGGATCTGTGATCCGATAGGATTAGTGTCCTTCTAGGAGAGACACTAGGTTGCTGTGCTCCAGCCCGTGAAGACACTGGGGAAGGTGGCTGCCTACAAGCCAGGAAGAGGACCCTCACCAGTAACTGAACTGGCTGCCGTCTTGACCTTGGATTTCTCACCCTCCAGAACCGAGAACGTAAGTTCCTGTGGTTTAAGCCACCCAGTCCGTGATACTGTGTTACGGCAGACCAGATTATTGAAGATAGTGCTTATGTTCCTTGTTAGAAGGAAACGCAGGATCAGAAATATGATTTTGCCCTATGAAAATGGAAATTAGCTTTTAATCAGTAAAGTACTTACTTGCTGGATTGAAGACTTCTGCCAAGTTTTCAATACACAGAGAGAAGATAAGAATCCCAGTGCAAATAGACTTTTTAACTTGCTTTCCTGTTGCACACATTAAGATGCTTTATAAGATTTTCTCTTCCAAATGCTTGTGACATGTTGTTCGAATAAATTATATAAGTCATAAAACAATGGCTGTGAAAATTAATGATGGTTCAAAGATTGCATCAGTGGGTATAAGCAGTAATTTTTACCAACTTAAGGGAGCATGGTATTCAAAGATTATAAACACCTCAGTCTGTGATTTTTTTATTACAAGTCATTCTACCCTTTATTGTCCCACTGCAGGATCCACTTGAAAACCGAACGGTACTTGACATTTCTCCTCCTGAGACTTAAATATACCCTCATGCTTTTGGTTGTGCTCACTTCTTCCCCAGAGGGAGGGCCGGGGCACCGTGGGGACCTTCGACTGTGGCTCTGTAGGGTATCCTGTTGGGGGAAGCCCGTGAAAGAGCTTTTCTTAAAGTTTAATTTTTAATTGTAATAAAACACATGCAACATAAAATTTATTACCTTAACCATTTTATTGGTGTAATAACTCAGGAGTGTTAGGTACATTCACATTGTTATGCAACCTATTTCCAGAACTCTTTCCACCTTGCAAATCTGTGACGGCATCCATTAAATAGCAATTCCCTATTCCCAGGTCCCCCAGCCCCTCCTGGCTACCGTTCTACTTTCTGTCTCTACAAATTGGACTACTCTCGGTACCTCGTAATGACTGGACTCATTACAGTACTTGTCATTTTATGACAGGTTTATTTCACTCAGCATGGTGTCCTCAGGCTTCGTGCATGTTGTGGCAAGTGTCAGAATTCCCTTCCTCTCAAAGGCTGAGTTGTATTGCATTGTATGTGTACACCACATCGTGTTCATCTGTGCACTTGTTGACAGACACGGCGGTGCCTTCCACCTTCTGGCTGTCCTGAATAATGCTGCTACGAGCATGTGTGTGAATATCCCTTTGAGCCCTGCTTTCAGTTTATTTTGGGTGTAGACCCAGAGGTGGAATTTCTAGATTATATGGTAATTCTATCCTTAATTTTTTTAGGAACCGTTGCTGTACCGTTTTCCACAGTGGCTGTACCATTTTATTTTCCCACTAAGAGTGGACAAGGGTTTCATTTTTGTCTACATCCTCTACAACACTGGCTGTTTTCTATTTTTTTAATAGTAGCCATCTTAATGGGTGTGAGGTGGCATGTAATTGTAGTTTTGATGTGCATTTTCTTAATGATTAGTGATGTTGAACCTCTTTCCGTGTGCTTATTGGGCATATGCATGTCATCTTTAGAAAACCATAAAAGGGATTTTAAACAGTGCCTCGGTGTAGTCAGATTTGGATTTCGGAAAGGTCCCAATGGCAGGCGAGGGGGAAGATGGATTAGACAGGGAAACAGCCAAATGTAGGGCAACCAGGTAGGGGCTTCTCACAGTTTCTACACTGATGCTGCTTCGTTTTCAAAGGGAAGCCCTTACTCTGGTTTTTAATTCCTTCTGCTCATGGTTCCAGCCTTCTTTCCAAATTTCACTCTCATTACGTGTGTTTTTGCATTCCGTGTCTTCTTCCAACCAGCTCATGTGTCCCATTAGCATTCCTATCTCACAACTTTGTGATTTTTTTTTTATTTTTCGGCATTAGAAACTTACTTATTGCTTCTTTCTTACCTAAAAAGGTATAGCTGTGTAGCTTTCATCTGGGATACGTCTTGCATTCTCTCTACCTCAAATGTTATTATTCTGATTGCCATAGCCTGTTGGGTTGCCTTGTTGCTCTCTCTCCTGGGTGGCCGTGACATTTATTTAGCGCTCGCCACGTGTTGTCCCACATCACTGTGAGTTATATGTGTGTATGGAATTATCAAGTCCTTGATATCACAGATGTCTTCCTGTACCTGTCTGTGTGTGTCTGTGTCAGTCTAGTCAGATCGCACTTTGTTGGTCTCTTTGTAGCAACGACCAGTAAGTGTTTGTTGCTGTAACAAAAATCAGTTTAGGAGTACTATGAATGAGGTCACATTTGTACAACTGAAGTTATCTGCATGGTTTGGCTTTTTATGCATATAAAATGATGCTTCATTAATTCAGTCTCAAAATATAATTGCTTTCTCTCAAACTATTCAGATTTGGGAAGCAATATTTAGGAAGGAAAACTAATATCACTTTTGAACATCTCCTCTGGGCCCTACGCTCTACCGGGCACTTCCTACGGGTTATTTAATCCTCACAACAATCTTCTGCCGTGGGGATTACCCTCCCCTTTTGAAGACGAGGAGTTTAGAGAAGTTCTGCGAGATTAGAGGCTGAGCAGTCTGGCGGTGTAATGGTCTTGGGTGGAAGGATCAAGTGTTGGATTAGCCTAGTTTAGTGGGGTGGAGAGGTGGAGAGTGGGCTTTAGAAATGTTTAGGAAATAGAGTAAAGAGATTTTGAGTCTGCTTGGGAGGAATAGGGAGACAGGGATCTGAAGCTCTGGCTGGAGCCACTCAGTAGGATTGGGCATTCCTCACCAACACAGGGCAGGAAAATGAGAATATATTTGCATTTTAAATAGTAGGTTAGAAATAAGCAATAGCAGCACAGTGAATTGTGAGAGCAAAGAAGCAAAACTTGGATCATGGCAGTTTTGTCATAACGTTTGACCCTTGGAATTTTTTGTCTGTGTTTGGAAAACTGTAGCATTGTTAAGTCTGAATTTTAGTTCTTATGGGGCAGTCAGGTGAAGTCAGGGGGCGGAAATACAAGCCTAGAATTTAGGGGAGAAGTCTGGATGCAGAAGGAGTCTTGGAATCATGTGACAAGTCTATTTATTCTTTCGACAAACATCTGTTGTCAATACCAGCCTAGCAGTGGGTGGTGGGAGCGGCCAGCCCAGGGCGCAGGCTGTAAGATGCGATGTTGTCTGCGTGGAGTAAAACTGGTAAGAGTTGGTCTTATTTTTATTCTCTTCATGGGACACAATGCCAGTAATAAAAGACTTCTTTCTGAAAAAGACTTTTGTTAGTAAAAATTCTAAGCAATTGCTGTGGTTACTAGTGTGTTTTAATAATATTGTCTGTATTTTTCAAGGTAGTGTATTTTTATTCTTATCTTCTCACAAACCTTGTCTTCCACACGGGGAGGGTAATTTGGAGACCGCTCTTGTTATGGATTCAGCTCCTGAGCCGTGGGGACTCGACCACATGCTCTTGTTTCCAGGGTAATTGTGTAATTCTTTGGGCTCATTTAAGCTCACTTTGAGAGTGGTTCTCGTCTGCATCCACTGTGATGCTCCATGTTTTTGCATTTAAACAGTAGATTAGAAATAAGCAATGACAGCCCAGTGCATTGTGAGAACAAAGAAGCAGAACCTGCATGACGGCAATTCTGTCATGCCTTTCGACCCTTGGAGTTCTTTAACACGTCTAGGTAAAACAGTGTGAGATTGTGAAGTCTGAATTTTAGTTCATGTATGAAATATCTTACAGAATTTGAATAATGTTTTAAAATTGACATTATTGTACATTGTTTTAAAATTAGACAGCCAATCAAGAAAATGATGAGTGACTGACGATTTTGTGATGAATACTGAAAACAGTTTTGTTGCATAGAGAAGGGGGGTGTCAAACAGTGCTCCTGATGTCCAAGTGCGAGGTGAGTCGCTGTGCGTTCCACGCCTCTGGTGTCTGCGGGGCAGCTCCGGGCTCGTGGACTCAGCAGTAGATGAAGAGTGTGAAGGCTGGTGTGGAGGGAATGGCCCAGGGAGACCGCCCTGGGCAAGTGAAGATGACCCAGCACAGAATCTGGAAAACACTAGCTTCTAAGAGACAGACTAGAATTGGAGACCCCCGAAAGATGGATGGGGCAGGTAGAGCGCTAGGAGGAGAGGTCAGAGCGTGGAGTTGGGGACGTCAGGGGAGAGGTCTCTGGGAGGACACACAGATGGCTGGAAGGGCCCTTTGAGTTTGCACCAGAAAGTGACGGGTGACCCCCCTTCGTTCTAAGGTTTCTATGGTGAGAGACGTCGGAGGAGAGACGAGGGTCAGTTTCTTTAGAGTCTCTGCTTTCAGTGCGGAAAATAAGACGGGGTAAAGGGAGTGTTACATTATTTTTCCTAATTGTAAAAGAAATACATGTTTGTGGTGGGAAAATGTGGGTAAAATGGAAAATTAAGGGAACTACGAAGTCGTGTTCCTCGACTTTATTAGCCTTCGAGTATAAAGTTTTTGTCTTAATCACAAAGCCTCAAGCCTCTCATGGTGAGATGACCAATTCTCAGGTCCTCCTCGGAGTGCCCTCCTCTGCTCTCTGGGTACAGACGGCAGGTCCCGTCACCTCTGGTTTTACTTTTCCTGCTTCAGGCCCTGAGTGTCCATGCCTGCTGGTCACGAGGTCCTGTGCTTGGAAGACCTTCGCTGCCACCACAAAGAAGAACGCCGGTGTCTGTGCTGAGGGTGTGGTCCAGAAGCTGGGGGGCTCCATCCAGAGACAGGCCTGCGCCAGCTCGGGGTCTCCAGAGAGCCCCTCCTGCCACCAGTCCTTTCCAGTCCCAGTGAAGTCTGTCACCCCCTGCTCACCATCCCCTTAACCGAGAGTGAAACACAACCCCAGGAACTAATAAATATTCCCTTGAGTTTCACCCCTTTCCTCTCAGAAGCAATCTCTTCCCCCACCAACGCTGCCCTCTTCTTTTCCACTTACTCTTTTCAGATTTTCAGCCTGAGAGTTCCCAGACTTCCCCACTCAAACAGCCTTCTCTTTGCCCGTGCATAATTTAAAAGACTCACAGTAGCCTTGCTTTTTCTCCAAGGGGCCTGTCTGCTCTCACAGGTGAATACAAGTCCCACTTTTCACCTCTTGTTAAACAGAAAGTCCTTGAGACTGAAATTATACTTCTGCTCTTCCATTTATCTTGGGGCACGTTTTTATTCATGACTAAAGCACAAAACACTCCGCTGTATGCAGCCCGGTCTTCAGCAATTTCTGTGAAGTAGAGACACAATAATGGAGAAAAATGTAAGTTGACCTGTAGTTGTATTCATCGAGAGATCTTACAGATTCTCTCTTCATACGTTCTAGCACATATCTGAGAGTAAATATATGTTGGCTGAGTGTAAATGCATATGAGTATATACAGAGATTGGAATCATACTATAAATGCATCTTTGTATTCTTTCTTTCATAAAGTTATACTAATATAATCTCCTAGAACTTAACTAATCTTCACAGCTTTCTTTTATCATTCCATATCTTTATAAGTACAGATGTGGCATAAATTATTTAATCACTTCCCTATTGTCAATCATTTAGGCTGTTTTCACGTTGCAGTAGATGGATTCCCTGTAACTAAATATGTCTGCATTTCCACCAATTTCCTTTGTTACATTTCCAGAAGTGGAATGACTCAGAGGACTGAGAGAGCACCCAGTGCTTAGTTAATACTCAATGCCTGCCAGGTCTGTATGTCGCTTTCTTTGCTCAGTACCATGTGGTGAACTATTATGCCACTAAATTCTGTTACATAATTTATTAACAGCTGCATAGTACTGTATCATGTGGCTATACATTAGTTTATTAAACAATTTAGTTTTTTATAATTACAATTAATGTTGTGATGTACATTTTTGTACATAAAATGTCAATTGCATTTTTGATTATTTTCATTAAGATAGTTTTCTATTAATGAAAACACTGGGGCAAAGGGAATACCTTTTTAATGCTCCTGAGATTCTCAAATGGCTTCACTTTTCTCACTTCCTTTTAATCATTCAGTCCTGAGCATTTTTTCCTTAAAATGTCTGTCTAATTTGGTAGGTATAATTATTATTTTTATTTTAGTTTTAATTTGCATTTCTTTAATTATTAGTGTGGTTGGACTTTTAAAATTTCTTCTGTGGATTGCCCTATTCAGGATTTTTAAATTATATTGGAATAATAGTGTTGATTTGTGTGAATGTTTTATCTGTTAAGAATATTATTATTTTTTATTATACCATGTAAATGTATGTAAATATATGAAATTGTATGAATGAATTCCAGTGTTGATGCTTAAAGGCGCATGTATTCAAATGGAACATAGTAAGGATATCCGATTCTCCCTAAATTGATACATATGTTCAATGTCATTTCTATTAAGATCTTAGCAAGTTTTCTTGTTGAGATAGACAAGTTTATTGTAAAATTTATTAATATATTGCAAAGAAAAGTCTCTAAAGTAGCCAAAACAGTTTTGAAAAAGGTAGAAATTAGGAGGAGTTCCTATTAGGAGACTTTCCATGGTTACAGCCTACTGTTTGTTCAGCCATGGTTTTTAAGATGGTGCGGTATTGGTTGGGGGACAGAAGATAGGTCAGTGGGAGAAAACAGAGAAACCCAAAGCAGACCCACAGTTACGACCAATTAATTTTGGACAGAGAAGCAAAAGCAATTAAGTGATGGAGGAAGGAGGAGAGCGGAAGCCTTTCTACAAGTGGTGCTGGAGTAATTGGACATCTGCAGGCAAAAAATAAAATAAAATTTGAAGTGAAATCTTTTATCTTATATGAAAAGAAAGCAATGCAAAATGGGTCACAGACTTATGTGTAGAGTACAAAATCATAAGACATCTACAAATACACTTAGGAGACATCTTTGGGACCTACAACCATGCAAAGAATTCTTAAACTTGACCCCAAAACACAATCCATAAGAAAAAGTTGATAAATTGACCTCCTCAAAAACTAAAAAAATATTTTGCTTTGTGAAGGTCACGTGAACCTCCAAATGTGATCACATTGGGGGAATAGATTTCAACATATGAGTTTTAGGGAAACACATTCCATCTACTCATTACAGGTACGTAAATGAGAAGTTAGATGAGAATGAACCAGAGTCTACTATTTTGTTTCCACGATAAAAATGAATGTTTGGGGTTGATAGTCACATACAATGGTATGAATAGGCAAGTTAGCATCGTGCAATACAGTTTTTAAATTAAAATGTATGAGAAAGAAAGCAGAAGAATTCAAAATCACAAAGCAAAGAACTTTCAAGGCTAGAATTCAAGTTCACTGTTAGAATTCTAATTTGCACTTGGTATGAGCTTATAGCACTTCATCAGAATGACATAAACCTCACTGCTCATGTTACTTTGATCTTGGTAAGTGTGGTTCTCTGTTTCTTCCTGTAGCCCCAAGTGTCTTACATGATGTCCACATTTAGTTGATGTTTCAGAAAAACTTCTAAATCGATTGGTGGTAGACAGGAAACAGGAAGATATTCTTTCATATGATTACAGGGCAACTTGACCTAGGTACTACTCAGCTAATGGCTTTCCAGGTCATTCAAATGAGGAGAGTAGTAGTGGAAAACTTACTTGAATTTGGAGTGAGAATAAGTCCCACAAAGGGTACGGGTGAACTGGAGACGGAACCAGACAACAGGGCGAGGTGCAGTAGTCACGGAGAATTGAGCAGTCGAGCTTGAACGGTCCCAGTGCTTTAAGAATTTGGGATTGCAATGTCTGGGATGTGTAAGAATGTTTTCACTGTACTGTGACCTGCGCCTTCAGTCTATTCACTCAGCAGACATTTATTGTATACCTTTTTCAGGCAAGCGATGTTCGTGGTTGGGGAAAAGAACAGTGAACAAAGCAGTGAAGTCCTATCTTCAAGAAGTTAACAGGTGGGGAGGAAGTAGTGTAAGGGCCAGGGTAGGTATGCGGTCACGTCATCTGCTGGAAAGTGATACGGGCAAGAAGGTAGCTAGGAGGGTGGGCGCAGTTGCAGTTCCGAAGAAATGTCCCAGCAAAGTTCATTGCCTCTGTTCTTTCAATGGCCAGTTGAACTGGTGGGCCTCTTAGAATCTTTATGGGTACCTGGATTTGTACCCATAATCTGTCTCAATATCAAAATACTAATTTATTTACATGAGTATGATAGCACTTAAAATAGTTCTTAAAGAAACACATACACCTGGCTCTAATTAGTACTAATTTTACCAATCTTTCACAGTTGCCAAATTTGCCTACTCGGACCCTTCTGTACCTGTATTTGAGTGTAACAATATACCCTCAATACTGCCTTACAGTTTGAAGCTCACTCGTGGCTCTGAGACCACCCTGGCACCTCTGTCGAGTTCCTCAAGCTCCCACAATTTTCCTTTAATTCAAAGTCTCTACAAGCCGTCCGGGACGGCTATCGTCTACACAGCACACTGACTCCGTGCGCGTCTGAATCTCGGGAAGATTGCTTTCTGCTCCGTTTAGCCCCTCAGAGGCTAGCAAGGGGAGCTCACCAGCGCAGCGCGCCCCCATCCGGAATCCCGCTGTAATTGTTCTTTCCTCATCGCCAGAGAGCCCTCTCTCCAGGTGTGTGTTCCTACTCGTTAATTACTTCCATCCAGTTAAAACCAATTTCCCTCGCAACTCCTCTAGCGGACTTCTTAATTATGGCCATTGTTAGAGAACTTACTTGGTATTAAAGAGATTATACTTCTACTTCCATGAATATTTTAATACTTCAAAACCGAGCTTAATGTGCAGGGACGACGGAGGGGGGCACAGAAAGGAACTATGGGTGGAGGGAAGTGTGGCCGGGAAGACAGTTTGGCGGGGGGGGGGGGGGGGGGGGAATGAGCAACAGGGAAGCATTTGGGACCAGGTGAAGGTGAAGAAAGGGAAAAAATTATCCAAGTTAAATAGTATACTTAAGGTAATTCAAGCCGGTTTTACATGCTAGTGTCGCAAATGTTCCTGAGCACTATGTACATCTGAGATGCTACTGAATTTCTAGATGGCATCAGTCATTACATGTCTGTCTGTCTGTCTGTCATCTATCTCTTCACATAGAATAGCCTTGTGAACAAGGGACTTACCCCTCACAATTCTGGCGTGTGTGGGATTAAGTACCCAAAGACCGGAATTCCTCAGTGAAGTGGTCCTATGATGTCTATTTCCATAAAAACATTATAATAAAATGTAGCTGTAAAATTCTTTCAGGGAGGGTAGATAAATTGGGGGAAACTTTGGATGAGTGTTCATTTAGGATACAGGGTTAGGATGAGTAGAGTGGACCAGGGAAGGATGAAAGAAAAAGTGGAAGACGGGTGTCTAACGACCGACCCTCTGTGGATTTCCTTGAATCCTGCTAAGAAAGAAAGGGTCATAGTGGGCCCCCTCCCTGCAGGACACTGCAGGCAGTTTGTGAGCATTGCCTGGTAACATTTACAAGCTTGAAGATAAAAGTGGGTCTTCCCCATGCTGGTCCCCCACACCCTGGTTCGGAAATGGGGACTTAGGGCCCCTTAAATATGTGTGTGTACGGGCAGTAGCTGCTCTTTGGTGTTCTTGGTTCATCATCAGCAAAGCTCAGGGTTGGGTCGGATCAATTTTTGCATGTGATTGACAGCTAGGCCTTTGTGCTCGTGGACCCGCTCACCCCAGCCCTTCTACTCCTCTGGATTTTCTTTCTCTCTGCAGGGGACCCTCAGCAAACACACGTGTGGAGATTCAACCCAGTTCTTCTAATCTGGGGATCTTACTCTGTCATCTGGATTCTTGAAGCAGTAAAAACTTTTTCTTCAAATAACATTGTGTAAGAAGTGCAATGTTATTAGCATAAGTTTATTGTGGAGTCAGAAGAGTGGTGGTTTAAAAATACGTTTATAAATTCCTTGATACTTCTTCCTGAAAAAGGTTGATTTAGTTTTGCTCTCTTTGAATATGGGCCAGACTTAGGGACTCACTTCCAACTAATAGAATGTAGCAAAAAATGATGTTACATGACTTCCGAACTAGGTCACAAAAAAGACTCAGCTTCTGCCCAGTTGCCCTGGTTCTTGTACTGCCTGTTCTGGACTAAGTCGGTTACCATACATGAAAAAAACTCAAGCAGCCCTATGGAGGGACCCACATGGAGAAAAACTGAGGCCTCCAGCCAAAGGCCGGCACCAACGTGCCACGAGAGTGAGTCACGTTAGAATTGGATCCCCATGCCACAGCCAAACCTTTAGATGGTGCTGCCCCTCGGCTTCTGACTGCAACTACTTATATGGCTTCTGAGACTCGTTGCTTATGTGGAAACTAGAATAACAATACCTAATGAGACGTTGAATATAAAATGCTTCACAAGTAATGATTAATTGCATGCATACAGTATTCTCTTTTTCCTTGGGCACAGTCCTTCTAATCCATAGCCTCAGGTCCTCAAACTTAGTGCGAGTCCTGTTCTGCGTTAAATTGTACTTAATGAGATTTGCCTGAAGACAGTTCACTCAGATGAGCAGGTAAAATCTTATGTGTCGCTGGAGAAACGGCGGAGTTGCTGTCAGCCAGCCATGCCCTAGCCTTTAGCTCTGAGGGCGCCGAGTGCTCTCGCTGCCTTTCTTTCCACACCCGCGGGGCCAGTGGGTCCACTGGCCTTTGTGAGAATGAAACGGCAGCAACAAGGAGAGCTGCATTTTTGTCTCGTCCTCCCACCTGTTTGAACATTTGTCAAAACCGACTCCATTTTTAGGAAGGCATCAAAAGGAATGTGCGTGTGTGTGTCTGTGTGTGTTTGAGTTAAGTCTGGGCGAGAATGGATTTGAGGTTAAAAAAATAAACTCTATGAAGGAAATCTCTGATGTTTCCGGAAGCTAATCCACTTTTTTTGTGCTATGTACAATGGATAGATGTAGGCCAATCTCACCTTATTTTCTCTCTGGTTTTTATTTTGCAGTATTTGCTGCTATTGTTGACTGGCTGCTTGAAAAACTCTTCTCTATGGTTTCCCCGGCATCATTCTCATAAGTCTGCTCCCACCCCTTCAGTTTATCCTTATAGTACTTTAACGGACTCCTCTTTCTCTTCCTGCTCTGAAGATGGTGGGATTTCTTGGACACTGTTCCTGACCTGCCCTTCCCCTCCCTGCTCTGCATGCTGTCCTCACGCACACGTGGCTTCACTCTGCGTATGGTTGTGGAACCTCAGCCTGTCTTTCCTGGTCCCTGTTCACTCACTCTCCTAATTGGTGGTGCTCCTTCAGTATTAGGAGAAAAATGGAGATGTACTAATTTTCTACTGTAACTTCCTGGGTCCATAATTGAATTAAAAATAAGTTACCAAACAAATTTTACCAAAAAAGAACGGTATCACCAAATTATTGTATCAGTCTTTATCAGGCTTGAGCGTTAGGTTTCTTTAACTGTTAGCTAACTTGTTCTTTTTTTCTTTTTAATGACTAGTGCATATCAAATAAAATAACCAGGTACTTGACAGGTGTGGAGGGAGGAGAAGGATTTTGGTAAAGGGTAGTCTGGGCATGCAACTTTGAAAACTCATTCTGTCCGTGTGCGCATGCTTGCACACACACACGCACACACGCACACGTACATACACGCACACGCACACACCCCTTTTCCTCTTGACCTCTTCTTCTTCCAGAGACATCCTCTGAGTTTTAGTCTACCTGCCCTCCCAGATTCAACTTTGATTTCATGAAACTCCAAATGCAGTCTTGCATTTCCAGGGAGAATGGAAGCCATTCAGAAACGTGCTCTTCTTTCTAGGCAGCTACTGTTGACATTTTCCATAAATTGTTATGGAGAAGTTGTGTATGAAGAACATTTTTTCTAACATGTATCACCAGTTGATTTAAATTTTTGACTGCTTAAATTAAAAGTAGGATGATAAATTATTTGAAATGACTTTAGGGACTTGCTCTCCAGAGGAACTGTATCAGACTACACATTTTGTTCTAACTCGGGATCATATGTATTATTTCGCATTGAAAGGGGGGGTGGTAGTTTTGTTGCCTTTTTCTGTGTCTCCATAGTCACAGAAAATGTGACTATGAAATGTGGCAGAAATGTTCCTAATTTCATTACTCTGCAGCTTCTCTTCCTGGAACTGCAGTTATACTGTTTTGGTTTATCTCTCTTTTTTTTTTTGCCCAACATTCATTAGTATAGTGTGGTCCAAAATGTATAAAGTTATAGTAGGTAAATTTTCTTGCCTGTATATAGACCTTGCTTTTTCAATCTGTAATCCATCAGAGGAAATTTCCTTGATTTCTTTTTTTTTTATAGATTATTTGAACAGAATCACTTTTTATTTATTTATTTATTTATTAAAGATTTTATTTATTTATTTTTAGAGAGGGAAGGGAGGGAGAAAGAGAAACATCAATGTGCGGTTGCTGGAGGCCATGGCCTGCAACCCAGGCATGTGCCCTGACTGGGAATTGAACCTGCAATGCTTTGGTTTGCAGCCCGTGCTCAATCCACTGAGATACACCAGCCAGGGCTGCAATTCCTATAGGTTCCTGCCTTCCTTTCTCAGGTACATCCTCAGGATTTAGAGATTCAGTGTGCCTTATTTTCATTTTTCAAGTTGCTATCATCTTGTTCCTGATTCCCAAATACCACCCTTTCCCCTTCCCCCTAGACTGGAAGTAGTTCGGAATACTCTTAATTCACTCCCCAGGTTTTCATCCAGTAAACATGTTGAATGTTTCCCTTATGCTAGTCACCTTGCTAGGTGCTTGGAATACAAAGATGTGTAAGTCATGGTCTCTGTCCTCAAAAGGACCTCATCATCCGGTAGGGAGACAGGCATGAAAACAGGAAACTACATTACAGAATGATAAGTACTATTGGAAAGGAAGGCACAAGGCACAGTGATCCAAGGAAGAGAAATTAATTCTGCCTGTGCAGAAGGGAGAGCTTCACGGAAAGGCAGTGCTTGAATTATTCCTTGAGTGATGAGTGGATTAGTAATCTCTGTTCAAGAATTTTGTTGCAATGACTATGGAGACACAGAAAAAGGCAACGAAACTACCACCTCCTCTTCAATGGGGAACAATACATATGATCCCGAGTTGGAACAAAATGTGTAGTCTGATACAGTTCCTCTGGAGAGTGAGTCCCTAAAGTCATTTCAAATTGTAATTCCTAATTTCATTACTCTGCCGTTTCACTTGTGGGTTCCCATTTCTTTACTCTCCTTATATTGCTTTTCTTCTTTCACTTAATTGTCATTCTCTAAATGCCTTTGTGAAGGGTAATTGTAGTAGGCAGAATAATGCCATCCCCCCTTCCAAAGGTGTCCATCCTGATTCCCAGTGTCTGTGATATGTTACTTTCCATGGAAAAAGGGAGTTACAGTAGCAGATGGAGTTAAGTTGTTAACGTCTGACTTTAAGGAGAATGTCCTGAATTGTCTGGGTGGGCCCAGTGTAATTACAAGGGTTTCTAAGTGTGGAAGAGAAGCAGAAGACTCAGAACGATAATGCTGGCTGTGGTAGGAGTTGTTATCCTGGGGCTGGGGTGGATGTGGGCAGGTTCAGTAAAGGAAGAAGCCAAGGAAGAAATAGTGGGAGCTGAGAGGGTAAACTAGAAATCTTACAGTAGAAAAGGTATCCACAGTCTTAGATTCACAGAGGGGTACCATGGATATATATTTTTTAACAACAGAAAGGTAATATAAAGAAACAATCTTGTAAATTATAAGTAAATTTAATCAACAAGAGGAGGGACAACAAAGGCATTCTCTAAGTTATAACCTAGGAAGAGAAGAGAGATGAGGAAAGACTTGGCCCATCTTGGGAACTAAAGAGGGTCGGCCAGATGCTTGCTTTTCCATTGAGTGTAAACTCAGGCCTGGGAATATTACTGATATGTGTGTGTTAGACCCTAGTCTACAAGGTAATTATTTAAGCTTCATAACAATCTTAAAAGGTGAATACTGTTGCTATCACCCCTATATTATAGGCATGGCTATTTGCCAAAGGTGTCAATGCTTATAAGTGGTGAATGTGAGATCTGAGCCCAAATTATTCAGTGCCAAGGTCAGTTAACCTTAGTCTCACTACAGCATGCTGCCTTGGGAGGGACCTCCTTTGGACTGTGGGGAGTGGTGATGGCCTGCTCTAAGAATGGGCTGCCTTCCTCTGTCATGGCAACCGCGGGCTGAGAGTTCAGGCTCAACCCTTGTCTCATCACAGCAACGTAACAACAACAAAAAAGAACAAAGACAATAGTAAGTTTTTGCATTTTAGAACTGTGTTACGTTTTCCAATGGTTTTAACAACTTACATGATGCTAAGTCAGTAGGTAGAGCTTGGGGATGAGAGGAAAGGGGAGTCTGGGGCAGGAATTCAACCCAGAGGTTCTCAGCAATTGACAGTGTGCTGTGAATGGAGAGGCGGGGCCTGAGCGTGAGAGCCAGCACTGTGTTGTAAAAAGTACTAGTCATCACCATCAGCAGTCGGGTTGTTTGAAGCCTCTCAGTAGTGAAAGCAACCTTGTATTACATGCGCTATGAATTCTCCTGCCACAGGCTGCTTGGGGCTGCTGAGCTGAACAGCTCCAGAGAGCTCCGTTCCGTAGACCATTGTTGCCCCTGGAGCTGGGCGTCAGTGGCCCTGCTGGCTTGTTTGTCTAAATGCAGAAAAGCCCATAGAGTTTGCAGCTGCTGCAGCTCCACTTCTTGACTTTGGGAGGTGGGTGTAGTCTCTGTGCTCTATATATCTCAGAACACTGTTTAGTTGATAAGCTCTTTCCAATCAGCCTTTTCCATTATCTCCTGCCTGCTTTCACTTCAGCCCCATTCACATTCATCAGTCTTGTCTTATCTGAACAAGGGGTGGGACCAGCACCAGGCACAACGGAAAAGGTACTGTGCAGAGGCTTTGATTATATTTACACTTGAGGAGCCTCCAGAAAGAACACTTTGCAAGTTGTAAACTGTCAGCGCCAGAGCCGCTGCATACCCCTCTCTGACTTTATGAGGGTCCATCGGGGATGCATTTTGTGGTGTCCTTCATGTGCTCTCTTGGCAGCAACATAGTCTTGGCTTTCTGGAAAGAGTGGCTGTAGCCTGGGTGCTTTGGTCAAGGAGTCAGAAGGGATAAACGCTCTCAGTTTGATGCAGTAAGCATTCATGGAGCACCTTCCCGTGTGCTAGCTTCTGTCTGGGGTGTTGGGGATGAGAGAAAAGTGTTTCTTGCATTTAGAAGCTCACCATGAAGAAAAGTGAGGAAGATCATGGAAGCAAATCAGTGCACATCGGCAGGAGAGGAAGTACTTTTAGGGAACAGAGGGAGATGTGATCAGCACGACTTGGGGAGCTCTGGGAGGCCTCCCGAGGAGCGAAGTGTATGCGCTTCCCTCCAGTCCCTGCCTTCTCAGTCTCTGCAGCCACTTGAGGTCCCTCTGCCCGGGGTTCTCAGCCTTCCAGGCTGTGCCTTAGAATCATCTGGGGAGCTTTGAAAATTCCCAGTGTCCAGGCTGCAGCCCAGACGGACTCATGCTCTCCAGGGATGGGGCCCTGTCCGAGGTTCTTCGTGTGATTCCAGGGTGCAGCCACGTTTGAAAGCCACTGTCCTGAAGCAAGAACTTGGTGATTCAAAAATAAGAGTTAAGAAGGAAGGCCATCTTATCATTTGGAGACTGTTACTGTATTCTGAGAGGGCTGGTGAGAAAAGAGAAAGAAGAAAATTGTTGTGTAGTGGAGGTCAGAGGTTATGGCTGGCCAAGTTCAAGTACAGGAGTGTCACAGAGTCTATAGTAACATGCAGGAAGTAACCTGAGAGAAAGGCATGGAGTATTTGTTGAAGCAACTCCAATGTCGTCATCCTTATTTATATGCTTTATACCTGCTGCTCTGGAAACATCTTGGAGAAGCTTGCATCTTAAAGTATAATTAAAGGGAAACCAGAAACTTCATCTAAGGAGACAGAGGGAGTATATATACATTCAGGCATCAACTTCAAATTATGGAAATTGTTTGCATTTTGTACCACCCTACAAAGTCATTTGGGATTTAAAGAAATTTTTTTTTTACCTGCAAATTCAGTGGAAATAGGCCACCCAAGGCTCACATATGCATGAATGCTTCAGTTAAGTAGGAATAATGATAATATTGGTTATATTATATTTATAGCATGCCTACATATGCCAGTACTTAACATATATTATTCTATTCAATTTCCTGTGATTATCCTATTAACCAGATGAAACGTGTTGCACAGAAAGGTTAAATAAGTTGTCTGGTGCTCACAGAGCGTAAGAGTTGGGATATGAGCCCAGGGAGAGGCTTGGTGTAGTTGGAAGGAGACTGGCTTGGGAATAGAAGATAAGGATTCTTTTTCTGATAAGCTTCTGTGGTCATCTTGAGCTAGTCACTCAACCCCTCTGGATCTCAGTGTCATCCTCAGTGTCGTGTCTAAACTGATTAGACATGAGATGGTGGCACAGGGCACAGTTTTTCTCCTAGTAATGAGTTACAGTGAGAATACGGGCTTGAAGTGACTCTGGAATGTCACAGACATGTCATTCTTTTGAAGGGCATCGTTGAGAGAAAATATATGTATAATTTTCCCAGAACAAAGAATACAGGGGCTTACTTTACTTTTTTTGTGAAAATGTTATGGAAAAAATAACTTGTTTCTTTTAACATGAAAATACCATTCTTCTTCCCCTTCTTCTTAGTAGTTGTGGAAGATTCGTATGGAAGACAGGTACAGCCAGACCTGTTTAATGTTCTTTCCCTCCCTCCCTCCCTCCCTCCCTCTCTTTCTTCACTAACCTATTTCCTGCAGAGAATGTCCCATCTGGCTCCCTGATCCTTTGCAATCTAGATGGGTCTTTTTTAGCTCTTCATCTGCACTGGGATGGTTCTGAAACAAGTCCGTCTTCTTGGGAAATTAAACAGGCAGAGGCGTCAGCTCTAACATGTAGGTGCGTTAAAGGAGTCCTGAAGCTTGTCTAGCTTGACAGGAAATTACTTAGAGGGGCTGAGATGGAGGAAGAAACCCAGCAACCAGGGCTAAGGCAGGCACTGAAGTCTGGAATTGCTTACTTTGTTCTGTGTTGTTAGAACAGAGAAAAATTTAGCCGCAGAAGATGCAATCCATTTGGTACATGATGTTGGGCCTACTGCAGATAACCAAGCAGCTGGGCACTGGAGGATCCCCAGTTTGGCCCTACCTTCCTGTGGAATCCTTGAAGTTCTTTGATCCCCGCTTCTCTCTAAGCTGGACAGGACTTGGTAGGCAGATGTGGGTGTGATGGTGGAATAGAACCATGGCCCCTGAAGACCTGTGAAGTGTGATTACTCAGGAAGGTGGTAGGAGAATTGCTCAACTGAGAAAAAGGATCCTATTCAGCTGGGGAACAGAGTGAGGGCTAGGACTCAATTCTCAACAGCTCTGAGTGTAGTGCCCCTTCTTTTAGTTTACATGCAAAAAGTTTATAGGCCACTCCCTTTTTCTAGAAATTCTCCAATATTTGGAGGGCACATGCAACCATACAGCCTTTATACTTGCTCTCTACTGTTTTACATTGCTCCTCACGGTTTCTTGGGCATAAATGTGGTATTTTCTTATACTGTAAATTTACAAATACTACATAGCATACCTTAAATTTCCTTTGTACTTCTGAAGGTAACTATCTGAATAAGTGGGAAAATATAGTTAATGACTAGTTTATTAGCATCTCAAAATACTCTTGATATGGTAAGATAATATGAGGTACAACATTTCAAGTGCAAATGAAATTCTTGTTAGAAATATTGTCCACATTGGGAAATTCATGTTACTTAAGGATGAACATGGGTGATGGGGCATTAAGAAGGGCACAAATTAACACATCCCAGCCCAGAGAGAGTTGCCTTAGGAGGTCCAAGATAAAGAGGCAGCGTATTCCAGCAGGGCTCATGAGAATTCTCAAAAGTCAAGCACCGTTGGCAGTGATGTTAGGGGATTCTACCACAGCCTGTCCCATTCTTGGGGGTGACCTGGGGGCCCCCTGAGTGGATTCTGGACAAAAACAGAAGACCAATGACCAAAATTAGGGCTTTGAACATGAAACCTAAATAATTTATGAATAATTTGGTTAATTTGCTGTTATATTTGTTTTTCTCTTCTTATTCTCATATAATGATGTGTTTATAATTTATAGTCAGAGTTTTTGATTACTACCAGATAAATTGTAGTTAACTTAATTAGGCAAAATGAAATTTATGTGTTAGGGGCTGTTAAAATTTGAAAGATGTTAATGTGTACTTCTCATGCACACATTTCAGTTTTTATTGTAAATGTTTCATCGTTAGCTCTGTGCTAATTGTTAGTTTGGGGAATGATTTACATGTTTAAAACTGTGGGAGAAGTCATTTTGGCTACAGCTAAGTCTTTTTATTTGCTTGCATTTTTTTCACACAGTTCTTGCCTTCTATAACCACACACATTTTTATTTGAACCTGAAAGAATTTAGTAAAATGGAGAAATTTTATTGTGTCCTGCCCGATCTCAGTAACATAACCTTCACTTCTCAGTGCTTGGTCAGAGGACAGAGGAAGTGGACGTCACTGCTATGGCATCGTGATATCCTTTTCATTACTGTGCTGCCATGTACCGCTTGATACATTTGCATTTTATCTACACTTAAGCATATTCTCAAAACTTGTACTGTCAAGTGCACAAGGGCAGGGACTGTAGCTTATTAAACAACAGTTTCCAAAGCAGCCGTGTCAGAGCCGTTCAAGGTGCCCTATAGACATTCAGAGTCTAGGGCCCCTAGAGTATCAGATACAGATGTTTTAAGGAGAGTCCTAAGAATCGGATTTTTTGAAAGCTCACCCAAATCATCTTTATGGATAATTGGAATTGAACATCACTGGCTTACAGTGTGGAACACTGCCTTGCATGTATTAAGTGCTCAAAATGTTTATTTTGAAGTCTGCATCATTCAGGAAAGTGACATAAACTAGGTCTTACTTGCTCACTTCATTTTTCTCTCTTTAAAATTTTTTTTTTAATTTATTGATTTTAGAGAGAGAAGAGGAAGGGAAAGAGATTTGTCATTCCATTTACTTATGCATTCATTCATTGATTCTTGTATGTGTCCTGAGTGGGGATTGAAACCCACAACCACATATCAGAATGATGCTCTAACCAACTGAACTACCCAGCCAGAACCCTTTCTTTCTCTTTTTTCTCTGTTTTGCCATGCTTCAACAACTACCTGGCAAAACCCCATTCTGATGCATTCTTTTTGCTTTTATGCATAACCATAACAAACAGCCAAGACTTTACATTGGCTTTTTAAAACCACTTGAAAAATCTGATAGTGCTTTTTAAAGTTTGCATTAGACTTTAGCAGTAGAAATGACCCTGTTGACTACGGTCGCCATCTGGGAGTGTTGGATATGGCTGGGAAGATGGATGTGTGACCAGTGTCTCTTCCACATTGAGTATATCAAAGTGCTGTCCTTCAGATCCTGGCTGCCACAGCTATTTTCAGAGTCTTCTGCTGCTTTAAACATAATCTAAGTGATGTATTTTTTCCAGAAAGCCATCCCATCTCTGATTACTCTCCCTGCTGTCTGGCCAGATCACTCTCCTTACAATTGCCCTTTCCCACATTATCCTGTAGCAGTCATCTAGATGTTCTCAGTGTGTGGCCGATGCAGGGAAACTGTGTCAGGAAGCTGAAGTCATCGACTGAAAGAATGACTTGTTTCAGCATGGAGTAGCTCAGTCTCATTCCCTTATATCTTGTGGGTGATCCTGTTTTGCAATTTAAAGTTTAATGAGCATCGTTTGTGACATTGAAGAACATTTCAAGAAGTCTAGGTTGCTTGGTGTAGTTCCTGTAACCCTATGGAAATGTGTCTTTAGATTATGTTTCATTGGTTAGGAGTAGAGTCACTGGTGGTGAGAAAGAAAAGTCAAAGCATGAGACACATTGGCTGGTGGAAGATCAGGGAGAGAAATAACAAGAGAGAAATACATGAGAGATTAAAGAAGTATGGAAATGGAAAAAAAGTAGTAACCTAGAGAGGTTCTCTTAGCAGGTTTTGCTTTAATGAGATGATTCACTGAGAACATGTCAGTGATTATATCTGACACGTAACAGCACTCGGGCCCACTGGTCTTTCGTAAATCTGCACTGTGGTTCTCAGTACGTGATTCCCTATTCTTATTTACATTCTTTGAAATGTTCACAAGCAAATTATTTCCTTTACTTCTATCTTTTAATAAAAATTAGTCTAATGAATGCTTTTAAAAAATATATATGACTTGTGGATTCATGAGTTGGGCTACAGGTCTCCTAGAATATGTTTGTAAGATTAGTACTTTACCTGCATTTAAAAAAATTCTTTATTGAATTTATTGGAGTGACATTGCTTAATAAAAGTCTATAGCTTTCAATTCTATGATATATCATCTGTGTATTATATTATGTACTCACCACCCATGTCAAGTCTCCTGTCACCATTTATTCCCCCTTTACCCTCTTCTCCTTCCCCCCGCCCCCTTCTCCCTCTGGTAATTACCCCTTACTGTTGCCTGTGACTGTGAGTTTTGGGGGGGGGTTGTTTTTTTGTTTAACCCCTTCACCTTTTTTATCCAGCCTCATAACCCCCTCCCTTCTGACAGCTGCCAATCTGTTCTCTCTATCTATGATTCTGTTTATATTTTGTTTGCTAGTTTATTTTGTTCTTTAGATCCCACATATAAGTGAGATCATAAGGTATTTGTCTGTCTCTGACTGGCTTATTTCACTTAGCATAATACTCTCTAGGTCCATCCATGCTGTCACAAAAGGTATGATTTCATTCTCCTTTGCAGCTATGCAGTATTTCGTTGTGTAAATGTATCACAGCTCGTTTATCCTCTCACCTACTGATCATTACTGGGTAATTAGGCTCTTCCCAGACCTCGGCCATTGGGAGTAATGCTGCAGTAGACATAGGGTGCACACATTCTTTCGAGTCAGTGTTTCAGTTTCTTTGGTTATATTCCCAGAAGTGGAATCGCTGGGTCAAAGGGCAGTTCCTATTTTTAATTTTTGAAATAACTCCATGCTGCTTTCCACTGTGGCTACATGAGTCAGCATTCCCACCAATTAAGGTTTTCTTTTGTCCACTTCCT
Source organism: Tonatia bakeri (assembly GCA_004024845.1). Taxonomy (NCBI): domain Eukaryota; kingdom Metazoa; phylum Chordata; class Mammalia; order Chiroptera; family Phyllostomidae; genus Tonatia; species Tonatia bakeri. Next base: position 46,056 of record PVIA01000515.1, on the reverse strand, counting down.
TGTGAAAACTTGTTTTGATTTATTGACAGATTACAACTAATGAAATTGAGGCAGTAATCAAAAAAGTCCCAACAAGCAGTCCTGGACAGGATGCCTTCACAGGTGATTTATACCAAACATTCAAAGAAGAACTAACACCTCTCCTTCTCAAACTATTCCAATAAATTCAAGGGGCGGAAGACTCCCAAGCTCATTTTGTGAGGCCAGCATTATCCTAATTCCAAACCAGATAAAGACACTACAAAGAAAGAAAGAAAAAGATCACACCAAGATTAAGTGGGATTTATCCCAGGGATGCAGGGTTGGGCCAATATTTTCAAATCAATAAACGTGATGCACCTAGTAAACAAAATGAAGGATAAAAATGACATGATCGTATTAATAGATGCAGAAAAAGCATTTGATAGAATTCAGCACTCACTGATGACATAAACTTTCAGCAAAGTGGGAATAGAGGGAACATATCTCGACACAGTAAAGACCATGTATGATAAAACCCAAGGCCAACATTGTACTCAATGGGCAACTGAAAGTGTTACCCTTAAGGTCAGGAACAAGATAGGGATGTCCCCTTTTGCCACTCTTATTGGCACAGTACTGTAAGCCCTGGCCACAGCAATCAGGCAAGAAGAAGAAATAAAAAGCATCCAGACTGAAAAGGAGGAAGTGAAACTCATTATTTACCTGCATTTTTCTTCTACAGGGAGAAGGCCAAGAATTCATCAGATTTTCAAAGGATATATATATACATATACATACATATGTATATGTATATATGTGTATGTGTATATATATATTCTTTTAATTACAATTTTAGAAGGTCAGCTAGCGGAAGACCCCAGCCATTAAAACCTATCATTGTGTACAGTATTCTCTGGGTGACAGTGAGCAGAGCTCTGGACTAGCCTGATTCCTACTGCTGGTCCCAGGCTCCGGCTTCTTCTCTCTAACCGTGAATAGTTGACATGGTGCGTGATCAACCCTCATTGTCCCCAGGGCGTATTGAAGCCTCAGATGTAATTTTGCACTTTTCTGTTAATAAAAACAGTAGTGACTTTTTTTGCCCTACAAAGATACTCAACATCAGAGATTCCGTTCAGGTCTGAATTATAGGTGTAAGTCACCAGTTGTGTATGCAATTTCTCCTCTGCAAACTTGCAAATATATTTGCATTTCTATACATAACTGCCCCCCCTTCCCCACCTGCCCTAAGTGTGTTGCATTAGTCAGTTTGCAAATTATTTTATAATCATTTGAATGTAAATGTTTTTCTAGGGTCAGGTTCAAGAACACAACTTCCAGGGCATACCAGCCTCTGGGTCACCATGGTTGTCAATAGGACTTTGATCCCATTTATAGCTTTCTGCCTGGAAGAGCTTTACTGATCAGAGGAAGGGTACGCTGATACTGCTTTCAATCTGTTGATAGTCCCTTAAGCATAGTTACATAATCTTTCTCTTAATGCTGATTTGTCCATCTGTGACAGAAACAGGATTTCTACCAGTCAGGCAAAAACTTCTGAGCTGATACATCATTGGCTCTGAGTTTATTCTCCAATGGGATGGCTGCCCATTCCTCTAAGCCTTGACTATCTGGAGAGAACCCAGCAGAGACTAAAAATAGAAAGAGAAAGGGGATGAGAGGTCAGAGACTGGGCGCAATGGGATAGAGTCTCAGCCATCTCTCCTTATGACAGTGGAACAGGGTGACAGTTAGAAAAGGAACAGCTCAGCTCCAGTGATCCCAGATGAGACTGGCCATACTGCCACCGGGAGGTTTTTGAGTATTCTTTAGATGGATTTTATTCTAAAGCCATTGCTCTAAAGATTTGTATCTTGTATTTACTTACTTACTAAATTTAATTTTTCCCAAAGCAGTATTAAAACGTCTGACTTTGGGGGAATATTTCATTGTTTGGAGTAAATTTGACTACTGAGTCCTTTTCTTTTGTTTATCAGTGCAGAGATCAGGGTAGCATTTGAGTATGGTCTGCAAGTTGTCAAGGAGGGAGGCCTGGACAGGGGTTGTGGTCTAGAGAAGCCTAGAAATCCACATACCAGGGCAGCACGCCAGGTGTAAGAGGACCCTGGCAGGGTCACGGAGTGGGGAGAAGAACAGCCATGGAATGTTGGAGCCTGGGAAATACATACACAGGCAAGTTGATTGCCGAAGATTGCAAAACTGGCTGAGAGGGTCAGATAGAAAAATCAATGTCCAGACAACAGATTTAATTAGAAAATGCATAGCAAAAAGAAAAAAAAATGTACTACCACGTACCATGAGCATTATAAGGCCCCTTAGTGTATGAGTCTGCTCAGGACCAGGATGAGGCCAGCACGTGAGCAGTATGGAGCCCACGGTCAGAGAAATAGGACGACAAGCAGACCGAGCAGGGAGCCGGGCCGTTCCAGCGACACCTTTGGCAGCATTTCATCTGGACCAGGTCAAATTGCTGATGTTTGCATTTCCTAGACATCCTATACCTTTCTGATTTATCGGTCCATAACCTCTGTATTGCATCACACAGCTCAAGCTTTCAACCCTTTTCACATTTTTATTTAGAAAAAAAGGAAACTGTTAGAATCTTTGCTGTTTTCTGATTTATTTCAACTTTATTTAAATCTATCCAAGACCAAATAAAATACAACACTCCTGTCCCATATCTCTTAGGTCTTGTATTGATGCTTCTGCTCATTATTACCACACATAAAAAAGAATGAAAGGAATTGCTGTGACAGGGACTTTCGATGTTAACAATTTTACCTCTGGGTTCTGGTGGCTTGAAACAGCCCCACCTAATCTGCTCCCATATAGACAAGCACGTTTAAATGAGCCAAGTGCAAATCTAGGCATTTCTTTAGAGTGTAAAGTGTAGACTCTCACTTTGGATTGAGGATCCATACCATAGAAAATGGGGTGAGTACTAAACAGATGTTCATGTTACCTAATTCTCTTCCTCATTCGCTGGTTTGATTCATCTTCTGAGAAGGTTCAAGCGAGGGGCACCCAACACTACTGATCCCTTGCCCCCAGCGGTTGAAAGGGAATTTTAAATGGTTCCAGCCAGAGGGAAGGGGTGAAAACGCATCAGGAGTAGGGATTGAGCTGGTAAATGGCATATTGCAAGACTTTTGATAAGTAAAAGTCTATTATTTACATGTTGGCCTCATCCATAGAAAGATCTGATTTCCTATTAAAATGATACAACATGGGCTAGATACCCAGACAGAAAGCTGCCCCTCACAGAGTGACCCTGGATGTCACTCCAGGAGCAGGAGGAGGGCATGGGCAGCCATGACAGCAGGGACAGGTAAAAGCAGTGTGAGTGAGGTGCTTCCAGGTGAGAGAGAGAAAGTTCTCCCTGTTCCTTCAAATCTTGCCTGGTTTGAAAACACTAAGTACCCCTTCTCAGCACCTCCCTGTCATCATTGCTCGGTCTTTCTCCAGGTGCTTTTTTTGTGGCATTGACCTTATCGTCTCAAATCAGCCTTTGGAACTTAGTTATTTCTGCTGGCTTTTGGTCGGAGGACATAATGACCTCACAGATGGTGCTTACAAATGAGCCACCGTGTTGCTAGGAATCTTTTCATCCTGCTTCCTAGTTCATTTCTTTGAATATGCCTGAGACCCAGGTCACTCCATTAGGTCACCCTGGACATTGTGGGGTCACCTGCCATCCCTCCACCATGTCCTGACCAACTAATTTTATGTAAAAGTAGATTTATATTTTTTATCACTTCACTTTCTTGCTTCTCTCCCTCTGCTCTGTAGCTGGCAACCCAGCTGAATGCAGCCAACACAAATCTTTGTAATTTTTCTCTCCAGTGATTCCCAATATATGTCCTCCCTGATTTGGCAGCAACTCAATTTTAAGGATTCTGCACTTAAATTTTTATGGCATCATTGGCTCTGAGTTGGGTATTATGCCAAAACACTTATTGTTCCTATTTTGTGACCAACAAGGTGGGAATTCTGATATAGGGCTATTTTATCCAGACTGTGAGGACGGTCTGAGTGAACTTCAGAATTATCTTGAGAAGGCAACTAATTTGTGGCTCTCTGAATACAATAAGCAGTAAATAAACACATCCCGGTATTGGAGGCCCTCTCTGTGGCCCTCCAGGCACTGGATGGAGGCTGACAGTGGCTGTAGTTGCCTGGTGGAGGTATGAGGTTATAATCCCGCACAGGATTATATGAAACTATGCAGACCTTTATAGTTACATTGTGAGGGAGAAATTAGATGTGTGTATATAGGTTTTGGAGTTGCAGAAAGTACAAAGGTACAGTCAGAGTGAAAGGTTTGCTGTGATTCTGCTTGGCAAAAGCTCTTGTGAATTAAAATGCCCTCAGAGAAACTGGAGTAATACACCATCAGCTTGAGAGCTGTATGTATAGCACTGTGATACACTTATGATAGGGAAGAATTATAGAATTGTACACCTGAAACTTATATAATTTTATTAACCAATGTTACCCCAATAAATTCAATGTTTTTTTAAAGAGGAAGTCTAAACTTTTGATCCATTTTCTCAGGTGGGCAATGGGGGAATTTAGAGGTATGTCAGTATCTAGAAATTCAGATGTGAGGAAGAAACTTTGAGGCCAATAAAAGGGATAAGGCTGGATTTCATTAAAAACAGTTATTCAGAACATGGAACAATGTTGGGGCATATTGGGCAGGTGCCGAAGCCTGGGATCTCGCGTGCACCCTGAGATGCCCCCTACCCGGCCTTGCCGTGAGCTCTGGAAGGACTTCTGCTGGCACTCAGTCGCTCCGGGGTGTTTGTCAAGCAACAGTTTCATGACCTGGGGAACACTGGCCCATTCCGATGTCTCAGTGACTAGTCAGGGACTGATGGCTGCAGTGCTGAGAGTTGAGTCTTAACTGACCACAGATGAATGAGCTCACTTCACACAAAGGCGAAATCCATGGGGACGATACGCTGATCCCGTGCTTTTGTTGTGTGGGAAGGACTCTAGTTTTGGCCTGGTGATCATACCACGTGATGGTGTCCAGGAAATCAGCCTTAGTGTCACTCAGGGCCCTTTGTTTCACCCCTAATAATTTTGTTTTAGTATATGTATATAATTTTCTAATATATATAGTACTTTTAACAATTTCCAGTTCCTAGAGCATTTTCTCATATATTTTTTATATGAGAAAAATGTAAAGAAGTAGCTTCTTTATGGAAAGTAGTAGCTTCTCTCTAAACCAAAAAAAAAAAAAAGAAAGAAAAAGCAAATGGATGATGTTCAGCAGTTTTTATGGGTTGAATTGCATTTCCCCACAATCTCTGTTTGGAAGTCCTAACTCCCAGTACCTCAGAATGTGACCTTATTGGGAAACAGGGCCGTTACATATGTGATTAGTTAGGTGAAGATGATGCCATTAGGGTGGAACCTAACTCGGTTGACTGGGGTTCTCATAGGAAAGGGAGATGTGGACACACACACTCGCACACTGAGGGAGAGCTGTGCGGACACGAAAGTGGAGATCAGGGTGATGTGTCTACAAGCCAAGGAACACTGAAGGGTGCCCCCAACCCTCCAGAACCTCGGGAAGAAGCACCATGCAGATTCTCACGTACAGCCCTCAGAGAAATCAACCCTGCTGCCGCCTTGATCTTGGACCTGTAGCCTCCAGAACTGGGACACAATAAATTCTGTTGTTCAAGCCACTCAGCTTGTAGCGTTTGTTAGGATGGCCCTGGCAGACTAATACAGCAGTCATCATAACAGCCCTGTTATGTTAGACCACAGTCTTGAGAGTTATAGCCTTTCTTTTTCCCATTTTCCTCCGGAGGCACTTGAAATTGGAGTTTTATTTCCTCATAGATGCTGAGTGCTGGGCAGTTGGTAGGGACAGTGAAGTTTTGGGCCAGACTAGATGGGCCGTGTTCCAGGGAAGGAGGGCCCCCTTTTCCACATGCTAGGCACATGAACAGACAGTCACGTTTAGTGGGCACACATCAGAAAAATAATCAAAGATTATTTTTATTGTTTTCAGTACTGTGAAAAGGAGTGGCCAACAGATGGCCCATACCTGAAATGATGGAAGTGAGAAAGCTTGTCTGGAGAGGCGCCATTTAAGCCAAGATGTGAGGGACACACAGGCATTCTCCAGCCACAGAGTGGGCTGAATGCCCTCAAGGCAAAGGGGCGACATATGCAGAGACCTCGGAGTGGGGTGGGGGAAGAAACTTCCCTGTCTAGACTCGTGTGGCATCTGCAACACATGTTCGTAGATAAAACCATCATATTGCTGTGAAAATTCACTGAGCTGTAAATCCGTTAAAGGCAGGATCTTTGAAAGCTAGGTCTGGTGTTAGCTTTCCATCCAAATGAATATAGGTTAAAGGAATAGAAACTGGGATTTCCTAAGGTTAAGTCAGTGGGGATTTCGATTGTTAGCCATCAACAATTTTACCAAGTTTTCTCTAGGGGTAATATGAACCTATATAAGGAAAACCTAAGGATTTAGACTGTTAATATGAATGATCATGATTACCATATCACACATTTATGTAGATTTTTGGACTTGGAAAAAACAGACTTAAAAAGTGGTAAGTAATGTGGAGTATCTCTTCTTCAGAGAGAAAATAAGGGAGAGATAGATTCTACCTCACAAAGCTCCAAGGTCAGTATGTCTCCCGGCCTCACTTCAGCAGGAAAATAGCAGACGTGGTAGATAGCTGGTAGCACAGTGACCATCTCCTGCTCTGTTGGAAACGGAGTGAGACGGCCACGCTGACATCGACGGGTACTTGCTGTGGCATGAGTTGGCACAGGTACACTAGTGGTCATCGCCACGATGGGAGGTGCTCTTGTGCGGTCTTTCCTGTAACAGGGGCGTTGGCTTCTGCTGGGGAATCTTTGCTTCCTCTTTTTGTGTGGCTCTATTTCCGCCGTCTCAAGGGGTCCCCTGGCTCCTCTGTACACATAGGTGAGCAGGAGACAACCGTGTGTGTTGAGTGTCTTAGAGGTTCCCCTTCCAGCGGGGAGGGAATCTGGGATAGACCATGGTTCTTGGGCTCAAAGTCCAGGATCCCTGCCTGGAATGACGGATAAGCTTAGCCATGCCCAGGGTCATTTCTTCTGAGTATTTGGGACAGCAGCGATGGCCCTGCTGGGCTGTCAGCTCTTCCCATTCTATGGGGAGAGGCAGTTACCTCCTCAGTCTCCTCAAAATGGTCGCAGTCTCCACCTTTTACATCACCATCCTCTGGATTGTGGTTCAGAGGTTTGAGACCGCCTTCCAGCACAGGGCTAACCTGATGTTACTGCCAAGCCAAGGAGGAGTGCTTACAAAGGTGATGATATACTTACCACCTGGGGAATGAAGAGCAGTTCAAAAATAACTTCTGTTGTCTGAGGAAGTATAAAGCACTGCGTTGGAAAATAGACCATATCATACACTTTTCCGTGATTCTGCTGCATGAGTTCAGAATTTGAGAGCATCATTTGTTTCTTTTCGTGCTATTTGCAATGCCAGGTTACTTTTCCTTACCATATATAGTTCATTTTGACAGTGAACAAGTCACTACAAATAGAATACATACAGTGTTGTTTTAATCACAGCCGTTTCAATTGCTCATCAACATAACCATGAAAAAACTGGAAGGGTTACCACAATGTTGCCGAATTGTCATCTCTTTGAATAGCTTTCTGACGATGGAGACTGAGCCCTTATAGACGGGCCGTTTGGACCTGTGTTTTTTAATAGTCACCCGAGGATATGTTGACTGGTTTTAGAGAGAGAGGAACATCCATGTGAGAGGGAAACACTGATTGGCTGCCTCCCATATGCAGCCTGACTGGGGATCGATCCCTCAACCTAGGTATGTGTCCTGACGGGGGGTTGAACCTGCAACCTTTTGGTGTGTGGGATGATGCTCCAGCCAACTCGGCCACCTGGCCACGCCTCCACGTACCTGTTTTTAATGATCTGGAAGCACTGATGGAGGATGTGTAGTGGAAAATGTAAAGGTCTTAGTCTTAAATTCCATCCCATTTACTTTTTTATCCCTATTGAACTGTTGGGTATGTAGTTTGCTTTTCCCTCCTTTTTTCTTAATTTTCTTTAGTTTTTTTGTTATGATAACAGAGAGACTGAGGATAGCAAAAGAAGGAAATAGCTCCATTTTTCTAAGAGTCTCAGCGAGGAGTGTTTAGAGCTTAGTAAAGTCCCTAGGACAGATTTTGCACATCTCCCAAACCTCACACACTAGCTAACGCTGCACAGACAGTGGGTGTCCGATCTGCGTGTGCCGAGGTTGGCAGCGAGGGAGCGTGGTGTTCCAGGGGCTTCTCTCAGTCCTCAGAGTCGCTCTAAGCGTGGACAGACCGATGACCACTTGCAACATCTTCACCCTCCTCTGTAAATCCGCTGGTGGAATGACGGCAACAGGCCACCAGGCAAATACTAGTTTGGTATCACCTTGTTTGTGAACATCGTCATGAGTAAGTGCTGGAAGTCTTCTTCGATGAAACTGGCTTCTCTAACCAAGAGATCATTGTTAGATGTGCATAACTTTTTAAGTACAGCTTCAAAAGTCTGATGTCTCCATCACGCTATGGAATCGTTCCTAATGGACAGAACTTGAAACTTTCAGAACAGAGAGTAAGATTTACTCCTATTCCTATGAGCTTTCTCCACACTAGGAAGTTGTTTCAGCATCAGTACGATTAGGGTTCAAAGAAGCTTATCTTAGGAGGTCCAGGGGTAGAATACATTTTAACTGAATTCATTGGTAGTTGTGTCAATATGTACATATTATCAAATAGCTGGTTGGCCTGTTTGAATGAATCAGCTCACCAAATCTAACACAGTGTGGACCAGGAACGGGCCCAGATTGTGTGGGTTCTGAAGCTGTTACCACTTTTGGAACTTCTTTAAGAGAAAGAATACAACATCACAAATGCAAATTTAGGCATAAAAATAAATATTAGAATGAGAAATCACAAGCTATGCATTTTTAAAAATATATAGATCCACAAATCACTACAAAATCCCCCCAAACACAATAATTTTATTAATTAACTTCCTGATGTCCTTTTATAATTGCTACATTTTTTGGCTGCACCCTCTTTGCCTCTTCAAATATCATTTTCAATAGAGAGAGTAGAAAGATAATAGTTTTTCTTTTAAGGTGATGGATTCAAAATGATGTGTACTACTAACAGTTTAGACGCGTTTATTTCAGCTTAGCAACGCTCTGTTAATAATGTAATGCAAATGTTTAGGATTTTTGTCTAATTAGAAAAAATCTCTTTAAACTTTGCTTTGTATACAAAATTGATAATTTTAGACATTTGAAGTTTTTTTAGACAGCATCAAATCTGGAATATTATTTGATCTGACAACATTCATTAAACCTTGCAAACTGTGGCTTTCCTTCAGCAGCACTCATTTATTTGCCTTTTGCTTTTCTATTTCTGGTTTGAGACTGTCCTTATGTAAAGCTTTTCCTCCTGTTCATGATACCGACCTGGAAGTTTTAGTTTCCATCGTGATATAATAAGAGTTTTGGTGATATTGAAACTTCTGCCAGGGTTCTCTTTCAGTTTACGTTTTGGCTGCTTCTTTTTGTCACCTTTGCATTGGGGTATTATCCGTAATTCTGAAAAAATATAAGATGCATCTGAAAGTAAAGCATAAGCAAGTGCAGTTCAGTGCACTTTAAATGGCTGCTGTATTATGTTGAACTAAAGTGTTAGAGTCGAATAAACCTTATATTACATGCAGCGACTTATTAATAAATATTTGCACCCGTTTCTTCATTTTCTTTTACTGTGTTAATGACAATACTTGCACTATTTCATCTAAAACCACTAGACTTTCTAAGTGCAATACGTGAGAGATAATCTAAGATACACTTTGATATCTTGGGATCCACAAAACATGTGGCGGCTCTAGGTGTGTGCTCTATGAACACAGAAATTCTAGGAAATTCCATCAAAAAAAGAGTCCCATCAAAAACAGGACAAGCACACGGTGCACGTATATCTGTGTATGCTGCACCCATTCCTGACAGGAGAAAACTCCAACTTTGATCAGACATGAGTGAGAATGGAGTGTAGAGTGTGTAGACACTGTGTAGAGTGTCACACAAATTAGCTTCGAACTTACTCCATCGCAAACCTTGTTTACCTTTCACTGCCCTCAGAGCTCTGGTGCTGGGCCAACCACAGGGCGCGTTAACGTCATGGCACTCCTCCGGCCCTGCAAGTCAGGTCAAGGTGCTGCGTAGGTTGGCATAGGGGTTGTAGGAGCATTTTTAGAAGTGATTCCTACCCTCGGGTGGCTGGCCACCACTTAACACAAAAGACCAGAAGCTCCACAGACATGTCTTCTTTAACCCAAACTCAGTGCGCCCCTAACTCAACTTCTTCTCAGCCAACACCCCAAATGAATCATGATTACACCAGCGTCACCCAGCATGGAGGGAAATGGAACAGATGGGAAGTCAGAGTGGAAAGAAATAGTACTCTAAACCACTGCAGTTGAAATATCTCACACTTGCACGTTTTATGAAAGCATATGACGGTATCCCGTGTGGCTAGATCTCCTCTCGGGCCTGTAAGGTGCAAGTCCCGTTAGCCCCACCCAGTAAACCTCATTTTGCGACAGGCCTGTCTGTCTCTCGCTTTCCTTTTTTCCTCTTAAGTTCACTCTGCAATGGCTGGGACATGATTTCACCCTTTCCATGTGAGAGCCAGCACTGGCTTATTTTGGGAAAGGGAGGCCATGGTACAATGGAGCAACTGTCTATATAAGGCACGAGCTTGACACTTCCCGTGATTTTAAGGGGCAGGACCTCCCATTTGCTAAGTGACTTTTAACTGTGTTCATTAGCTCTTCATAGCATTTTCTGTAGGAAGTAAGGCCTAGTGCTTGCACTCTAGAGAAGCCGTGAAACATGGTCTGGCTAAATAGATTTTCCAAATTTATATGGTGCTTTAGTGGCTGCAGTGTTTGGGAAACTCTCTGTTAAATAGTGTTATTTAACGTAGGACTTCTCAGAGCCTTTGAGATGTTAATGGAAACATCAAAGGTGCTTCAAGAGGGGATTAGGTTACGCAACATTTCCTAAATGTATTTGATCAAAAATCTCCTTTTTTTTTTTAAGTCCACGGGGTCTTCTATAGAACTGACCTTGTGGAGGAATGCAATGGCCACCACCAGGTGAGGAGTTGAGACTGGTATTCCTGCTTGAATCACCATTATTCAAACACACTACAGTTTTCAGTAAAAACCATTCCTTCATAAAATTATAATTATTCATGAGCCTGAGATTGCTAACCTGTACATACATTTATAAAGTAGATATGACTCAGAGCAGGGTTTAAATAAATTCAAGCAACTCAGTCTACAAAATGATCATCTGCTTTATTTATCCGTACGTGGATTATAAATCTTGCAGAAGTCTTAGTCCCTGCTGTGCTCCAGGTGCCCTGCAAGGGCTTGAAGCCAGGTCTGAAGAGGAGTTTGGAAGGCAGGAGGGAGCTGAGTCAACAGAACGAGTCCGTGAACAGGACTGGAAGGGGGACGTGTACAGGCGTATGCTACTATAAATCCTGTTTTGGAGTAGGGCATAGATTATTTAAATGTCAGTTGAGTAATGTATCAGCAGATTAAAATGTTAAACTATTAGATCTGAAAACTCACAGGTCATTTACTTAAACCTTTTCATTTTATAGATGCCCAAGCGGAGTCCCTCCCTCCCTTCAGCACTGTTTATTGAGTGTCTCTGATTTGTCACGTACTATGACTCGACAGGCGCAATAGTATACCTGGGGCACAGCAGTGAACAACACAGACACAATATATTCTTTATTAGAGCTTCTGTTCTGGTGGAGGGAAGCAGGTGACAACGAACAAGTGTAATTTCTAATGGTGACATGCGCTATGAGAAAAAGAAAGCAGGTGAGGGCAGAGGGACAGGTGAGCATGTGTGTATTAGTGGTGTGTGCGTGCACACTGCCTTTCTGGGAAGGCATCCCTAATAAGGGGACATTTGAGGGGAGACCTGAAGCATGTGAGTACCAGACTGGCTTGTTCCAGACCAAAGTGGCACTTTCAGGGTGACGCCCAACCAGAGTGGCCTGCTCAACCCTCTCAAGCACAGGTCGGGTTTGGGAGAGTGTTTCAAAATGAAGGAAGGTAACAGAAGGGACATATTGGAGGAAAAGTGACAAGAACGCTCCTTTCAGTTTGGCTCGTGATCATTTCCAGTTGGTTACAGGAGCTCTTTGTGGGTGGGAAGGGGGTAGCCATGAATGCGAGTTAGAGTGAGGGGACCTGAGATGACTGTACCTTCTGCAGAAACGTCACCTTTATGAACGCTAAAGGGAAATGAAAGGAACACAGGGCTTGGGGTCCAGCATGCTCGCACTGAGGCGGCAGCAGAGCCCCTGGCAGTGCAGGCAGCTGTTACAGGGTATGTGCTGGAGTGAAGTGAGGGGGCCCCTGCTGGCCCTCTTGCCCTCTCAGTGTGGGAGTTGAATGAACTGTCTGCAAAAGGGCACCTTCGAAACAGAATGAGAGCGTGTTGCGTCACGTCCTCACACATCCAAGTCATGAATGAGAATAGGGTGCTAATAGTGTCCAGTGGAGTGGTGCACTGTGGCAGGGAGTCCTCACCCAACAGACAGACAAGCAGACAAGCAGACAAACAACCAGCACCTTATGGACTTGCTACTCTCCAGCCTGCACATCCATCCCCTGGAGGGGAAATTCTTTGGGCAGTTCTGTGGTAAATAACATTCTGTAGGAAAAATGTTTTAGATGCAACAAATTATTCTCATTGTTGGCCTAGTAAAATTGGGTAATCATGCTGTAATCTCCTAACGGACAGAATGTCCTGGAGAATTCAGTCACACCTAACACTACAGCAATCACGTCCGTGTTTGCCAGTTGCACATAGAGCTTGTTTCATGCTGGAAGGTAGTTTTCTTGGAAGTATCCTCTTCTCTTCCTTTGAAGAGGTGACAGCACTGACCTTAACAATGGCCCACGGTATAGGATATCCCTCAGAATCCTGACTTCTTTATCCCATACTTAGCACTTGAGTTCTCCAGCAGGTCAGAAGTATGGCAAATTGTGGAAATCCTTGTATCATCTAGGAGAAAGGAGAGATAGTTAAAGACAAAGGAAGGCAGAAGGAATCATCAGTGGGCAGCACTGTCAGTTTCTGTGGTTATTGATCTACCAGAGCAGTTGATTTTTAAGAAGTATCATTATTTCATAGAACACCAAAAAAAAAAAAAGTTTACCAATTAAACTGTAACACCACGTTTCTCACACCTTAAAATTATTTTACATTATCAAGAAACATTTTAGACTTATTTAGACTTAGATTTTTCTTTTATCACCATCTTTGTGTGCGTGTAAAGAAAATGCAAGGAAACTCAGTTGCTATTGCAGGAAAACGTGGAATTTTAGTCATTCCTCTAACAAAGATATTTATGCCACTGCTGTTATATTTATACCCCGTTGTTCAATATCCATGCCTTTCCACATGTACAATCACTATTTAATGTTGAGTAATAGTACACATTTTTAAAGACAACCATGAGACCCATCATTTGTACTACCAACAATGCAAATAACTAAAGCGACAACCCTATGAAGATCTATGACCACGTCTGCACACGTGCAGGTAATTAGAGCTTCATCACACTGCCACCTGGGTGATGGCGATTTTAAGATTCCATCAGTTAGGAAATGCGTCTCGGGGTCAGAGATGTGGAAATATGTAAGGGGAAACCGTGCATCCAGTTTCTGACAAAATATGGTAAGTTACAGAAACAGAAGGTGACAAAGCCCTGGAGGATTATCTAATCCCGTAGAGCAAAGGGGAAGAAACGTTGACCCTTTCAGGACCATTGACTTTGGGGTGAACACATTTCCGATTCTGAATGAACTCTGGCATACAGGAGCTTCCCGGTGGGGGCCTACCTAGGGAATAAATGGGTAACTGCAGTTGACTTCTCTCCCTTGAGGGAGAGGGCAGGTTCTCGTCATTGCTGCTGCTGATTTATAATGACAACATAAATTAGTTTTGACAAAGGAAAGATGACAATGACTTCACAGCTCTATTATAACTACCTTATTTTTAAATAGTTCATCTTTAGTATTAATCTATATGCAGTCTTAATTTTCATAGTTGTAATCATAATAATGAATGCAATATTTTATGTTTCCACTGAATGTTATATCGAGACAGTATAATTATAATTTTATGGCTGTGTAATGTTCCATTGAGTTATACAGAATAATTCATCTAAACATTTCTTATTGTTATACATTTAGGTAGCTTCTGATGCTTTGCTATTTAGATGGAGTTGGAGATAATATTATTGTGCATGTAGTTTTCCCTCCTGTTTAATTATTTCCTCAGGAAACATTCCCAGGAGCGGATTTTTTGGGTCAAAGGGAAGGATGCATATTTACAGCCCTTGGTATAAATTGTCATAAGAAAGGCTCCAATAAAAGTTCAGAGTAATTTCAGCAGCAGTCTCCTTGAAGATTCTATAGGACAGGAGTCTATTTTAACCACTTTACAATACTTATCTTTTCCATTTTCTGGGACGTGGATGCTTTGGGAGGGGTGATTTAAGAGGAGAGGAAAACAAGTGAATTGCCTCATTGTGGCTGGTCGCTACAGTGCGCTCCAGTTTTTTTTTTACAGCCTGGAAGCTGCAGTTCAGTTCTTGCCTCTTATTTTTCTAGCTTCCTTGGCTCTGTGCAGTGGGATATCAGGTTCTAATGGGTTCTGAGTGAAGGGAAATCAGGCGTTAATTATGAGGTAGGACATGGAGCGAGCGTGAGTCTTTTAGAATCCTCCAGACTTGAATACAAAAAGGTAAACTTTGTTTAAAAGGGGTGGGCTGGTTACAAAGTCATTTGCATAATTACTCTATGGAATGACTCTAATTCAGAGGATCAAAATGCAAATGTTTATTTTGTTGGATTCAAGATAACGTAAATAGTACCAGGCTATAGAAACAATGCCTATGATCTGCAGATGTGGAATTCGGTTGGATGAAGGCTGTGTGAAAGGTGTGGAACAGAGTTTGGGACAGATGAGTGAGTCTCGTTTGGATGTGTGCACTTTGGAATTTGTCCACAGCCCTTTCGGTTATGTCTGGGCTTCTGCCTCGTTCTCCTCATCGCAGAGAGTCGGTAACAGAAGTGACTGAGAGAATTGTCCCCCATGGCACTGGAGGAAAATCCAAGCAGGCACTAGAGTTCACACAGTTCTTCCACAGACTGTGCCCTGCACGTAGGAGGGTGGCACTGCTGATCTGTCCGTTGACCACTGTAAGTGGGGCTCACCCTCTGAAACCTTTGTTTTCCCACAAGTAGTTCCTTTTGTCTATGTTCTCTCTGTGCTCCCAGTTACAAAGGGCATTCCTTTTGGAAGAAGACTAGCTCGGGCCAGGGATGCCATCTGTAGCATTGGGAAGGAGACAAAACTCTCTCTAGAGGATGCCATCTTCATCATGAGGACCTGGAAACTGCTGATTGCTGATAACCCCATGTTACCCCGACCCTACCGCTACATCACGAAGATAGTCTCAAGACACCATGTGGTGCCATGACACTAGATAGGTCAGATCTGATAATGATCAGGCTTTTGCTCATTTTGTTTCTATAGCATCTATTGTAGAAACTGGGAAATCATCAAGTCTGGGGCTAACTTTCTGGTCCATAGTCTTTTGATGTGGCATGCTGTGGTGTGTGCTCATAACCGTGGACATATGTTTGTGTTTTAGTAGTCAGGACTTGCTCAGGTGTAAGTGACAACCTTTTCACAAACAACTTACACAGAAAGACGGGTACATGGGTTCCTTTCAGGGAAAAGTCTGAATAGTTTGGTGCACTGCTGGATCCAGGGGCTTGAATAATGTCATCACGTTTCTATTTTAACCCCCATTTTATGACTGTATTCTTTTTCTGTGGCTTTCCCCCCACAGGCTATAGCCACATGTTAGGAATGATGGACAGGGGGAGCTCCACATACACTCATTGCTTGTGACACCTCCCCTGAAAAGGGACTTCCTGTTTGTCTCAGCATCTCATCTCAAGGTACACTTTAATTGTCCAGGTTGCTGTAATACATTCATCCCCGATCAAGTCACTCTAGTTGAGAAAATAATGCCTTTTGATTGGTGAACCTGAGCGATACCTCACTCCTTTGGTATGTGGGGCTGGACGCCAAGATCGGCTGTCCCCTTAGGAGCATGTGCAGTCGGATCAAGAAAAGTGGAGGAAGAGGTTCTGGGCACACCCAGCAACTGGTCACTTCAGGGGTGGCTCTAAATGCCAGAGAGATTCACTAAAAAGATGAGGAGGTCTTTTCTAGTATTTTCTCTTCTTTGGGCTATGTTTTCTGTTACCTTCCGTATAGTCTGTCATCTTGAGTCATGTGTTTAGAAGACTATATTAAATGTCTACTCTCCCATGCATAAATGAATAAGAGCTTTAGATAAAAGAAAATAAAAACCCATGACCACTTTCTAGAGTTTGGAATGAATGACGATTTTTCTACCAGCCTGTGTTAGTGTGCTTTGATATAATGGGATTCAAGTCCACACCAAACTTTCTTCTACAATGTTGTGGCATTCAGTGGTTTCCACACTTGAAATAATAATGATTTTTTTCTCATCTCAACTTCTGCTCTACATAACAGCAAATTAACAGAGCGATATACCAAGAGCTCCAACTTTAATGATTTTTCTCCTGGGAGAGATTAAGTGGTTATGTGAGCCCTTGTACGCACTTACTCCTAAGTGTGGACGCATTAGACCAAGTGACCTCTCTCTGCATTTTCCCTGAGGAGACATGGTCTTGCAGCTCACCAAGTAGCAATTTTTCTGTTAGAATGAACTTCCCTGTCCTTTCAGTAGTATATTTTCCATTTCCTTAAGAAATCTTGGTTATAGAACTCATTAGCTACTTGTAACCAACTTCAAATTTCTTTATTCTAGCAACGGACTAACAAAATGCAGAAAGAGGCATGTTCTTTTAAGTTGCTTACTTTGGTAACCTGAGGAAAGGAAAAGATTGATATGTGTTGGGAATAAATATCTGATGTGTGGATATGCAGGAACACCCGAGTTTTTCAACAGCGTTACCTGAAGTTGAGGTCACCCTTTCCTCCCTCTCTTCTTGCCTTCCTCCCCAAACTTCCTCTCCTCTATTTTCTCCTCTCTCTCTCTCCCCCACCACACACAATCTCCCTCTCTCTCCCTCCCTACCTTCTATCCTTCTTCCTTTTCATCGGAGTGATGAACAGCTCACAAGCTCAACTGGCCTAACAGCATCCAGAATAAAACCAATCAATGTCCGAAACAAAAACCTCACAACCCATTGCCTAAGATAAAAAATAGGTCACGTCAAAGAGTAGGAGGTTTTCTGTAGTTCATGGCACAATTGGTATTTATGCACAGTTCAGATTTAAAATAAGCTGCATTTAAAATGCAAATTCTGAGGAAAGTCTTGGATAAAGGGCTGGTCATGGAAACACAGATAATTGCCCATGTTTTCCATTAAGTATAAAGTTCTAGGGAAGATGGACTGAGGAAGAGTTCTTTTTAATGTTTTTTTTTTCTTTTCCGACAACATAATGAATCAGCCAATCCCTAAGTCTGTCTGGGCTGACATGGAGAAGAAAAATGTGTATAAGATGGTCTCACACTACCTCTGACAACTCTCCTTTTCCGGAGAGCACCTGGCCGGTCCTGAGTTAGTAAGTCCACCTGGTGCACGGGGCTGAGGCTTGGTGATGAGACATTTGATCTCTGCCGGCTCCGTCCAGTGTTTATTCTTCTTCAGAGGGTTGTACTTGTGGTTTTATTTATCCTCCGGATTATCATTCACAGTTTTCTTACTGGATAATTCTGAAGACACACACAATTATTAGCATCATAAAAGTATTGCATTTTATTGAAAATTTTTATTTATACTACATAGAATTTTGTGGGCACTCCTGAAAATCTAATTATCAAAGATATAATAAGCCTAACATTGTTTACTTCCAACTAGCACAATGCTTGAAGCTCAATTAATATTTGTTGGATGAATTTTTAAAATTTCTAAAATGGATATAGTATTGACCTATCAGACTCTATCACTTCTGTAAGTTCATCCAGCTTGTTAAGTGTGATGGAACTTGAATTCAAATATTGACATCAAATATTACATGATCAACTTTGTAATAAAAACTAGTCACATTTATTTATTTGATACCAAAATGTTGCACATTATTTATTTACTTTTTAATATAAAAATTGAAAACATATTCATTTACTATTAATGACTATGACTACCACCTGAAGTATATATTGTAACATATTATCAGCTTTGATTACATACATTTGTAAATAGTACTTATAGACTTAAATATGTTCAGATCTGCAAGGAATTTTAAATATTCCAGCAGTTAATTTCATTACTTTGTAAATAACAAATTATAGCTAAGGTATCTTGAGCATTTACCTTTTGCTGGATGACACAACCAACATTCATGTCATATACACATTTCCTCACTCAGCCGTCACAGTAAAACTAAGTCAAAGACACAGACCTGCAGGTTAAAATTAATTACTTAACGTCACAGAGCAGAGTCATGTAGCAAATCTGGGATTTAAGTCAGTTTTTCTGTGGCCACGAGTCTGGGTACTTCCCATTACACCACATTGGATATGTATACTTGCAGCAGACATAAAATTGTGTCTGCATGGTGGAGCCAGTGAAACCCCATTCTACCCTCTGTTGTCACCCTGGGGTGTGACATAATGAAAATTCTCTTAGTTGAGACAAATAGGCATGAAAAGGCACAGGTCGTTAAAAAGAAAAAGAAGAGACTGGACCCCATGGTTGACATGGGGAGTCAGGGGTGGCGAGGC
Organism: Tonatia bakeri; assembly: GCA_004024845.1. Lineage (NCBI taxonomy): Eukaryota > Metazoa > Chordata > Mammalia > Chiroptera > Phyllostomidae > Tonatia > Tonatia bakeri. Next base: position 27,138 of record PVIA01000515.1, on the reverse strand, counting down.
CTGAAGGATGCCAGGATGAACGCTCTGAAGGAGGCTGCAGCCGTCGGGTGCGCAGGGGTTGGAGGTCAGTTCGGGAGGACCGACGTTGTCTCCCCAGGGTGCGCACGGCTGCCTGTTTATGTACACCAGCTGCATGGCAGTCCGCACCATCAAGGTGAGACTTCACAGCTTTGATTTAGGAGAAGCCAAATCTGACTTCTTTGCATTTTATACGTCTACTGAGAAATAAACAGGGATGCTCATAAAATCAAGGTCAATGGCACTGGTTGACTCTCCTTTCACAGGAAATTAGGTTGCTCTTTTATGATCAACTTCCATTGTGGGTTTTAATGGCTCTAAGTAAGATGACTGCCACGCAGGCCCACCCTCGCCACCGAGTCTGCAGCACTCCACAGAGGTACAGGGTGAGCAGGGATGCAGGGAAGCTTATTCTTATTCTATGTATTTGATTAAAATTTAAAAAGTAGATGAAACACATTTGCAAAGGACAGCTAGTGAAAGCATTAACTGATAGCTGATCCATAAAATCGGGCTCTTCAATGAAAAAGTGTGTACAGTAAGTCACTTTAACTGTTTCCTTAATAAGTTATTTTTAGTCCCTACCACCATGGTTAATAATTACATTGACATAGTTTTTATTGAACAAACATGTGATGCTAATTAAATTTCTTATTATTTGAAGAAGTAGAATATTAAAAACGAAAGCCCTTCTTGGCCTTGGAGTAAAAAGCTCCACCGACGCTGATGGGATTTCTGGTCCATGGAGATCTAGCTCCCGGGAGACAATGCTGTAAATAGCCCGTTTTACTTTTCTTTCAGGAAGATGAGTATCAAGATGAGAAAAAGGTGGAATCAGGTTAAAAGTTCACCTTCTTCCCTCACTTACTGTTCATTCGTCATGTTCATTTATTTGCTAAGAATGTAACGGTGCTGGTGATCGCGTTGCACAAGACAGGAAAGTCCCAGCCCTCAGGGAGCTTACGGTTTATACAGGAAAGCAGAACAGAAGTAAGTGAGGGCGAGCACCCTATGGGGTGTGGTGAGAATGACTCACAGGGGACGCCTACCTGGCAGAGGGAGGATGACTCACAGGGAGGTTAGCTCTCGGGGCAGGGAAAGGGAAGGTCAAAGAGGGGCCGACTAAGCGCTAGTTAGGGGACCTGAGAGGTAGGTCGGATATTCCTGGTGAAGGTTATGGAGGCCTAAGGTAAGAAGGAGAAGTTGAGGAAAGGATAGTGTAATTTGACATGAGGGGGGACCCCCCCAAAACAGAATTATCTTCTGGAGGGCAGGCCCCTTGTGGTACAGACTTCCCCTGCTAGGTGAGTGTTCTAGGAACCCGTCGGGATCAGTGCCCACTGGCGCTGTTGTGAGAGGCTGCGCTTGGCTTCAGTGAGTGTGTTTAAAGGCTTTTTGACAGCGTTTGCTCACTTCATTATGGGTGATTTAGGAGCACGCTGGCCCGCCCACACTGCACTGAGCGGGCCAGCAGTTTATGACCAAAAAAGGCATGACCCCCGTGCCCCACCCTCCCTACGCACCCGATCTCCCCCTGAGCAATTTTTTTGTTGTTTCCCTGCATGACAAAAGTCCTCAAAGGGAAACATTTTGCCGATGTGGAAGAGGTGAAACAGAAAATAGCAGAAGCACTAAAAGGCATCAAAATCAACAGTTCAAAAATTGTTTTGAGTAGTGGAAAAAAATGTCTCGATAGCTGTATTGCATCAAATGGAGAGTACTTTGAAGGTGACTGAAGTTTAAACATGTAAGAATAAACACAATTTTTTATAAATAAATTCTATTTTTTTTTAGTAGTGAGTGGTGGGTGCGTGGCAAGAGTGTGTCAGTAAGATAGTAAAATGGTCCTCTAGGTCATGTGAAGACTTTTCAGGAACCCCACTTTTGGGTATATATTCAAAGGAATTGAATGTGATTCTCAAATAGCTATCTGCACCCCCAATGTTCACTGCAGCCTTATTGACAATAGCCACGACACAGAAATGACTTACACGTCAGTCTGTGGATGCATGGAAAAGGAAATGCGTGTGGCACATACTTACGGCAGACTATCACTCAGCCTCAGGAAACTAGGACATTCTCCCACTGTGACAACAGGGACGGACCCGGAAGACGTTGTGCTAAACAAAATGGCCAGACAGAGAATGAGCTCATGATACCCCTTGCCTGTGGAATCTGAAGTAGGCTCATAGGAACAGGGGTGACACAGTGGTTGTCAGGGGTGGGGAGGAAGAAATGGGAAGTTTGGTCGTAGGGTACAAAGTGTTCATTTTGCAAAATGAATAAATCCTGGAGATCTACTGTACAACACAGGGCTTCTAATGAACAGTTCTGGATTGTATACTTAAACATTTGGGATGATTGTATGATACAGTGTTCAAGTGTTCTTGCCACAAAAGGGAAAAAACTCTAAAACTAAAAAAACAAAGGGGGCAGGTGGAAACTTTTGGAGGTGATGGCTAAGTTTATGGCATTGTTCATGAGGATGGTTTCACGGGTCTATACTTACCTCCAAGTTCACCGAGTTGTATGCGCTAAATATCTACAACTCTTTGCGTATCAATCATATCTCAATAAAGCAGTTTTTAAAAGTATTATGTGTATATATATTTGAAGGTATCATATCTGATGTATAAAAGAAGAATTTTGAACTTTAACCTCTAACTCATAGGGAGTTAGGATTCTCCCTTCTTTCAGTGTTAGGGGCTTGGATAAGAGAGGAGGACAACCATTATTTCTCAATTCCTTTATAAAGTGGCCTAGAGTGGGAATCTGTTTTGAAAGATGTGAGATCTCAGTGAAAGAAATCTTTAAAAAACAGTAATGTGAATTGTTTTGTAAGATAGAACTCCTTACTCATTAAATTCACACCTCAGTTTATTTACTATACGTTTGGTCTCCAAGAACATGAGTAAAACGACCTTGCCACCTACCCAGCCTTAATATACTTGTGCAGACAGAAATAGAAAGGAGCTCATTGTTAATACCCGTTCAGGAACAGAAAATTGAGGATTTGTGAGTATGGCTGTGACCTCAGAAATACATTCTGCATTTCCAGCAGAATGTACGTACACTCCTTCAAAAATGACCTGTGAACAGAAGAAAATTTTTATGTTAAACCCTGCATTATGTTTCACCCTGAAAAAAAATTTAAAGCCATTTCTGATAAAAATAACTATGTCAGTTGCTTTAGAAATCATTCAGTCAATCAGCAAACATTCATTTGGCACGGTATTTAAGTCAGGCAGTTCACATATACCTGTAACTCCCCAAAGTCCTGAGAATTAGATATACCAGGCCTCTTCAATGAATTAGTCGAACTCTGGGTCAGAGAAGTAACTGTCCTCGGACACAAAGCTGATAAGTGGCAGAGACGAGATTTAAACTTACATCGGGCTGTTTCTAGAGGGTGTGCTGTGTTCACTCTCGGGCACAGCCTCCAAAGGCTTTATTTAATATTTATTAAGTTACTTACAGGGACTGGTTATTTTGTGGCTCACAGGCCTGTGCCCACAGGTCATGAGAAAAATGAGGGAAAGTTGTAAATTATGAAAACACCTGCTTTGAGAAAATATTACTCGATATCCTGAAGCAGTCTTTATAGTCAGTCAGCTGGCTGAGCAAAAGACAGAACCATGGCAGAGTGGGCCTACTCTGTTTAAAAGGTAGTCTCTAGTAGAAGAGGAAATTTTTATGCTTATTTATTTGCTTAGTATTTTCTGAGAATATTATACCTCAATGAGGAGGATCAGTGGAAGTCCAGACTTCTTGGTAGACTTTCATTCAGATGGGATGGATGGGCCCTGACCAGTGTGGCTCAGTTGGTTGGGCATTGTCCCACAAAGCAAAAGGTGGCTGGTTCGATTCCTGGTCAGGGCACATGCCTGGGTTGTGGGTTTGGTCCCTGAATGAGGTGCATTGAGAGGCAACCGATCGATGTTTCTCCCTCCTTTCCCCTCTCGCTAAAAATAAATAAGTAAAATCTTAAAAAAAAAAAACCCAAGTATGCTGGATGGTAAATATGAAACGGCAATAAATGTACACAATTCCCAGGCATGTATTTCTTTGAAAGGAAAGACCAGCACTTCTTGAATTATATTTTGCAGAAGATCAGTATTGTGTTAGATATTAATAAGTGTTCTGCCAAAAATGGTTTGTCCTACAGTGAAATAAATTTAGGAAATTCTGGATGATTCACTGTCAAGCTTGATCTTTATAATTGGATTTCTTAGAACCTTTACTGAATGCATGACAATGACTGACTTCCAGGCACCACCACAAGCCCATATGATGAGAATCTCTGGGGGCGAGACTCAGTATCACGTTCGAAAAAGTTTTCCAGGTCACTCTGGTACATGGCAGTGCTATTGTAATGCGACGCTTTTTAGCACACATACTCAGGCTAGGGGCACTTCTTTTTCATATCCCCAACTCTCTGTCACAATGGAGAAAAATGATGACAAATGACACAAAGTAGGACGGCTTTGGTAGGCTGTCATAGATTCAGTTCTTTATTTAGTGAAAGTCAGTTTTGATCAGATAAACATTCTATGAATCACTCTCGGTGGCAGAACAGATGGGACTACTATAAGAGGGAAAGAAATGACCGGAAAAGGAGCCAAGTCCTGTCCTGCGTGTCTCCTGATTCCCCTGCACAGGGTTTCCTGTGCCGCAGCACAGCCCAGCCACTCCGGTGTAGAGTGCCCCGTGCTGCCCCGTGCTGCCCTCCGCCTCCGTGGCCAGGGCACGGTTGCTGCAGCCCTGCTGAGGGCTGAAGTCCAAATTTCACCTTCATCTTTTGACTTTAGTCCCTTGATTCCGGCAGAGGCTTCAGGTCCTATTAAGCGGGTTCTGGCTCTCTTTTAGTCTGCATGTCTGAAGTTCTGTGAAATGAGTTTATGAAAGACTGGGGCTGGCTGCCATTTCCATTCCTCCCGTGGAGCCCAGTGTCTGCAGGGTAGAGAGGAGTCGGGGAGAGAAGACCTCCCTTCCCCTGGGAGTTGCCTCCCCACCTCTCCAGCCAGTGTCTCACTACTGTTTCCAGCTCCTCTGCCTCACTGCGTCCCCCTCCCTGCAGTTTCCTGAGCACCTAGCTCTCTCTTTGCTGCAGGGTGTTTGGCAGGTGGCTCTCTCCTCCTTTTAAGTACTTCCTTTGCATTTTCTTCTCGCTGCTAATTCTTGGTTGGCAGAGCCTTCCCAACTTAGCTCAGAGACCAGCATTTCAGACCATGGCCCCTCCTACTCACTCACCTGTCTGGGTTAAGGGTCCCTGCTGTCTGCTCTGAACAGTACGCACTGCATGCTGTTACAGTGGCAATGGACACCTGTTTCTCCGCAGCTGGGTCATGGGCCCCGAGGGCAGGGCATGTGTGCTGTGTTTCCCAGGCCCCAGATCAGTGCCCAGCACATCAAACTGCTTACCCGATGTTCGTGAGTGAGTAAGTGCAGAAGCCCTCTTCCCTTGCTGCCCCATGCATGGAGCACACCGGCTCACACAGTCGCAACTTTACATCCGTGTAGACCTCTGTCTCCTTCTCACTAAACACCTCATTCTTTGTAAACTGTGGCTCCAGCTGCCCCTCCTCAGTGTCAGATCATATGGATTTCTACTTGCTAATTTGTTATTACTCTGTAATATGTATTCATTAAAATATCACACGAGTTTTATATTGCCACATGGACTGTACACTTTTAAGATCACCTGTATTCGCCCACTTCCAACTTCACATAGATACCGAATGGCTGGGCAGCTCTGATGATGTTAACCCAGGTCCGAATTTCAGCTTCACCCTGTCTACCTGCCTGAGTTTTTTCCCTCATTGTGCCCTCATAGTTATGGTTCCAGCAGTGAGCTTTCGGCTTGCCGAGGTCTTCATTCATTCTTTTTTTAAATAAATTAATTCCTTCACTTAATATATACTTAAGGCACTCAGCTCGTAGGTGCTGAAATACAGCAGTGAACAAAACAGACAAAAGTCCTGCCCCAGTGGTGGAGGCCGAAAGTAAACAAGACAAACAAGTAGAATGTATATTGTTACATGGTGGTAAAGATATCGGAGAACATAGGTGTAAGGGCAGGAGGGCGCTGCAGTTTAAAATAGGAAGACCTCATGAGAACACGGCCGCTGGACAGCATCCTGAGGGAAGGAACCCTAGAGGTGTCTGGGAGAGAAAGTTCCAGGACGAGCAAATGGCAGGCGCAAAGGGGGCCGCATGCTGTGTGTCTGGGGAACAGCAAGTGCATCCGTGTGGCACGGGGGGAATGATGGGAGAGAGAGCCCGGAAGGCCATGGGGTTGGGCAGAGACTGTAGGGACTGGAGGTCACAATGAGAACTTTGCCTATTGATTTGAACTTCATTGGGCATTCACTGTGGGGCCAGTGCCATTTTCAGTGCTTTTGGAGGACATAAGGAGGAATCGGGCTCTGCCTCCACCTCAGTGAGCTCAGACACTGCGGGGTGGGTAGAGGACCCCCCACCTCCGTGAGGATATCTCAGATCCCAGCACTAAGGCTGAGTGAGGACTCTCACACACTGTTGGCACCAGTGGTAACTGAGACACTTTCCCCTCCCAGAGTTCAGTGTGACTGGATGCGTACAAATTTCAGACATGCATGCTCTTTGACCTGGCAGTTACACACCTAGGTTTTTTCCTAGGTAAATAAGAAGTATGCAAAAATGTATAAGCAAGTTGGTTTATAATAGTGAACAATTAAATGTTCAACCATGAGCTTGGGCAAATGAGTTGTGATATGTCCTATTAAGGAAATGCTTTATAGTTATTCAAAATGATGATGTAATCACTGCTACAGAACGATGATCATGACATCTAGTTAAGTGAGATAAAGTTATAAAACAGCATGCAGCCCTGGCTGGTGTAGCTCAGTGGATTGAGTGTGGGCCTGTGAACCAAAGGGTTGCTGGTTCGATTCCCAGTCAGGGCACGTGCCTGGGTTGCAGGTTGGGTCCCCAGTAGGTGGTGTATGAGAGGCGACCACACATTGGCGTTTCTCTCCCTCTTTCTTGTTCCCTTCTCTCTCTAAAAAAATAAATAAATAAAATCTTAAAAAGAAAGAAACAGCACACAAAGGAGGAACCGGTTGTCACAACACTCAGAGTGTGCAACTTATGCATCACGGAAGTCTAGATGACAATGAGGCAAGGCGGGAGCAGCGCTAATCTGTGTGTGGTGGGACTGGGGCTGAGTTTTACTTTCTTCATTGTACCTTTTTGTTTGGCATGATGAAATTCGTGAGAAGACATCTCTGTGGCAATCAGAAAATTATTTTCAGTTTTTAAGAAAAGAAAGAAACAGGTAAACGCTTAGCCCACCGCAAATCCTGCGGCCAGTGTGGGCACTGCTTTCCCCTGGTCCCTGAGCACACGGGGCGGACTTCTGAGTCCCCAGGCAGGAAGACTTGGGCGCCTCATCAATCTCCTCCTTGTGTATGCAGATCTAAGAACACGCCACTCTGACTCTTCCTTCCTCCCTCCAACTCCTCAGTGTCTTCTCACCTCAGCTCCTCCGAGTGGACGTGAGAAATGGAAACACCATGAAAGGGAAGCCTTATTTACCAGCAGAACCCGCGGAACTGATGAACTCAGCGTACAGGTACTGGGCCCAGTTTGGGACTCTTTGGACCTGGGTTAGGAGTTTCTGGATCCCCTTGTTTACTCATGGCTGTTACTTCTTGAATATTACTGGTGCCTACTCAAGATCTCATTGAAGAATTTTAAAAATGGATTTGTCCCGCCCCTTGCCTGTCCCCTATAGAGTCCTGACTCAGCCAAGCAGAGAAAAGTTAATATGGTTCCGAAAGGAACTTGAGTTTCCAGCCAATCCCCTGGGGAGCGGGAGAAGCCTGGGCTGCGGTCTGGAGGCATTAATTCTGCTTGCTTTGACTTTACCAACTGAGTTTCATTTCTTTTCTCTCTCTCACCGGGCGCTTCCTTGTGGAGTTTTGTACATAAAGGAATGGTTCGGCATGGAAGGCCGCTTCCCGCATGTGCTTAGGCAGCGGATGCTGTCAGAAGCACTCAGTGTAAGAACAAAACGTCTCTGGTCAATGACATCCTTTTTTTCAGTGTGGATTTCCCAGCTCTCTGATAGGCTGCACCTTTGATTTAGGGATTCCAAAAGAACTTAATCATGAAAGAGGGCTCTGTGGACCTGGTGAATCCTCTTGAAAGCAATTGCCTTTTATATGTCCAGGTCCTTAATCTCCCCTTGAGTCTGCTCTGCTGTTTTATTCCCTTTTATGTTTGGATCAACATGTAAATAACCAAGGATGGTGGCTGACTTTACTTAAGGCAAGTGGAATCAAAAGTTAGAAATGAAATCCAGGCTCAATGGAGGAAGGAGAGAATACGCTGTTGGGGGAACAAAAGGGATAGCACACTGATCCACTCTGGCAAACGGTGCCTTTTTATGCCTAAGTGTTTGTGTCAGAAATGTGAGAATATTGCATATTAGTTTTCTCCAAAGTGAGTGCAGGAAACAGTCGTTCATGAGGCATTCTAGGATACCGTTCCAAGGTCAGGTTTGTTTGGGCAGTGATATCTATACAGATGGTACACCATCCTCAGTGGGTTTTTAATATGTATTAGCTCTTAGAAGATTTGCCATAAAGTTTTTTGTTGTTGTTTTTGTTGCATACAGCGTTTTCATAACTTATTTGACTACTGAACTCTTTTAGAAGAACCACGTATTACCACCCAAGTTTTAAGTTCCTGTCTTCCTTTTTGAAGTATGAGAAGAATAACAAATTCTCTGTAAATGGGGTTGAAAGACATGCACTGGAGTCCAAAGTGAGTGTACAAGTTAATATGAGGGGTCTTCTACTTTATATCTGATTTCATGACCCTTTAATTGAAAAGAGATGGACAAAATAAATGTGACAAAATGCTAAGTTTTGAATAGAGCTGTTTTTAGGATTATCTAAATATTTCTGAAATGGAACTAAGTACCCACTATTAGAATTTTTAGGGGTTCAAATGAGAAATAGATACAGAAGACAGATATATGAGTCAATATAGCTAGATCTATCTCTATTATTATCATTATCATTAGTATGAGAGTTGGACTGGAGCAGGTGGCTCTGATCTGCAGTCACAATTGTGCTTTCTGGAACTTGCTCCCTGGTTGGACCTGCTGTCCCCCCCTTGGAGAGACAGTTCTTTCATGAGTGCATGAAGGCAGGAGAGTAGAGTCCCTCCAAGCACCCTTTACAGCTCCACCATAGCTCAAGGCCAGTGTCCCTGTCCGTTTCAGAGGCACATACATACAATCTCAAGTGGCAGCACATTTCACAGACGCCCCCACTATGGTCGTCTGGCTGCAGTTCTCTCTCCGCTCTGCACCCAGAAGGTCTCCAGGTGCTGCCACGCCCACACTGGGAGACTTAGATCCAGGTACGAACTCTTCAGGCTGTGATTGCATTTGTTCCCATTTTTATCTGATTGACTCTTTTTGAACAAGAGACACCTTTTGATCGCTATCTTCATAATTTTCTACTACCAAGTCTCAGTGATATTTATGAGGCAATATTGATCTTCTTTGCCAGCCTTCAGGTTCACCTTCACTCTTCTCCCCCTGCCTATATTTAATGCATCGGTGTATCTGCTGAAATGGATTCTTGTACTTCCAACTACGTTCGCCTTTGAATTACCGGGCACCTCATCCACTATTAATTTTATTTTCATGTCAGAAGTAATGTTGACTCTCTCAGTATTTCTCCCATTTAAGAATATTTCATCTTCCTTTTCAATTTTAACTTAAAGTCCTCTCTGTCAGGACAGAAAATTATTTTTCTTCCTAGTCATCATGATGTATGCTTTGTCAGAGGCATTTTCTAATTTCTAGGTGGAACTCAAGAATGCATGCCCTACCTGCTCTTTCCAAAGTCAAGGAAGAAGAAAAATGTACAAAAATATACACACACACACATACACACTTATGCATATATAGACATATGTGATATATGTACATATCATATACATATATGGAAGGAGTGCTGGTCCTGGAAGACTGAGGAGATGGAAGAGGAAGCCTGACAAGGACGCCTTAGATACACATGGCTCCAGAACTGCAGAAACAAGCTTTTATTTTCTGTGCTTTCGCTCTGAGAGTAGTAATATCTAGAAAGTCAAGAAAACCATTCAGCTTCATTTTAGTTAAACTTCAGTTTTGTTAGTTCAAGGCTAAAGCTAAAAGGCTTCAAGGCCCAAAAGAAATGCCCATAGCCCTCCAGCCAGTGTTACAGAAAATATTATAAACCTATTGTTCTATTTACATGTAGAGGCTTCTGTTCCATTCTTCAGGGAGAAACAGTCTTGGAGAAATACTTCTTGCTCTTTTATCCACCTCCTTCCCCCAACAAGGAGAGTGAAGCTAATTCAGTTGGTGAGTCTAGGGACCCCCTGAAAGCTTTTGAGTCCCACTGACAAGGGTCAGTCATGGGATGTGGGACATCTCTCTCATCTATACATGATTCCAGGGTTGGCAGGGACTCACAGTTCTCCACTCTCTTAATTTCAGCTTCATCAGGACTCTGCCTGCATTGGGGATATGAGGGTTACATATTTACCAACCTCTCGGCTTGGAGGTGGTAGAGGAACCTTTGCAAGACCTATGATTCTGATTCACCAGAAATTAAGCTGATAGTTCAATGATGATTCAGCTAGTTATTTGTGTTTGGACCCTGGAGGGGACAAGGGGAAAGTGGTAATTTGGATACCAAATCCCATCCAGCTGACCAGGAAAGGAGACCCCACTGAGATTTAGATAACAGAGATTTTGCTAGGACTATAAATCTTTGCATTTTCCTGGAATATGTTCTCTATGTGTGACTCCCTCCACCCACTCTGTGACCTGTCCTCACAGTGCCAGCTAGTCAAGGACCCAAGGACTCCTGATCCCTGGGAACATCTCCTTCCATCAGCTATAAACAATATTCCTAGCCAAAATCCTAATTCTTCTTTCGTCTAGAAAACCAAAACACACACACGCACATGCATATATGTATTTATTTATTCTCCCTTCTCCAATTTACTTCTCATAGTCTCTCCTTTTAAAACCCTAACGCAATGTGGAAGAAATGGTTTAATCACTACCTGTCTTGTGGCAAAGGGGTCCTAGGCGTGGACCACTGTAGTCAGAGTGGTGAAGATGTAAAATATGGGATGCAATGGGGGAGTGCACAAGCAGAGAAGTAGCAGAACACATGTACTCGCTCAAGCATGGTTTTTGCTAGAGTTAACTCAAGCCGGGCATCGGTGGTCGGGATGCGCTGTAGCCAGGGATCCAGTGGAGAGGACTCTGTCCCTGCAATGCTTTCCCTGTTTACAGGAACTATATATTTACAGGAACTGTATGGTTGTATTTCTAGGGCCCATATATTTATATTTAAGGGACTATATAGGAACTTGTTATTCAGATCAGGGTTGGCAGCATTTTTTTCTGAATGGCTAATGAGTAAATATTTTAGCTCCATGGGCCACAGGTTCTGTCACAACTGCTCAGCCCTGCCCTCGGAGCATGAAAGCAGCCCTAGCCAACACCTACATGAATGGGCGTGGCTATCTATCAATCACACTTTATTGACAAAGCAGATGGTGAGCCCGATTGGAGTCACAGGGCCAGCCTCCCAACCCGTTCTGTATCCACAGATAACAATGTAAGACGGAGCACTTTCTATTCGGAAGTTGTCTGGACAGGAATGGAGAGCTTTCGGAACTCAGCACCTCATGTGTCAGCCTGCTCTTCTGCTGACCTAGCTCAGACCTGCTGAGCCGGCCCCCTGCTAAGCTGCCTCTGGGACCACCAACTGAGCCTCCAGGACCAGACTCATCCCATGAGATGCCGTGGGAGCAGATAGGAGTCCCAGAAAATTTCTGACTTTGTCTACAGTCACAGTCTCCAATTTTTTACTTTCTCCATCCACTCCAGCAGCACATCCATCCCCACCATGCTTTTGAAATTATTCTTGCCAAGGTCATTATTAGTCTCCATGTTACAAAATCCAAAGATCACTTCTCCGTACTCACAGTCACTCTGCAGTGTGCATGCAGCTGACTGCTTTGTCTTTCTTAATGCTCTGTCTCATTTTGGCTCCCGTGACACTGCGTTTCTCGAATTTCCTTTCTGCATCGCTTGTTCCCCTTTCCTGGTCGTCTGTGTTGCCTCCTCTCTGAACGGCAGAGCGCCCCACCGTTGGGTTTTGGGCACGTGCTCTTCCCTGTTTGCTCCTTCTCAGAACGAATCTCATTTAGTCCTTTGGTTGAAATGACATTTGTAGTCAATGATTCCAAAATTTATTACTTCAGCTCTGGCATTTCCTTTCAGATCTAGAGCCATATATACAATTACTTTTTTGATGTCTGTATTTGGATGTGGAGTAGTTGTCTCCAGTTTAATACTTACATGGCGTAAGTGAACCAGCATTTTCTTGGTTTTCCCTATCTCAGTGTATGACACTATCCTTCCAGCTGGCCAGGAAAAAGGCCCCCGAATTTTTCATCTCTCCTTGTCACAAGCCCCACTCCTGAACCAGGAGCAAAGCAGGGCCCAAACCAGATCGCCCCTCCCCATCCCTGCTAATCCAGGCCATCTCTCCACAGTGATGGTCCGCCGACTCCTCCAGCTCTCCTCTTTTCTGGCTGCACCATGCTCTCCACGGAATAAGCAGGGTGTTAGGTTTAAAAGGTAAATTGGACCTGAAACTAATATAACATGGCTTTTCAATTGGAAAAAAAAAACTAAAAGAAGAAAAGGTAAATCAGAACATGTCTCTTTCTGCAGAGAACCTTTAATGACTTTTTAGTAGACTCAGAAGACCCAAAGCTCTTACGTGACTTGCCTCCCCTCAGACTGTTCAGTCTGATCTGTTATTTTCTCCCGCACTCCCAGAGTGCCAGGCCAGCTACAGGGGCTTGTTCTGGTTGCAGAGTGTGTTGTGCCAGCTGATTCTTCCGTCTGAAATGTTCTTCCCCCCAAGACCTTTGGGCAACCAGCTCCATTTCTGAGCCTCAGCTCAAAAGTCATCCTCTCAGGTCTTTCCTTAGCAACTATTTGTCACTTCACTCAACACCCATAGATACTGTCTATTTGCCATTTTCCTTATTTTCCTCATGTTTTTTTTTTACCATGATTATAAGGCTATGTACGTCTACAGCGGGGCTTAGCAGAGGGCTGGCTCTGAGTAAACACTTACTGAGAATGAAAGGATGCTATATCTCAGAAGGCTTCTTTTCTGTCTCCCATACTCGTACCAGGAATATCGTTTACTATTTGCTCGGCCTTTTCCGTTTGATAAGCAGTCAAATGTCTCAGCAGTGAGTCACCAACTCCCATGATGCTGTTCTTCTTTCAGTGGCAATGGATTGGCTTCTGGATCTTTCTAGGCTGTGTACTCCCTGGGTACAGAGAGCGTGGGCTGTTTCTTCATGAAAGGGTCACTGGCCTGTCTTTTCTTCCTAAGTCACAGTCTTCTCCAGCTTCCTCTTGGTCCCCCTGAACTTTTCTAGAGCATTTTTCTTTCGTATTTTCTTTGATTATGATACACACTTATATGTGATAAAGAGTTGGAACTTTTGACTCCACCTGCAGCAGTTCCAGTCTACGCCTACTGTTTCAGCATAATTATTCACGGCACCCCCTTTGTTGTCAAGATGATCTCAGTTTGAACAGCACTGGTCACCCTTACTGATAAGCCTATGTGCGGTCATTCCCCCTCTTTTGTCACGGAACCTCTGTGAGGGGTCTCAGGTGGCATTACCCTCTTCGTGGGTCCCCAGGGAGCCCTCACTAGGAACTGTCACATCTGGCCGGTGAAGTCCAACGTGGGTTTTGCAGCTACTATCTTCTCATACCAGGGCATGCAGACTAATTTATCTAGGTGAGAGGAATTAGCAATTAACCATTAGCCTCCTTAGAGCTGCTGAGCTGGGCTTTTGCACAGGGAATTGCCTGCCTCAGAGAGCTGAGTCATCAGCCAGGAGCCCACAGCCCTCTGTGTTTGGAAATCACTCCTTTCTCCCCACCTCTTCCTCTTCTGCCAAATGAATTGCTTGCTGTTTGTTAACAACACTGCTGGCAAGATTGAATTCCTTTCTTTCTTTCCTTTTCCTTCCTTCCTTCCTTCCTTCCTTCCTTCCTCTTTGAATTTTTTTTTTCCTTTTCATAGACTTGATTGGGGTGACACTGCTTAACAAAATTATGCAGGTTTCAGGTGCACAATTCCACAACGCATCATCTGTGCGCTGTGTTGTGTGTTCACCACCTCAGGTCAGGTTTCCGTCCACCACCACTCATCCTCCTTATACCTTCTTCCCCCTCCTTCTCTCCCTCCCCCCAGCAGTCACCACGGTGGTGTCTGTGTCCATCAGTCTTTTCTCTTTTTCCCTCGATTGTTCAGTCCCTCCCCTGTCGCCTCACCCAGACTTCCAAAACCCTCCCCCTCTTTCTTTTATATTCTTTCCTTTTTTGTCTTACGTAGTTTTCTTTAGCTTGCTTACGCTTCACTGGAATACCTGTCATGAATCAATAGAAAATCATTTTACTTATTGATCATATCTGGGCTAGCACAATCTTCTCATAGCCACAGTTTATTAGTCATTGATTTATATGACTTAAAAGTCTGGTACACTCCTTTTAAATAGTGTATAATTCAAATATCCACCACTGAACTGTATTAGCCTTCACCCAGATTTGGTTTAATTTACCTCGTTTCACAAGGGGCTCCTACCACACGGGGTGATGTTTCAGTGAAGCCTCTGTAATTCGACTCGATCTGCCTTAATATTATTTTCTGAGTTATTCTGACATCATATTGCTAAATTTTCCTGCTTGTAACGTAAACTAATGTATCTTAGCCATCATGTAACCTATTTAATATAATATCAGTTGACTTTAGGAGGCTTTTTCAGTCTGTGAGGATTTTTACCAACTCTGCTTTTGATGCTTTAACATGCAAGCGTTAATTCTGTTCTTTGGTGTTTAAATAAGTAGGTTCTGAGGTTTTCCTGGTGTTAATTTTGCTGTGTAACAAACAGACTGTCTCCAAACTCAGTGACCATTGATTGAGCTCATGCTTCAGCAGGCTGGTTGTTTTGGACTGAGTTCAACTCAGAGGTTCTTGTGCTGATCTTGGCTGGACCCACTCAGGTAAATACAGTTGCATCAGTTGGTTCTGGGGCTTGGTTTGCAATTGGATGGAGTGATGAGGCCAATGGACCATGGATTCTCATCATCCAGCAGACTCCCGTGGGCTTACTCACATGGCTGAAGGGGTTGCAAGAACATCAAAAGGGCACAACCCAGCATACAAGTGACTTTCAAGCCACTGCTTCTGTTATACTTGCTAATGCCTAAGTAGCCAAAGAAAGACATATAGCTGAGGTCACAGTCAGTTTGAGAGTGCACCATAGAAGGGCATGGATACACACAACAGAATTATTCTGACTTTTTTTTTTGCTGTTGTTGTTTGCAAATAGTTTATCAAAGGATCATACACTGAAACATTGCCATAATTATTCTTAATGTGTCTAATTCAGTGAAATCTACACATAAAACTTAAGGAGGTTTAGTTACAAAAGTGTGCAAAGAAATTTATTGTGAAGTTTCACCTAGTTATCCCATGACATGATCCTAGAGAACAATATTATAGTGAGACTCTAAAATATTTTAGTCAATTTTGGGGGCTGAATTGGGCTCCCCCCACCCCTAAATTGTATGTCAAAATCCTAATTCCTATGACCTCAAACCAGATTCTCAGTATTTGTATTTGGGGATAGGGGCTTTAAAGAGGTAATTAATGTAAAACGGGGTCACATAGGGGGTCCCTAATGGAACATGACTGGTGTCCTCATAAAAAGAGGAGGTTAGGACACAGACGTGTGTGCACAGATGAAAGGCCACGTGAGGCCTTAGAGTGAATGTGACCTTCTGTAAATCAAGGAGAGAGGCCTCAGTGGAAACCAAACCTGCCGACTCCTTGATCTTGGACTTCCCAGCCTTCAGCACTGTAAGAAAATAAATAGCTGTTGTTTAAGCCACCCACTCTGTGGTATATTGTTATGGCACCATTAGCAGACTAATCCAGTGAATGCATTTAAATTGGAAGTCCGTTTTAATTATATATCACAGAATGCATTCAGTATTTAATGAAAAGCTCATTCTCTACTGAGTATTGTATTAAGATACTAAGAGTGATGCCGAAGGAAACTACATTTTATCCATTCTTTCAAAACTCATTATTGGGATCTGACTCTGTTCAAGAAAACTATTTTAGCATATTTGTGATTCCGGCACAAAAATAGATTATAAGGCAGTTGAGAAGACAGAACTGAGGCTTCGGGGGAACATGTATGCTTATATAACAGCATGTGGGAATTTTTCATAATACCTATTTCTTTAAGTTATTTATTTTTGGTTTGTATTCTCACAATTTTGTATGTTCCTTTGGTATAAATACTATTTTCTTTATCTTTGCTCTCTAGTACCTAACCATTGATGACTGTTTTTGATCACCAGTGGTACCTGGTGCGAGCTAGAACAGAGACAGGAGGGTGTCAGAGGAAGGTAACACCAACGGTGGCTGGCTGGGAGTAACCACAGCCGGTGACAGCAGGGAGGGGAGCTATTCTTGGGGCACTGGAACTAGGAAGCCCAGGTGGGAATTCTGCTCAGCTTAGAAGGAGGAGGTTTTAGTCCTGGGGCCGTTCATTCCCTGGGTCTGTGTAGGTTCGATTTGCAAGCTCTGGTTTTCATTCCCTTTACCCTAATGGTTATGGATTTCTTAACTGTTATATAAGAATGCAATATTCTGGTTCAGATAGTATCCGAAATGCAAAGGAAAATCCCAGGAAGAGAATAGTTACTTCAGAATGGATTTATTTGAAGACCTTATGGGCAAGGGGAGCCATAATTATTTCAGCTATAAACATAAAAGAGTTTTTGATTCTTTTTCTAGCAAGCAGTAACTCATATCCACTTTGCGCATAGAAGTAGTTCTCCTTCAAAATTTGTTCAAGGCAGGGAGATTGCCTCTATATTTTCCCAGGAGCTGAAGGTCTTATGGTTATGATATACCACTTCTCAGGAGGACTGCCGCTCTTAACAGCCGAGCGGCGGTCCGTCATGCCAACTTCTGAGCTGTTTCCTGAAGGAATTAAAGCTGGGGTGAATATTCCAGGGCCGAGAGAGGGGGAGCGACCTCTCCTGAAGCAGAGAATGTGAAACGAAAAAAAAAATGCAAATAGAAAATGTGAATTGAAGAATTAAGCAAAAAGACTTAAAACTCACACTGTAGGAGACATTGCTTTTTATAAGTCGTAATATCACTTTCAGTAGACTCAATTTTTAAGTCAACTTAAAGAGTTATATAAACCTACCAAATCATTTCATATAGACATGGACTGTTAATGCATTACCTTCATAGGTGTTAAAAATTAGCATAGAGTCTTGGAAATGTGTGAATTTCAGCAATACTATACAAGACTTTAATTTAGAAGGTATTTAGGAACTTCAGAAGGGAAAGATGCCAATGTATGGTGAGGAAAAGCACCTCTGGAATAGGTAAGTGATATTGATTTTATTTTTTTAAAGATTTTATTTATTTATCTACTTTTTAGAGAGGGAATGAGGGAGAAAGAGAGAGAGAGAGAAACATCAATGTGCAGTTGCTGGGGGCTGTGCCCTGCAACCCAGGCATGTGTCCTGGCTGGGAATCGAACCTGCGATGCTTTGGTTTGCAGCCCGCGCACAATCCACTGAGCTATGCCAGCCAAGGCCGTGATATTGATTTTAAATATGAAGAGTATGCGTGGAAACCAAAGGAAAAACAGAGAGTAGAAGTGACCCACATGGAAGTTTACTGAACAGGACATTGTTTCCAGGTGGGAAAGTGAGCTATGAGACAAAATGATTTCCTTTTCTATGAGAAAACAGTCTCACAGGAGACTCGGGGCGGGGGGGGGGGGGCGGTGCGGTGAGCCTATGAGAGGGCCCTGGGGACCCCCGTCCCGCCGTGGTGGCGGGGTAGCGACGGCATTGAAAGGCTGCTCCTCCGGGCAGAGCGGGATGAAGGGGGTAAGAAGTAGAGAGCCAATGACCAGGAAGAAACTTTTCTGGCCTCAAAGGGAATAAAACATGAGCTGCCGGGCAAAGCTATGCCACTGAGAACATTTATTTTAAATTTATTTGAATTAATAATACATTCTCATGGCCAAAAAAACCCACCACAAAAAACACTTCGAAAGGTACAAAGTGTAAAATGTAAGTCACCCTCCATTCCCCACTCTTGACTTGTAATTTTCCATTCCCCCTGTCTGTTTCTCGTTTCTGTTTAGGGGTGATCTGGGAAAAGACATGTATTTTTACCCAGAAAAGAAAAAAAGATGAACATAAATGGTGGCATATGACATTAGTGACTTGGAACCCTGCTTTCTTCATTCAACAGCCTTTTGGACAGGTGGCATTTCAGTACCTATAGAAATGCCTTACTAAACAAAATGTTCCAGAACTTTCTATGATATGAACATGCCTTAGATTGTTCCACAGGTATAACTGCTGCATTTTAATATATAGGTGTTTGTTTTGCTCTCATAAGCATATCTCATTAATTATTATTTTTTTCTTCAGCAACAAAGGCATTTATTGTTAGAAATTCGATAGAAATAGAGGCAGGAGGAACCCAGTGATCTGATCCAAGTGCCTTTATTCGAAGCTGCGCTGAGGCGAGCTGAGTGGGGGTCGACTTAAGCCCCAGGGAAAGGCAGGAGGGGGGCGGTTTAACAGAAAAACAGAGGAGTTTGTGAGGGGATAGGAGAAGGGTTAGTCTCTTGTTCTTCCAGGAGGTTGCCTCAGGGTTCAAGGATGTGAGCAGGACAATGGGTTAGGTAAAGGGCTGAGTCATTCCCAGGTACAGGAGGGTCAGTCTGACCATCAGCCATTGTGGCTGGTGCCAGGTGTCTATTGTGTGAGGTGGGAGAGAGTTCCATTAAGCCGAGGGCTATCAGGGGAGTTGGGACAACTGAGTCATAGGCAGTCCAGAAGGTAGGAAACTGACCTGACTGGGTCATTAGCAGCCTGTGGGGGGGGGGGCGGTGAGTGACCTGACCCTTACATTTATGACTATGAATTTGCCTCGGCTTTCACTCATGTTTCCATATTGTAGCCTCATTGTCAGTAATTCCTAAAATATTCTGAAATTTCAGTTTTGATGCTTTCTTCTTTGACTCAAAAACTGTTTCAAAAAGTTCATTATCTTCCCTCTAGCTGGTGTGGCTCAGTGGATTGAGTGCCGGCCTGTGAACCAAAGGATTGCCAGTTCGATTCCCAGTCAGGGCACATGCCTGGGTTGCAAGCCAGGTCTCCAGTAGGGGGTGTGCTGGAGACAACCACACATTGATGTTTCTCTCCCTCTCTTTCTCCCTCCTTTCCCTTCTCTCTAAAAATAAATAAAATCTTAAAAAGAAAGTTATTTATCTTACAAGGAGATGAAGTCTTTTTATTATGCTTTGGCTATTAAAATATAGTTTGAATTCCTATTCTTAGGCTAATTCACATTATTACTTTAAAAATAGAAGTTTTTTGGAAAAGCAAAAGACATATGTCTTGTAGTAGTGATCTCTGCTGAGTCTCACGTGATAGTGTCTGAACAAATCTTTCGCTGCCATACCCTGAACCTGGCCCCGTTATCACCAGCTATCAGAATTATTCCATTTCCCAAAGAAATGACTGAAACTTAGAAATCCTGCAAACTGTCTACTGCAGTCCTGACAATAACAGCAAGGATGCCATACAGCACACTCACTCATTTCTGTGCCATGAACGCTGACTAGTAATTGGTGTTCTCTGTTATATTTGAAAGATTCATAAGTCCAATTTTTATCTTACATAACTCAAAAAGAATTTTCTTGTCCTTGATGAAAAACATCCACTTTGGAGGGCAGGAAGAACCTTCTCTGTACCCTCTCTAAATTCTGTATATACTTGGTTCATGACTTAGTGATTTTTTTCTCACCCTGTAACTGAAGAATTCCACTCCCCTCCTTCATAGAATGTCAAGTATAATTGTTTATTTTAAGGCAAGCTATGAAAGTGGTCAGGAGGGGTTTGGTTAAAGAGATTAAGCCTGACTTCTCAGAGGCCATTAGATCCTTGTGGGTCCAGGGTTCCTCCCCTCTTCCCACCCCAAATCCATTCATTTGCTGCAGTAACCTCAGAGGCAGGTACTATGTGCATGGATTCGGTCCATATCCAGGCACTGGGGGTGGGGGTGGGGCCTGGCTCAGAGGAATGTCGCTCTGCATTTCTTAGGTATTTACATGTTACTGGTTGTATTCAAGAGAGGGAAGAAAGGCACAAACACCCTTTCTCATTTTAAGGGACATAGTAATTTGTGAATCCACAGAGGAATACAGCCTCGATATGGTGCTGAAGATCTTCCAATAAATCAATGATTTTACAATTTCCAAAAAATAGGTCGGTGAGAGAACAGCAGGTACGAAAGAAGGAGTAATGGTTTGTGTTACCCTCACTTTTTATGTTTCTCTTTTTCCCCTTTCCAGTCTTGCAAATGATTTTTTTTTTTGCAAAACAAGTCAAATGGATTATAAGACATACGCTTTTCTAGGTTGAGAAATACTTTTAGCCTACATGGTACAATAATTCTATTAAAATATCTAATTAAGTGACTAATTCTGTTTATTAGTATCTTCTGAGCACAGGAGTCTTAGCATCACTGATGGCCCTAGATTGCTTGCTCTCCTTTATGTATTTATTTTGAGTCCCTCCCACTTAATTGCAAATTTCCTGGAGGGCAGAGGTCTGCATAGCTGCTGAATGACTGAAGCTATTGCATCAGATAGAAACGTCTCCGGTTTGGAATGGCTGTAAAAAGGACAAGTTTAAAAACATATTGAGGCAAGTTGAAAAGCTTATTCTAGAGTAAAGGAGTCTTGGCCAAATAAGGTTTGTTTCTCAGGTTGACCTGACTGCGGTGCAGCTGTTGCTGTCAAGTGTAGGGAAGCAAAGCCGAAGATTCTAGATTCCGGAAGCAGACCAGGGAGAGTCAGAAGTTGGAGAAAGGTCTATTATAAGCAGCAACTCAAAGGATGTGGCTTATCAACAGATCACCTTTCACATGCAAATGAAAACTCTTGGTCTTTTTTTAAAAATTTTAAAATTTGTTTACATTTTGGAGAGAGGGGAAGGGAAGGAGAAAGAGAGGGGAAGGGAGGGAGAGAAAGAGCAATGTAAGAGAGATAACATCAATCCGTTGTCTCTCACACGCCCCACAACCCAGGTGGTTGCCAGGACTGGAAAGAGAACCGGCAACCTTTAGGGCCTCTGGCCAGCAGGCTCTCAGTCCTCAGGGGAGCCACACCAGCCAGGGCATAGCTCTTTGTCTTAAAAAGGAAAGTCACTGAAGACTTTGTTTCTTCTGTATCATGAGCAGCCATGAAGCGATATTGAAATTTAAGCCTTTTGAAGGTGAAATTTCCCATTTTAAAGAAAACTTTCTGCATTATCTATATTCTGACATTAGATGAAAGTAGGGACTTATGGACATAAAGTCCAAAGATCTAAGGTCACAAAGTCTAAAGACCTAATGTTCATCCCGTAAATCAGAAAATAGGATGAAGTCTGATTAGAGGTCATCAGAGTTACTGATCTTTTCAAGTGACCTGTTTTTGGTTCAGTGGTTTTCTCTATTGTTTCTCTTTTTTTAATTTCTTGTATTTCTGCTCTTATCTTTAAATTTCTTTTGTTCTGGTTACTTCATTCTTATTTTTCTTGTTTCTTAATGTAGGTGCTTGTTTTATTGACTTTAGAAATTTCTTCTTCACTAATATATACAAATTTAATGTTATAAATATTCTTCCAAACGTTGTTTTAGCTGCTTCTGCAATTTTGATATATTTTCATTTTCATTCAGTTCTAAATATTTTCTTCTTCCTCTTATGGGCTGAATGTTCGTAGCTCTCCCAAATTCATATGCGGGAGCCCTATGTCCAAGGTAATGCTATTTGGAGTGGGGCCATTGGAAGTAATTAGGTTCAGGTGAAGGCATGAGGGTGGGGTCTCCAAGATGGCATTAGTGTCCTTCTAAGGAGAGGAAGAGAGACCACAGCTCTGTCTCTAGCATGTGAGGACACAGTGAGAAGGCAGCCACCTGCAGGTTGGAAGGCGGGCTCTTACCATGAACTAAATCTGTTGGCACCTTGACACTGGACTTCTCAGCCTCCAGAACTGGGAGGAATAAATGTCCGTTGTTTCAGCCGCCCAGTCCATGGTATTTTATTATAGCTGCATGAGCAGACTAACACACTTCTCTTGAGAATTCCCCTTTGACTTGTGAATTATTTAAAAGTACAATGTTTCATTTCCAAATATTTGAAGGCTTTGTTGATCTCTTTCTGTGATTAATTTCTAGTTTAATTCCATCGGTCAGAAAATATACTTTGTAGGACTTCAATTCTTTTGAACGTGTTTAATTTCAAAGACATGATCTGTTTTGGTGCACTGGGAAGACCATGTGTTCTTTTTTTGGAGGGGCAGGAGAATCTTCTATAAATGTCAGTTATGAGTTTCTTTCTGCTTGTTCTATAATCCTGGATTTATCATATTTTCCTTTTGGTTCTATCAGTTTGTGCTTCATGTATCTGAATACTCTGTTGTTAGGTTCATTCACATTTAAAATTGTTATGCATCCTTGGTGAATTGATCCTTTGATAATTTTGTAATATCTATTGTTAATGCAGGTAATTTTCATGCTCTTTAAGTCTAATTTTTCATATATTACTACACACTCTCCAGCTTCTTTTGCTTTGTACTTCTGTGGCAAATCTTGTAAAATAATTGCATTTTTAACCTTCTGTATCATTACATTTAAAGTAGATTTCTTTAACAATTGGGTCTTGTGTTTTCCCTCCAATCTGATAATCTTTGTCTTTAAACTAATGTGTTTAGGCCAAGGGTTTGGCAAATTATGGCCTGTGGTCTGTTTTTAGACTTCCTATTATCTAAGGATGGTTTTTACATTTTTATTTATTTTATTTATATTATTATTATTATTATTATTATTAACCTCACCCTAGGACATGCTCATTGATTTAGTGGTGGAAGAAAGAGAGGGAGAGAAACATCGATTGGTTGCCCTTCGCATGTGCCCAGCTGGGGGACCAAACCCGTAAATGAGCTTGTGTCCTGACTGGAAATCGAATCCGGGACCTTCTGCTTGAAGGAAGAGGCCTAACCAAGTCACACTTGCCAGGGCAGTTTTTATATTTTTAAAGAATTGTAAACATACAAACTTAGAAAAAATATTTATCGGGGAGTGTATGTGTCCCAAACAGCCTAACCTACTTATAGTCTGACAATTTACGGAAAATGTTTGACAACCTGGATCCCTCGTGTCTGCCGCATAGCATTTTGTCTGTCCAGGGATGCGTTGTCCCAAGCAGCAACATGATCCATTGTGAGGGGGGCTGCAGGCGAACTAGGGGCAGCCCTATTGGCTTTACAGCATTGCCAAATAGGTGAGAGGTCAACAGGCCTTTCAATGATGCATGAAGTCAACCATCTGCTCCAGTTTGTCCAGCTTTCAGGCTACAATTTGAAGCTGAAAGAGATTGTCTGGATCCAAACAAGCTCTCCCCCTGCCCAATGGGGGAGGAGAGAGGGTTAGGCTCTCTTCCACCGCCATGACTCAGGGTTTCAGTCTGTTCTTGAATGGGTTCTCAGGTGTTCTTTCTGATTCAGAACACTCCATTCTCCAGACCTCCGGGAACTCCAGGTTAGGGTCACAGACTTATTCCTCTTGCCCTCCTTGTTAGAATCCAGTTTAGACAGGGTCTTTGAACTTCTTCCTGCTCCCACATAATCACTCAAGTGCAGGTGGCACTCTAGGAGTGGATGGTAAGTAGCCTCACTTAAAAGCATCAGTAGATTCTGAGACTAAGTGAAGTGACATCTAATGGAATGATGTTATGCGAGGACCTGCTGTGTTTCGGAAAAAAGACGTGATGAGCAAAATCAAAGGGAACTGCCATCAGAAGGAATACCCTGATTCAAGCAAGGCAGGGGCTAAGTTAATGAGAATCCTCACGCCGGAGGATTGGGCTGCCAGGGGCTGCCCGTGAAGACAGCGCAGCCCAAGGGGAATCAGACCCTGCTCCATGGAGGTCCAGCCCAGGCTTCTCTCCTACAGAATGGAATTTTTAAGGCAGCCAGAAAAACTGAACCTGAACGTTGCCAAGGTGGTGGTAGCTGGTGGACAGGGGAGGTGCTTGGCCATTTTACAAAAATGGTGCAGGCAGGGCCAGTAAAGATATTTTCATCCCCAGGTAGAAGTTTAAGACACAGTAGGAGACTTCTGGCTTGTGAGTTTTTCCACCACATAATGTGTTCTTCTCTGTTCTATGTCTATATTCTTAATCATATTTATTGATATTTTTCTGTTATGATCTTTATTTTTATTTAAAAATTACACAAACGTGTAAAAATGGAAGCATACACACAATCTTTAAAATAAAAAATAAAAGTCTCCCACCAACTCCTAGTCTATGTAGTTGTTACTTCCTGACTTATTTCTGGTTTACTTTTTCTCTTAATTGCATCTACAAATCACTTTAAATATCTTTATGCACATAATTATTAAATACTAGAGGTCTAAATTAGGCTTCTTCAGTGGCAACAACGTACCTCCTGGAAATTACCTGGCCTAACCTCAAGCAAGTCCTTGATGTCGACAATAAAAGCTTCATACTTTTTCAAATGTGGACTAACTCTCACTTCTTCCTTTGCTTATTTAATCTTTTAGGGGGGAAGTGGTAAGGAGGACCCCAAATATGGAATCTTATACATAATTTACTCCTACGGAAAGATAATTTTCCTATAAACCTCTTTCACCTTAGTGATTAGATTGGAGTTAGAGCACTTAACATTTGTCATAGGGTTATTTTTTAATACTAACTGCTGTCTCTTTACTCCCAGGAATGTCTTCAAATTGGATTTTGTATAATCACTCTGAAAGAGACTTGAAGGTACGGTTGATTTGAAACATCAGATTAGGACAGAAGTATAGGAGGCTTTCTATTTTTCATTTTCACATCCTTCACCAACTGAATTTCATAAGGAAAGCTCCGTATACCTCAGAGAGCTATGACCTTAGTCAACACACTCATCGAAGACGTCCTTGCTTCTTCCACTCTGTTTTTGCATAATAACTGCAAAATATATTTTTGGTTCTTTCTTTTAAATTCCCGTCAATTAAAATAATGGAGAATCTTGTATGTAATTATATGCTGCCAAAGGCCTAGTTTATGCTAAATAAATAGGAAATGAGCACTGGTCCAATTATTAAAACCACAATGAAAATTTTGTCAGGAACTAAAATAATTTACTAAATCAAAGTCTTCTTAGTTGTTATACAAGCTTTATTTCTTTCCATTAGTAATAGACATTGGTATTTGAATTTTATAAGTGAGAGCCTTTCAAGGCTGATATATTTCAGAGAATCAATATTCTTTAAGTAAGACTCGGGGAGTTACTTACCTTAATATATCACTGCCTTTGACAAACAAGGCTGTTCTTAAATTGGGTGACAGTTATTCCTTGTTTATAGGCATGGTGTATAGTGTTTGATGGCCTAAGGCCCGTCTTTTAAGGATACACCCACATTAGTTGCACAGCTCATGTGGGTAAGCATTCGGCGATCCAGGAAGCAGAGGGCTGCCTCCAAAAGCTAAACTGTTGATACCCCACTGAATTATTTGGTGAAAATAATTCCAGGAAAAGATCATTCCCTACGTACTTCTTCTGAGGGGACCGAAGAGGGGTCTGTATGTTCTACAGCAGAAAAAAACGACGTGTTTTCCCTCTTTTAAGATCTTGAAATGCAAATAATGTTCGAGAAAGTCAGGACTGCGAAAAGCGGTTGGTAGTGAGAAAAAGGGCAGTTCAAGATGTGATCAAGGAGAGAAACCTATCTCCATGTCTATTATTGATAGAAAGGTTTAAAAAATGGAATCGCTTCTTAGGACACATCCTCATTCTGAGATACGGAACTACACGAGGGGCTGTGTCTGTTTGTCTGTATCAGAAGCTCAATCCCCTGAGAGTGGAAGGGAGCCCTTTTGACACCTGTGGGAGACTGAATGTGTGGGTGAGAGAAGATGGAAGGAGGAAGAGAAAATGGGAGTTGGAAAAGGACAGACCGCATGGTTCTGGAGCCCTGGGGGTTATTTGCTATTGTTGAGATGTGAGAAGGAGGGCCAGGTGTGAATAATTCATGAGGGACCAGACAGAGCCTCTGGCTGTGCAGAGGAAGAGCGTGTTGGGGGCTGGCACACTCCTTTCAGCACCTTAAGCATTACTCCCAGCCTTAGGGGAAAAAGCAAGGAACCCACACACACAAAAAAAGAGTAAATTTTGCTTCTCTCCTCCTCAGTAGTGTCTGGAAGTATAACTCTGCTGTTTCCTTGAAGCGTCTAGGGTCTTCCCCTGAAAGAATAATTCATAGTCCAATTTGAAGTATAAGCTGGTCTTAGGAGAGGGAGAAAGAGAAGGTGGAAGATATACAACAAAGGATGGGAGACACGCGGCTGCCCATTATTTAGCAAAGCCCCTCATTGTATTTTCTTTGGGCTCATCCAAACGCATGGCCAAGTATTCCTGCCAGATGCTCATTATCTGCCGTGGGTGGTACAGGTGCAGGCTTCTAAATGCACTCTCTGCGGACTCTCTAGTCCCAGTTCAAAAGCACGCGGACACCAAAGAAATCACAAAAAATAGAATAGGGCAAACGAACAAAGAGTGAGTGGACAAATAAGCATCACTATTGTCAGGCAATGTGACAGCTGTTATCCATACACTGCCTAGTTCCGTAACTTATGAGATTTAGTTACAATTTTTACATTTTTGTGACAAGTTACAACTTAGCTTAAGAAATATCTCCTATATTTATGTAGTTTTTAAATGGGAGAACCAGCTTTCAAATGAAGTTTTAAATGCTCATGACCCTTCTAACAGAGTCTCTGGGGGGGGTGGAAGGGGCACTCTGATATAACTCAGACTGAACGTGGAGGGGGTTCGGGATGGCATCTAAGAAGAGA